>VZTA01019731.1:0-28548 GCA_013398855.1 Mohoua ochrocephala
TATTATTATTATTTTTTAAAAAAGAAGATAATATTGTGCCTGCAAGTGGCAGCACAAGATAGTCACCTTTTCCTGCATCAAAACCCACCTATCTCATAACCGCAGTACTCAAACACCAACAGAGTGAAAAGAGCTGTCTCACTCTAGGCTCCGTATGATGCAAATAGGAGAAGAATGATAAGCAGAATAAGGAGATCCACTACCACAGCTGGTGCCCTGGGGTGTAACCTAAATCTGAGTAGTATCATGGGCTTAGTGGAAGCAATGGCACTGAGGAGCAATGAAGTCAGTTCCAATGGTTCTGTCACTTGAAAAGCAAAGTGTAACATCTTCCTGTTGATGGAAATGTCATTACTTCCTCAAAAGAAATCTCTACTTATGAAATGCAGCAACAAGAACATCTGAGCACTGCACATCCACCTGACAGTTTAGAAAGTCTCTTGCCACTTTAGAAAGCCATGCCTTATATCACTATATCAGCACAAACCAATTGTTTTTGTTCTATTCCAGGTGTCTGTAGAGGTAATTTCAGAGTACGAGCAAATATATAAAGGTGCCTCAGTATTCACTTCTGTTTGTCCCTCAAAGCAAGCAGTGTTTTCAGCCTCTGGACTCATTCTTCTCTCAAAGTGTGTTAGAATTGCATGTGTTATTACAGCAGGTGTCTTATGACTTGCTGTTCAGCTACCTCCATTTTTACTCTCCATAATGCTTTGGTATTCAACCCTGCCTGCTTCCATCACCTTGAACTGGATACATCTGATCTTAGAAGGGAAAGAAGTCCAGACCCAACACACAGGAAATGATCAGAACTACAAAGTTCTAGGAGTATGAGCACAGCAATTCTTTTTGAACAAGCACCAGACCCCAATAATCAAAGATGGCAACAACCTCACATACCAACCCAGAGTTGCCGAGGAGGAAAGAAAGGGGAGTGGAACATCCGCATGATAGGAGAGGTTAGTAGGAAATGCGACACAAGGAAGGCAACGAGGATGGTGAAGGACCTTGAGGGGAAGCCATATGAGGAGTGGCTGAGGTTAGGTCAGCCTGGGGAAGAGGAGACTGAGGGGAGACCTCATTGCAGTTACAACTTCCTTGTGAGGGGAAGAGGAGAGGCACTGATCTCTGGGGTGACCAGTGACAGGACCCAAGGGAATGGCCTGAAGTTGTGTGAGGGGTAGTTTAGGTTGGATATCAGGAAAAGAGTTCTTCACCCAGAGGATGGCTGGGCACTGGAACAGGCTCCCCAGGGAAGTCGTCACAGCACCGAGCCTGACAGAGCTCAAGAAGTGTTTGGACAGTGCTCTCAAGTACATGGTGGGACTCTTGGGGATGGTGCTGTGCAGAGCCAGGAGTTGGACTTTGATGATCCTTGTGGGTCCCTTCCAACTCAGAATATTCTGATTCTGTGATTCTGTCAATTTTACAGATTAAAATAAATTAATTTCTGTCTCATATGGTTTGCATTTGCTTTTGGCTGGTTATAGGGACAGTAATACATCGTATACTGTTATAGACATAAAACCTAAAAGTTTATGATTAAATGCCTGGAAAACTTCCTAGTACAAAGTTTTTCTCTTATGCTTCCTTTTATCAGCTATGTGATTCAACACCTTACAAGTAGCAGTACCTATGGTCCATGATAAAAAACATATGGAAGAAACTTGTCTCATTAAACTGCCAGGCCAGCTACTTGTTATTCTCTTGATCATTATGGTCCCTTATGTAATGAAGGCAGTATTCACACCCCACAACCCTTCCAAAAAAAAAAAAAATCTTATTTTGCTACTGTTGGCACAGTGAAGAATAAATCACATCTTCCTAAATCTACAAAGAAACCCTTTGGAATTGCTCAGTCAGACTAATATTTAATATTTATCACATAAATTATCATTACTACTAAATATTTTTTTGCAAATACAAATGTGAAAAGGATTTACCTCTGTCCTTAACTTCCTGGCACTGCTCAGATCATTCTCCATCCCACCTGGAAACACAAAGCTCTTACCGAGACTGCGGTGACCTCTTACCTGCCTGCCAGAGCCTCCATGACAAGATAATGCAGAGTAGCTGGAGATGGCATATTATCTCCCCAGTAACTCAGAATCTGTTTGCATTGAGGATTATGCTATCAATATACCTATCCTGACAATGCCATTAGCTCATTTTCCAGGCCTTTTAGTTCTATTAACTACAAAAGACCCACACTAACAAGTAAATTCCTGAAGAACTAAGTGCTGATGAAGGTCAACAACAAATGTACTAGTGGAGAAGCTGTCATCCACAACCGAGAGAAGAGACATCGTCCCACTGTGCACGAAGAAAGAGGAAAATGCAAGCTGAAGAGAAGGACTTAGGGATTTTAAATTGCTTCATCTGCTCCTTCTCTTTAGGAAAACATATTCATCACTACAGGGTGGTGCCTGGTAAAGCAAATCAATTCAGCATTAAATGCAACTAGCCAAGTAATTCCATGTTTTTATTTTGAGGAATATCCAAAGCATAAGAGACTTATATCTCTCCCAGTGCATCTACCAACCTACCACAACTTGCACTTTCCCCCACACCATACTGAAAAAGGGGACAGATGCGTGCTAAATTTGAATTAAAATACTCGAGATTAAAAGGTGATTCCAAAAAGACGCTTTGCTCATTTTTGCCCGACCCTGCTCCCTCCGTTTATTTATTTAAGATTATTTTTGTTAGTTCTCAATTACATTGGTTCTGCTAGCTTAAGAAACCTTTCAGAAGGAAAGACTTAGTGCAGCAGTAGAATACTGGTAATTTGAAGCACTATTATAAAACCCATTTCATCAGAAAGAGCTTGAAGTAAGAATAAAAGATTTTTGAATTAGCCATGCACTTCCTGGGAGGTCCAATGTTGTGAGTATTTATACAGAGGGTTGGGTAGAGAGCAGACACAAGCTGACAATTTCCTTGCAGCTTCTCAGTAAATACAAGGTGGCAATTCTACTTTTCCAATCGTGCTTGCATCAGCAGTTTTTTCCAAGCCCAAATAATACTGGAATGCAAGACATGGAAATTTAGGACCTGATGCTTTGGGGTTTTTTAACTGGGATCATCAGCTCTTCTGCTTCTTTGTGTAGGCCATAAACCTACACAGCATTAGTGGAATTTCTTATAATGCTTCCTTATTGCAAAATGAACTGTTTTGTTATTGTGGTGATGGGACATCATTAAGAAAGTATGAGAGAAGGGTATGTATTTTCTCATCTAATGTGTTTATATCTGAACATTATTCGAGTGGTCAAAACACAACATGAAAGAGCCTGAGGGATTAATTTAGCCTAATAGTAATTCCTAAACAGAAACCTTTGTGCTTGTTTGGTCACAGGTGGCACCCAAGACAACCTGGCATTCCAGTGGAAACTTGTGAGTACTCCAATGTGGGCAAGAGGGTCAAGATATTTCTCAAGAGAATGTGAAGTTTTGCCTAAATGGTATTTCAAGCAAGCTAGGAAGGTGCTAGAGCAAGCAGGAAACAATTTATCAGAAAATCCAAGCAGATAAACAGATAAAGAAGAGATAGCTGAGAGAAAAGAGAAAAATTGAGGAGCCTTCTAACACTATTAAGGTCTTGAATCCACGCTGGTGTTTTAAAACCTTCCTCTGTATTCCCAGGGGGAAGGACTTTTCTTCTGTAACTGAATTTTATACCTACTCCTAATATCCTACGGCAAAATGCACCTGAACTGCTCTACTAAAGTTAAAATAACATAATCTTTTGAGACAAATAGGTATTGCATCAACAGTACAGCAGAGCAGATGCTCATGATGAGTTTAAGAAACAATGAAAACTTGTCAGTGGTAAATGTATCTTGAACAATTCCCTTTAAAACTGAATATCAAAGCACATGCAAGGTGAAAATGCACACCTGCTTGGAACGGAACCAAGCCACTTCCCTCGTAAGATTGCTTGCCCATGTTACCAGCTGCCCTAATGCTGTATTAAACAAATAGCATTCAGTCTGATATTTCTCTTTCCTTCCATTAGATAAAAGAATACACATGCCTCACACTATGCTCAAAGTTAGTCAAACTGCTGTTTCAAAAAGTCTTACAGAAGGTAACGAGTGCTTCTAGTTTAAACTGCAAACTTCCCATTCAATCTCAATTTTCAGGGCTCCCCCTGAAGACCGTGAACAATATTCATAGGATGAGAGAGTAAAGAATTTAAAGATGTGAGCATTGTCTCTCATGGCCACAGACACGGATGAGGCGCCAGGTATGAAAGGAAAAAAGGTATGAAAGGTGTCCTTATGAAAGGAAATGATTGTATTGTGCCAGGGATAGACACTAAAATTCAGAGCAACCGGAACAGTATGAACTTCACAGAGAAAAGCAGAAACTAAGGTAACGCAGTGGATACAAGATACTGCCAACACAACCATCAATCGTGCTAATGCTGCAGCCAAAAGGATAAACTGAAGGTCCCTTCAAAGGCCTCTGCTCTGTCCCTCTCTGCAGTACTGCTAACACACATCAGTCACACAGCTCTCCCTCTCCGCACAGACACTGCCTGCCAGCACGAATGTGTCAGCATCAAACAGCACAGCACAGGGCAGGAGGTCCTCAGAGACATACGTAACTATCTCAATTGTTTGTGGGGTTACACCTGGTTGGTTTGGGAAAGTGCATATTAGCTCAAACCTTTGTCTTATTAAAAAAAAAACCAAACCAACAACCAGAAGGTAATATTAAAAAAATACATGTGCACATATCTACTCTAACTTCACAAAAATGTAGATGTCTCCTTTGCCTGTTGCTAACAGTCTTGTCCTGTATTTAAAGGACAGGTTTATTTGTAGTTGATTCTAAAATGAAAGTCGCAACTCTTCCAGATTTCACTTTCCACTTTTCCAGTGAAAAAGACTGGATGAAGATTGTATCAAAAAGATGGATAAAGCTCAAGTGTTCTGAACTATACTTCCTTGTCCTATTTTACACTGATTTTATGTCCTTATATGTCCCACTTACAGAATTATTGTAATTATACTGTCAACTAGGACAGATAGATTAGATTTTACTCCGAGAAAAAAAAAACCTGAGAAGTCATTACCAGGATTTTTCAGTCAGTAGAGTGGGTAACAACACAACAAAAAGCTAATACTGGCTGAATACAACAAAACCGAACACACTCTACATGCACAACAGGGTAAACGTATTTTTTTTAAAGATACAAAAAACCCTAGTTGTATGGTTTAGCCACACAAGAAATGGCCTGGTTTCGAAGAATGTTATCCAGGTATCTCCTAACATGCACACAAATGCATAGTGAAAAGCAAAACGAAAAAGTAAGTCTAATTTCTGAAATAATGGAACATAAGTTCTTGAATGACTTCTTTTTCTTGGCAAAATGTAATAATAACTCTTCCCTAAAATGTAACATACACAAATATGTGCACTAACTATATTTATATTTTTATTTTCCATAATCAGAAAATTAGGGCTGCATAAAATATGTGCAAAGAAACCTGGGAAAAATTTTACTCCTTTATTCTCCCATAAACCTAACTTGAAATAACCATTGGCAACAGATTTGAATGACAGAGTAAAATTCAAATGAATACACTGAGAAGCTACATCTCAGGAGCAATGCAAAACAGTCTGTGACATGCTTCATTGAAATGGATTTGCTTTGCAGTGATGAATGTTATTTCAGTGTAATGGGACAATTAAGCTGTCCATTTACCTTTGCATACCACTTCCAAAACACACAGCATAGCATGCAATAATTAAATTTTACTGCCAACATAATACTAGTCTCACTCGAAAGTGATGGTTCCATATAGTAGTAACAATTCTCACCACTAACCCACAGATCAGAAGTCCTTTGACACATGCTTGTATCCTTGAGACAGGCAGAATTTCTTCAGCTGCTCTCATTTTACAGAAAGCAGAGCTGCCGCTTCCCACACTGAAAATTTAAGAGTATGAATAAAATACCAACAGGGAGCTCCTACATTCCTTCCATGCAGTCTGAAGAGAAATAAGCATGAAGAAAATTGATAGAAAAAGGCCTCAAAAAGGTGGAAGAAGTAGAGCCAACACAATACACTCAGTTTCTCCTTTTTGGCTGCAGGACTCTTGCAATAGCGATAATTATATGTTGCAAAGGCTCTGCAGGGCTTTCAGGCACATGTTTGTTGGGAGATAAGCAGTAAGCTGATATATTACTGTAGGCTTAATTTCAAGATGTGTGTCTGCAAAAACCTAATACATCTTCATACTAAACTAATATCCCATTGAAAAGTAGATTTCCAAGGAGACTCTGGGTAACTGTAAGTCCCATCCTTGTCCTTTGTTCGACTACTGATGTAGCCTTACTCATGCCCTAGACATCAGACAGCCTGATATTACTACTGAGAGAAACCCCATCACTGAGCATAATTACCTTGCGTATTTTCTATTCATACAGATTTTAGCCCATTTGTAGTCCTACGTGCATTTTATATTTAATAGGTAAAATACCTTTCTTGCAATGCTGTACAGCTTGAAACAAAACACTGAGTTGCATTCAGTGCCACAGCTATACTAGGAGAAGTAGGAGAGTAACTAGACGATGTGCTTGGATTCAAAATAAAAATATGCCTTGTGCAAAGACACTCCTACTCAAGCAAAGTGACAAACAGGCAGCAATAGGGCTCCTCAGAGAAGACCTACAGTGCTCTCAGGCATTCAGGGACGCATTCGGGGATACCTGTCCTTTCTTCCATCATTAAAAATAATAATTTTATGTAAGAAAAATTCTTGGTGTGGAGCCCTCTGTTCCCAGGCTTGGCACTACAAATAGTAGCTAAAGGCAAAAATGAAACAAAAAACCATCATGCAGAGACAGAGTAGGCTGGTCTCTGCCAATTCACCTTTATTTTAAAAATGTCTTTACTAATGAAGTTCACTTCACGGTCAAAGTTCCCAAAACTCTGCAAAATATGAACTTTGAAGCTCTGTAGAAAAACTACCAATAACATATAAAATTATATTCCTAAAGCCTTAGGTCATACTAACCTCTACAGACTGTAAATTAAAAGATTTATTCTTGAATTTGAATTGTGTTTTCTCATTTCTTCTTTTCAGATAATCTTCTTTGATAAAGCTTAGAATTTTTATGTAATTTTATTTAATTCTTAATGTTTTAATCCTCTAGGTTTGGCTAGTCCAAGTTAGCATTAAAATCTCAGGCTGCTGATTCTAAAATTTAAGGATTTTTTTTTCCCAAGAATGATAGAGATTTATGTATCCAAACTGCACCTCCTGCACAAATTACATCACTCTCTTCTTCTCTTAGTGCTAACTAACTGCACTACCTTAGCAACCAAAACATGCATTTTAGACTCCAGTTGCAGAATATACAAAGCTAAAGTTTATTTTCTTGGTTTGTATTGTTTGCAGAGAATAGAGATGCTAAATTGTGTCAGGCCCTGTATCATCTCTGAGGATGCTGCTTGTTAACCTCCAGCCACAAGGCTTTGAGCCTGTTGCCTTAGGAAACAGCCAGCTTCTTTTGCACCTTTGGATGTATCCTGTCTGCCCTTGTGAACTTGCACAAATCCAGTTTAATAATCAGTCCACAGTCCTCTTTTTGGTTGGTACTTAGTGCCATACCTACACATCTTCTAAATACCTCCAGGGATGCTGACTCCACCACTTCCCTGGAGAATCTGGTCCAATGCTTGACAACCTTTTTGGTGAGGAAAGTGTTCCTAATATCGAATCTAAACCTGCCCTGAAAAAACTTGAAGCCGTTTCCTCTTGTATTACCAGCAGTTGGGAGAACAGGCCGACCCCCACCTGGCTATGACCTCCTTTCAGGGAATTGTAGAGAGTGGTGAGGTCCTCCTGAGCCTTCTTTTCTGCAGGCTAAACACCGCTAGCTCCCTCAGCTGCTCCCTATAGGACTTGTGCTCCAGACCCTTCACCAGTTTTGTTGCTCTTCTGTGGACCTGCTTCAGCACCTCAATGTTTTTCCAGAACTGGGCAGCTTTCCAGCCCCTCTGTCCCAGCCTGTGGCGCTGCCTGGAGTTGTTGCGACCCAAGGGCAGGACCCAGCACTTGGCCTTGTTGACCCTCACACCATTGGCCTCAGCCCATCCATCCAGCCTGTCCAGATCCCTGTGCAGGGCCTTCCTGCCCCCCAGCAGATCAACACTCCCACCCAGTGTGGTGTCACCTGCAAAGTGACTGATATTAATCAGGGCTGGACCCAATACTGAGCCCTGTGGAACTCCACTAGTGACTAGCCCCAGATGGATGTAGCTCCATTCGCCACCACTCCCTGGGCTCAGCCAATCACAGTTCTTTACCCATCCAACTGTCCCCCCATCCAAGCCATGAGCAGCCAGCTTGTCCAGAAGAATGTTGTGGGAAATTATGTCAAAAGCTTTACTGAAGCCCAGGAAGACAGAATCCAGCCTTTCCATCGTCCACTAAGCCTGTCACCCTGTCATAGAAGATCAGGTTCCCAAGCAGGAACTGCCTTTTGTAAACCCATCTGGCTGATCCCCTGGTTGTCCTGTATGTCCTGCACGATGGCACTCAGGATGATCTATTCCATGACCTTCCCTAACACTGAGGTCAGGCTGACAGACCTGCAATTCCCTGGATTCTCCTTCTGGCCCTTCTGTAGACAGGCGTCACACGTGGCAACCTCCAGCCACCTGGCACCTCCCAGGTTAACCGGGACTGCCGGTAAATGATGGAAAGTGTTTCAGTGAGCACATTCACCAGCTCCCTCTGCACCTTGGGGTGGCTCCCATCTGGTCCCATAGACTCGTGCGTGTCTAACTAGTGTGGCAGGTCGCTGACCATTTCCTCCGGAGTGTTGAGGCTTTATTCTGCGCTCTGTCCCTGTTTTCCAGCTCAGGGGGCTCAGAACCTGGGGAACAACTGGTCTTTCCATAAAAGACTAAGGCAAAGAAGGTATTAGGTACTTCAGTCTTTTCCATGTGCTTTGCCACTATGTTTCCCCCTGCACCCAACGAAGGATGGAGAACTTCCTTGGCCCTTTTTTTTGTC
Source organism: Mohoua ochrocephala (assembly GCA_013398855.1). NCBI lineage: Eukaryota > Metazoa > Chordata > Aves > Passeriformes > Acanthizidae > Mohoua > Mohoua ochrocephala. The sequence goes on from VZTA01019731.1 coordinate 9,040, forward strand.
ATTAATGTATTTACAGAAGCACTTTTTACTGTCTCCAATGGCAGTAGCCAAATTAATTTGGACTTTGGCTCTTCTAATACTCTCCGTACATAACCTCATGCCATCCTTGTAGTCCTCCTGAGTATGCTACCTTCTCGTTAATGATTTACTGCATAGTTATATTTTTCGCCTGTAAGAAGTTTCTGCCTAGTGAAATCTGATGTCATGGACATTTCATCCATTTTGTGCTTTCAGATTCATCAACTTCAGCTGCAGGGATCCCCCAGTATTGTTTCAATATTTTTTCTGCTGGTATAGCATGTCAGCTGTATCAATAGCCATATTTGGGTTGTTTAATGTTATGGGATGCTCAGAAATGTGTATTAAAAAGACAGAGGCTTTGGTGTCCCAGGGGAACACGGCAGAAGTTCTGGTGTTTTGTTCTGACCTATGCCCAGCCTCTGATACATCTCACAACAGCAACCATAGTTAGGTGCCTTCCCTTAGGAATGGGGAAAATAAAGCAGTACTTCGTGCAAGCTGTAGCTGTAGTACTTTGTAGTGAGCTTCTGCCCTTGCAGAAGGGCAGCAGAAACTGTTTCATGAATGTTTCTGTTCCCAGGGTTTCAAGCAAGCACTTGCAGGGATTTGTGCAGTCAGTCCCACAACTTTTAAAAACCCACGTGAGACAATTAATGCCGCTGCTCTGTACACGCTGGGAAGCTGCCCTGCTAGTCTGACAATTTGTGACATTAGCTTGAGACACACAGATAGGTCAGATACTGTGTTCTGCACTCATGAAATGAAACGTGGTTCCATCCAGCAGCAACCAGCAGCCACAGGCCATCTGTTCTGGCCTATCTGCCCTACTCCATGACCAAGACCTCAGTGTTTCTCTTCAACCTCTGTTGGCCAACTTCTTCCAACTGCACTCTGCTCCCAGGGGATTCACAGAAATTTGCCACCTCCTTCTCCTTTCCCTCCTCAGAAACCCTCTTGTTAGCTGGAGAAATACCAAAGTGAGGAAGACAAAAAGCCATTACGTAGTATGCTTAATGGAATAAAATTACCAATAAATGCCAGTATTTAGGAAGTAACTTCTGCCTAAGCAAACAGTATTGTTTACTGCATGTGCTTAAAATATTCACACCCTCTTCTTCCTTTACTCACGGGATTTTTCTCTCCATTAAAAGTCAGCAGATAAGAGCAAAGAAAGGGCTGTAATTACTGCAATGAGACTTCCTCAGCTCAGTTCCTAATAACAAGTGCAACTAAACACACACATGCACACACTAGGGCTCAAGTGTTATCAAGCTCTTATGGGACAGAAAGGACTGCTTCATGATGGTACTTGCTCAAACATATACAGAGCCATTACTTGCCTCTGAAATAATGGCAAATACCATCAATACAAGAATCCAAAAGCTACAGTGTATAAGAAATATTTAAACAAAACTAAATGAAAGGCAAAGTGAAAAATGTTAGAACAAAATACTTAAAGTTTCCTTACACTATGAGTTTTCAGCAAAGTCAATCTTTGTATCACCCACACACAAATCTTGGGACTAAAAAAGAAAAACATCTTGCTCATAATTGAATTTAACTGACAATAATATATCATCTCATTTACAGGAAAAGCAGGGAGATCTGAATATCTATGGGTTGGTTAATCCCATTTTAAAAATCTGTACTGTAGAATAGTAGTAACACATCAATAAAGTAGATTAAGAATCATCCATCCAATAGATCTCAATAAAAGTAACCAAAGAGAAATTAATGCTGCGTGGAAGGGCTACTGGTTGGATTTATGAAGTGTCATTGGGCATATCTGCCCACAAGTTTATACAAACTTACTGCAGAGGAAATTTGCAAACAGCCAAAGATTAGGAAGAGTGGAAAATGATGACAGCAAAAAATCACAAGGATCCGTCAGACGTATACTGTAGTATGTAGTAAGAAGGTACATCTCAAAGGTAACAAAAAGTCAAACAGTATTGAAAGTTCTATTTTGTGCTTTCCTGTTTTGAAAGTATACCTGTTATTCATAAATTTGGGGTCAAACAGAACTGAGAGGTAACGTCATCGGTAAAATAAGGAATACCAGACATAAAAAAATAATCTTCTCAACATATATGAATGCAAAACTAAACTCAGTATCTTTTAGAGAACATAAAGCACTGCGGCAAGAACATGTAAATCTGCACCATTTTGAGAAAGATTACAATCAGTCTTAGCTTCAATGTTTCAAGAAATGTATGTGTAAACAAATCTTTTTATTAATACAAAATGCTGTCTTCATCTTTTGATAATTCAGATCTTGAAAGGCACATTTCGACCTAGCCGTAACCCCTTCTCATGCCCCACAACTGCTCACACAGACACCTGGAACAGCCCTTCACATAACCCTTTCTCCCACACCTGCTCGTACAGCTCCCGCACCAGACTCTGTCCCCCCTCCATAAAAGCACCTTATGCTCCAGCCACTGCTCCATGACTTCAATGCTCAAAGGTCTGCTGGAGAAGTCACAGACTGCTGGGTTCAACTAATACTTCTCCAAGAGACAGGATATTCACTTGGGTTTTTGTCCTCCTCTAATCATCTTTCAGTTTCCCAAGCCCTTTAACACTGCTCAGGCAGATATAAATATGCCTCATTACTTTAAGCAAGGTTAATAAGAAAATTTGCTTCTAGACATCTCTGATACAAACCATATCAAAAAGTACCATATTGGAAGCCATTGCAAATATCAAACTTGTCAACAGTATGCAAGTTACTTATGTTGTTTAACGTTAAAACATAAAGTTCAAAGAATGGCTTAATGTCGTCAGCTGCTTAAATAATACTGGGATTAGCTTATATTTCTATCATCGAAACCTGAAGGTCTCTTTGGCTAAATACAGTATTACTGCTTTTTTCCTAATGTATTTAAAAGGGCAATGCTGCAATCTTTTGACAGAAACACAGAAAAATAATGCAGACTTTTAAAGTAATTTTGTAATGAGCTACATGCTGTTTTACACTTTCCTTCCACTTACTGCTCCAAGTACAACCATACAAGAGTCGCACTGTCAAGAAAAAGCATCAGTCCTCAGCAAAAGAACCGTGACATTTGAAAGGCATGGGCATAAGAGGCAGGAAAAAGGCTTGCATAAATAATGCTTTGCTTTTCACAATGTGCAAGCATAATTTTAGAAGGCTCACTTCTGATAATGGATTTCTTGGTGCCAGCAGTATGCAGGAAAAATACACACATCTTCTATTTTAATGCTTTTAGCTTCACAATCCCCATTCTACTCCCGCCCTTTTCTCCTTTGCCTGATTCCTCAGCTACATTTATGTCATCCTAAACACAGTACACTGACAGTAGTTCAAAAACCTACTTACAGGAATCATCCAGTTGGCCAGGTCACCGTACTTAGACACCTGCATAGCTCCAAGCATTGTCAAATCAACATGGCCTCTGGCAACAGAAAGTGTGTAATTAGCATATCATACACAAGAAACAGCCCACAAATCTTAAGCTTTTGTTCATTCTCATGACATCAATTTAAAAATGGTGGCCTATGACAGAGGTAGCAACCATTTGTCATACATGTGGTTGGGGTTTTTTGCCCCTAGATGTATCATTGATGCAAATGCCTCTTTATGTCTACTGAGCCTCAAAAATGTTCCTACGTTTGTCTGGTTTGGTTAATTGCATGTGCAGTCAATCAACTCTGAACTTGTGCTTTTTAGTGCACTCCTTAACATATTTACATGCACTCATTATCTTTTCAGAGCCATTAGGATTTAGTGTTTGTTTGCATCCAACCTCCTTTCCGCAAAACAAACAAAAAACAGGTGCGGACGTTGAATTTCCATTAAGGAGGTGGAATGAGGATCACAGTTGCAAGCTGAGCAAAGAAAATATACAGAGTGCAAGTACAGATTAGATACTTGGAAATGACCAAAAAATAGTTGTTAAAACATAGTTATAAATGTGTTTATATATGGCCAGGTGGTGGTAGGCACAAACATCACCATGGTATCTATTAGTTACAGTGGGTTTTTATTTCCAGTAGTTAGACCTAACCCTCTGTAAACCATCACTGATTAAGTCCACGATAATTTTACAGGTTGTTAAATGCTAACCACATTTGAAAGAAATACTAATGAGTTCAGCCACTGATGCAGTTTATTCTTTTCCTGTTTCAAAAAGATCGGGGTTTGTGTTGTTACGTACCCTCTTATCATTGCAAATGATTCATCGCTAGAGAAATAGGAAGAACCTGGAAGAACAGTGACTGTCTCCTTACCTGTAAAAGAAATAAGCTACAGTATGTATGCATTTTTTCTCTTTGACAAACGAAGTCACAGCTATTTACCAAGAAGTAAGATGTTTTTATCAAATTCCTTTGGATTCAGTACACCTACGGACCTGATTACACATGTAAACCTAATCAATCCTATTGAATTGTGAAGCAGTTTGTTAGAGTTCCTAATGATAGGATTGCCTGCTCTTTGACCACCAGCAGTTCCAGACAAGCCATCACGAACACCAGAGTGTAAGAAATATCTGTGGGCTTCAGCTTTCTGCTCTATTAACAGAAAAAGTGAGAAGTAACTGTCTTTTTAAACAGAGAAAGATAAAGTCTTCAGGACACAGAGAGGCTGCAAACAAAAGCAAGCAGATCAGATTGAAGAGTTTATAGTGATAATAATGAAAAATACAAAAAAATAAATGACAGGTCTAGTCTATTCTTGCTTTTTTAAAGGGCACAAGAAAATGTGCTTCTGTGTGCTGTACTGTTCTCTGAACAATGCTTGAGTCAAGCAATGGAGCACACTTGGCAACGTCTTGTTTTGACTCCATCCAGGGCCCTTTACTTCCTCTTCTGCCTGTGCTTTGAATCAGTCTAAGCAATAAACATTTACACAGAGTGTCTCTGAAAAGGCAGAAGAAATACAGATGAAGGGGAAATTATAAAATGAGCACGGTAAACTTGAGAGGAAAAAAAAAAAAACAAATTGAAATATTTTAGCAACAGGTAACATAGTGAAGAAACAGTGTAACAACAAAGGGGAAGGGAATAAGGCATCGTTAAACAGTTTCCAGAAAACACAGGGAAAAAGTCAATGAGATTAACTAAGAGAATGAGAAAAGAGAAAGAAACAGCGCATAAAACTTAAAACAGAGATCTAAGATATGCGCTTTAATTACTGGGCTCATCTGATGTGTGTTTTGCGCCATTTGTATAGAAATTAAATTTTGACGCACAGAATAGTCACACACGTGGTCTTGCACACTTCTCAAGAATTCACTATGCTAATACTGAGACCTGCTGAGACTGCCTGAATTATCTTTCCCTACAGGGCACCCACCCAAGGCAGTGGGAGAGAAAACAGGGTTTGCAGGCAGCAACATGGAGAGAAGAGCCCGGGATAAAGTGACAAGGTAAGGTAATGATGAGAAGAAAGACACACAGGCTTAGGACCTGTGTCCATTACAGAATAATGTCAAAAGAGCACCACATTACCCACTTCTTGAAAATGCTCTCAGGAGGCCAGTACTTTTAAATATTTCTGCTGTAATACTGTAGTCTAACTTTCAGTTGCAGTCAAGATAGACTTCATGTGAGACATTAAGAAAATGGGACAAACGGAAAAACTCATACATATTTCAGAGCAATACAATTACATTTGCAGAGAGAAATTTGGCAACAGCTCAAACCAAGTATATGATAAAAAACTTTAAACTGGACTTTGGGGCTGATATTGGATCATTCCAGTTAATGAATGAGAATAAGATTAATTTCTAGTCCTCTGCCATTTAGCTTCTGTTTTCTTCACATGGTTTTACAAATTTGTCTGCAAAGCACCTAGAATGGTCTTAATCCAATCATGTGAAATGTTTCAGCAATTATAGCAATAATTATTTTGGTGGTAGGTCTGAGGTTAGTCTATCCCATATCCTGTTTACTACAGCTTCAGAGGGACATGTGAAGCTGCTTAACACTGAATTACCAATACTAGAATAATCTAATTTCCATGTTGCATTCTGACCTCTTATGTTAGCTTCATCCCTTCTAGATTAACTCTTAAAAAATGTTTATCCACTGTAAATAACCATTCAAGATCATCTTGATTCCCATGTTAAAGCACAACTTTTTCAGAGGATTTATGAAGTTCTTGGATATTTTTTTCACTGTCACTCTGTTAATACGTTCATTTTTCATGCTCACTCATATTAAAACTTAAGTTCTAATGTGCATGCATATAATTTCACACTTCTAGTATTTTTTTTTCTTCTAAATATTTTTTTTCCTTCCAGTGACACCTCTGACATATTCCTTCATAGAGTGTATCAAAACAATTACACAGATACTGGTGAAATGGCGGACTCAATTTCTTAATCATGTTTTATTTCAAACCAGAAAATGGCCTCAAATAACTCCACATTTAAAATATAGTACAGTAACAGGGGCAATTACATAGCACTATGATAAGTATCATTTAGTTGAGCCAGGCAGCAAATGTTTCAAGTCAGTGAACAATTGCTGGACTGATATTAAATTAAAATTATTTTATGCCAGTGCCTTATCTCCTTTGACTTTTCAGAGTTTAACTGTGCTTGCTAACAGCCATTGAGAAAGGTACTGTCTGTATAGATACATATGTACACATACATGTATTTGTACGTATGCATGTGTATATTTGAATAAAAAATATGAAATGTGTATATTTTCCATATGAAAAAACAACTTTAAATTGTCAGCTCTATAACCTATACCATTAACATCAATAACAAGATTCCAAGGCCTACTTCTGTTTGTCACAATGCAATATTTAAGTGTATTTTTTACATGGAAACAAAGAATGTACGCAGGCACAACTTTTCCAGGGAAAAAAAAAGAAATCAGACAGGGGCACTAAATCATAAGAAACTTACATTTTTACATTGCATAGCTGCTTCTAAGCCCCAAACGCCCCAAAACAGCTGGGCAACCACAATGTGTGAGAACTGCCATTCCCTGTAACAGCGGCAAAAGCAGCTGCCTGCAGCAGCACCCTCAGTGTGCCAGGTCCCAGCTGGGCAGCTCTTTCCCCCTGCCTTGGCTGCCACTCCCTCTCTGAATGCAAATGAGTTATATTCTTGGCTGGGAATAAACCAGGCCATTATACACAGGATGTTTTAAAACGTGTCCCAAGCATAAATCATTGAAAACCATTTTCTAGAAGACTTAAGGTGAAAAGCAGCAGGAAAACAAACCCATATTCCCATCCAGGCTGCACGAAACAATCTCACTTCTGAAAAGGACGATTTGACTGTTTACTGACTGGCCTGGAAGAGAGTCTCTCCCAGTAGCTACCAAAATGAATCAAAGCATCTAGCTCTAACTAGAATATTAAACATTGTCATTGATCAAAACCAACCTTCACTTAAAAGACAAACACATTAATATTTATTATCAAATAAAACAGGACGTTGGGTTCAAATACTGTATCAAAAGAAAATTTTTAGATTAGCAATGAATAATCATTTTCCATTAATTAAATTTAATTAAAATATTTACCTGCATTAATCAGATCTGGATCTACTTCATTTTCAAGTGGGTAAGGACCCTGACAACAATACAGATGTATGTCAAACTTTATATTAAAATACCTTTAAAATACAATCCATAATTGCCATATTATTTCTAATGCTTATTACTGAGAACAGATCATGACAGACATGCATTTTTTTATCTTTTTTTATCAGAATTCTATTTTTTATCAGAAAAAAATCCTGACATTACAAGCCATGATTCACATCAAGTAACGTATCAGGGCGGACGGACATATTGTTCAAGGATGTTAGAATTCCTGAACAACCATGAAGTAAAAGGTTTGTTTGATTTGTGGGGTTTTTTAGTTCTTAATCAAAGTGGCAGACATTTTTCAGAAAAAGTTCATACCTGCAACTTCATAAAGCCATATGACAGTAAAAATAATATTCACTTTAAGCTTTATTTAAAATTACGTTTGATAAGGTTTACAATGCTCAGTCTGGCAAACTCCTGATGGTTCTGAGTCCAGAAAAACATGTACTTAAGGACATCCTTAGCAAAGTAGCACCAGAATCATAAAATTAGCATTTCCTAAAAAACTTCCCTGCAGCACAATGAGAATTTTACGATGATGCAATATAGCATATATTTGAATATGATTTTTTAGTAATATAATAATCAAGTTGGAGGTGGGCAGGAAATAAAACACATCCACAGCAAAACACAAACACTATAATAACTGACCAAGATATATTCTTACCAAACCCAGGACTCCATTTTCACTCTGTAAGTGAACAGTTATGTCTGGACTGATGAAGTTACTGGCCAACAGTGGGATTCCAATACCCAGATTAGCTGAAAAGAAGTGGTTAAGGCACAAACACTTATTGCAAACTAGTACCTTTGAAAAAATTACTATTGTACTATGAGTTGATCAGAACTGTTCCCTTCACAAGAACTTTTGGTTTTACTTAGATACCTCATATTTGTGATGAATTATTTTGCCATTTGGACTGTCTAATTGCATTCTGTCAAATCCTTTACATGACAAAAAAACAACAGTGCAAATAAAGCTTCTTTTCCAAGTTTTTCAAGAAATTCTTGCGACACATTTAACTGCTAACAAAACCACCAGAAATAAACACTCCACATATTTAATGTCTTAGCATCTCTTCTATTTCAATTGGGTATTAATAAAATGAGAGAAACCCAGGGTCTGGTAAAGACAATGAGCATGTTAATTAACCTGTTCTAAACAAACTATTTGGGTTTGTTATTCTAGTCAGCAATCACTTTGACCTATAGCACAACAGAAGGATACCATACATGCCATCCTCAAACTCTAAAGCAGCCCGTTTGATGATCCTCTCCCTCACATTGTCTCCTTTTTTCTGTTGGGCTTTTGAGCCTTCAGGCTTTCGGATTGATAAGCGCTGCAAAAGAAGAAGCAATCATAAGTAAAGATTAGAGTCCAGATTCTTGCTTCTCAAGACACAAAAGCCTGATTTGTGATTGCACTGAGATACTTGCTCTAAGAATAAAGTCATTTATTCATTTTCTACAAAAAACGACCTTTTAGTTTATGCATTCAAGCTTATCTAAGCCAATGGAGTCATCAAATATTGCCAATGACAGCCTTAGAGCAAAATATTATTTCCTCATCTGTATTGCCAAGCCCCATACATAGAGAAGTGGTGAAGAAGGCACCAAGCCTTAGTGCAAATACTAGCAAGTCTGAGATTCATGACCCCAGAGATACCTAAATAGATTCGTAAAATGTCAGCCAAAAATACAAATACTGCTCTCTTTCTGCATTCACTCAATTCAATGAGCTATTCTAGATTTATAAGGATGAGACAGACAAATGCCATTCATCTAAAGATACTGGGAGCTAAGAAACAAAGTTTTCAAGCATAAATCTCTATAATCTTGCACACCACCATGCAAGTTGTTTCCTGAAATTTTCTCATCTCAAGTTGATGTTTTGTAAATCACATGTAGGTGAAAATGCCATGACATTCAAGAAGTTTGTAACGTCTTTCTTTTAAATTATTGTCTACACAGATTATGTTCTTTCACATTTCTCCTATGCATATAAAATTCCTCTTGGGCAACATCAGGTCCTGCACCCCCATATGTCTTCATATCCTCTCCTACTTCAGGCTACAATTAACACATCAGAAAAAATTATCCTGTTACTTTTCATCACCACAAAAGAATTTTTGCAGAGTCATTTTCCCTTTAGGCAGTCAGAAACAGTCAGTATCAATCGTCCTGAATTTCCCATCAACTTCCTTCTTATACCTTGGCTATTTTCCCTAGAATTGCTTCACTTGCGGATTATGGATAAAGTAAGAACAATTACAGAGGGTTTCTACACAGCAAAGAGAAAGCTGGATAGAAATTGTAGCTGGTGCTATAGAGACCACTTCTGAGCCACATTAGGCAGGAATTGCTATTTAAAGCCAGTAAGAATTATGACAGACTAGCTTCTCTTTATTTCTTATATTCCACTTATCACACTCAGTGCTTTTCTGTGTACAGCCAGTTCATATATAAAATTTAACGGAAGAGTAAATAAATCTGCCATTTCCTTCCTATACCTCTAGTAATGAGAGGTGCCACTGCCAGAATTACAAAATTGCATAATCGAAATTAATCTCTGTTACAATTTCGCTTGGCAGTTCATAGTAGCTTTCTCCATCACCCCTGCCCCACTTTTTTTCCGAAGCATAGAGGGAAGGAGGCAGATGACTGGGTAGGTATTCACCAGGTATTCGGTAGGTATTGACTAAACAGGTATTCACTTATGCAGCCAAGATGCAGTAGAAACAATAGTTTAATAAATGAAAAAAGGATTTCTGTCATAAAAGGTAAAAAGCTTTTCTGGGAGATAATGCAGCCATTCAGGAGAAGAAAACAGGCCATTAATTGCAATCTAACCTAACATAACCAGAGGAAAAAAAAAAGGTTTGACACATCTGTTTGCAGTCAATTACTCAACAGCATGCAATATGCTTTTGCAGAATGAACAGATGGAATTAAAAAAAAAAGCTTCTTAACCTTAGCATTCACAAAAGAGAATGCTCAGAGAAAAGGCCTTGTGCGACTTTCTAGGACTTTCTGACTTGATTTTAATAACAAAAGTTTAATTATTACAATTCCTTTCTGCACTTTTTTCCTCACAGATTTTTTGTCCTTGTGTCATATATCTTCCCTTCAACAAGCTTTTCTGACGACATTTTGAATAATTCCCACCTCCAGAGTATGAAGACACAGAAGAAATAGAGAATTTTCAATTGCATTTTAAAAGCATTGTCACATCACCAAAATGAATATAGGGACATAGCCTGAGTGTGGCAAAGCCACAGAAACAACAAAGAACAATTACATAATCATAATTTTCCTGGATGTTTTCAGTGGTGGAATATTATTGCTGTAATTTTAATAGCTATTGACATATTTTATTCAGACCAGAAAGGCCAGCAGCTAAAAAAGTTCCTGATTAAAGAAAAGGGAACAAAGGTTTCCAAGACCTTTGCAACATAACATAATTCAATACACGGCACAAAAGGGACTGAGGCTGGCCCTACCTGCCCACATCAAAAGCTCTCCAGTGGAAAAAAAAGTAGCTACTTGTCAAAGTCAGATCCTTGTCTAGGTGTTCCCCTTATTGTGTCTACAGAAGGTGAACTGAGAGAGGGAAGGAGAATGAAGTAGCATTTTCCACTAGATTTTCAACTGCAGTGAAGTCATCCAGGGCTACAGGCAGTTGCTCTAAATTATTCAGGGACTTAACCACAGAGTCTGGGGTGTAAGAAAGAAGGCTCAATCCTCAGTCCCCCACCTACCTATGTAAGTACCTACCTAAGCTCCAGTTTCCAGCAAAACTTGATGGGTCTTTCTTACGCTGTTTTCAGTGCTAAGACTTGGTGGCTAGAGTAAAAACCATGCAAATTTTAAATACACCCCAAGCTGAAATATGCTGTGACTGAGAAGCTCAGCTACTTACTTCAATTCTCTTCTCAAACTTCTCTCCTTGTAACAGACGATCAACATAGATTTTGGGAACATGAATGTCTTCTGGGGCAAATGCTCCTATATCAACAATTTCTTCTACCTACAGAGTGAAAAGGGAAAGTGAAAATATTTAGAAAAAAAAATTCAATGAGAGGTTTTATTACCAATGAAGTTTTGAAATGGAATATTAAACATACAGCAGATCACATCCAGAAAACTAAGGAAAGGGACAAAATAGATATAGTCTTTAAAACAGGTTAACTTTGATGTTTATCTGTCCTCTTCTTTCACAGCATATTTCTTCATACAAATTAAAGGTAATTTATGTTTTAACAGGCCCATTTGTATGGCCAACTTGAAGAAATATAGTATGTACAGTTACGTCAGAGTTGTTTGTGCCTACAAATAATTTCTGCCCAAAGAGAAGAAAACAATATGCTAGTAACAAAATACCAAAACATAATGCAGAAGTATGAATTTAGAGGATACAAACACAGAAGCTCGATCAAAGGTTTTCCATAGTGTACTCAAAAATAAAATAGAAAACATATGAGCTGTAATAATGGATTGCAAGAAAGAAGATGCAAGATGAAGATCTAGAAGTCTTTACAGTTAGTGAAACAGAGATTCAGAACAAAATTACCCTCATCCCCACACAGCACATTTGAAATGTCACCTATCTGGAGCATCACAGACAACAGGGGTTTCCTTCCTTCTATGCCTGAGTTGGGGGTGATCTAGTTAGAGACCCTGCTACAGACAGATACCTGCAGCACAGGCCCTCGGCCACGGCTGGTGCTTTCCCTGACAAGTCTGAGGCACACAGAGCACACCTCGCTCTGCCACAAAACAGACACTAACGTCAGTGCTGTTCGCAGCTGCATCCAACCACAGGGAGAACATGTAATGTTAGAGCAACAGAAAAGGATAAAAGACAACAATCTACTACACAGGACATAACAATGTACTCAAAGATGAAAAGAAAGTCTCCAAAATGCTTTACTATCAGGAATTCATTAAACTCGTAGGGATGTCCAAAGACTCATGACCCCAAAACAAGACTTGGGGTATGGTAAGGGTAAACCTCTTAACAGCTATCACCAGTGAAGCAACATTAAAGAGTTTAAAACTCAATTTGACATCTTACTGCACAATATGATCGATACTAAAATCTATACTACATCTGATAGACAATTACCTTCCTACTGTGCCTTGAATTGTGACAATAAACAAACAAAGAAACCAACCAATCCACCCTAAAAGCAGGAGAGGGAGAAGAAAAATTTAAAAACTGAAGATCACAGGATCAGGTTCAGATGATCCCTTAAAATAGCCCTGGGTTAAAGAGGATGTGCTGTGAAGTCTGCAATACAAGCATCCTAAGCAAGAGGCAAGAACAGCGATAGCAACACCAGCCTTAGTGATCATGGAGAGCAGAGCGCCACATCCAGAAAGCCCTTACCGAAGATAAGGAGGAGACAATCAAAGCAGTATCTTGAAAATTCTGACTTGGGTATTCATGAAAAAATGCTATAGTTTCATCCACCTCACTTGAAGTTTCTTATTTTATACACACATTTTAAGATTAATATGGAGACCAAGTCAAAGATAGGGTAAAATGAAAAAATCCTGAAGCACACGGCTGAAGCACAATGCACTTTTGGTGCAGTGACTACTGTCAGAACATGCTCAAAAGGGAGGAGAAGCAGGAGACAAGGCTTTCCAATGAAGCAATAGGCAAGCAGATGATCTGCTACCAGCCGAATTCCCAAATTCACCCTTTCTAATTAAATTTGTCTTCACTTATCAGATGGAAAGCTAGGCCTAGGGAATACTAATTGCTCCTGATTTGAACTTTCTCACAGAATAACTACATTTATTTGCTGCAGCAGCTGAGATTATAAAACCAAAATCTTGGCACAATTCAACAAACTCCAACAGAATTATGCTGTCAGAAAACTTGACACACTGAGTCTCTCCCCCCATAGAATACACAGAATAAATTATTCATCCAACAATAAATTGTTGGATTTTGTTATCAGTCACGCCATTCTGCTAATTGGTTTGTATTTTGTCTCTTGGGACACAGCAGTCAGCCTGATAGCTTTTCCTCTATTATTTCCAAACATTATCCTAAATGAACATAACACTGCAAAGTTATTTTGTCCTAGGGATTTTAGATAAGCCTAAGGATCCCCGACAACTGGAACACCTTTCCATGTTCTACCATTATGTGGAATAAGCATCAAATGTAACTAAAATTAAATGTGTTCAAATATGTCCACAGCAGTAAAGACGAGTTTTGAAAAGGGATTAAGAATGTACACGTGATGTATGAAAAATTAACTGTCTTCCAGTTCTGCAAGTGAAATAATCGGCACCTTTACATGGATAAGGGAGGATTCACGCAGAGGAAGTACAAACGCCGCCTGAGTGCTCCAGCTCTCTCTCCCAGGGAACTTGATGATGAGACACCATGCATGCATGGGCTGCCTGCCATCAGCACTGCCAGAGATGAAGCTGTGCCAGCTGAAGTGACACCAGGAAATCTGATGGCTACGGGAATCAGCACCTTAGTGCCTGTGGCCACCGCAAGGCATTGCCCAAGTATCTTCCTCGACAAGAACGATACTGCAAATTTAGTAGTCCCATCACTGGGCATATTCACTTCCCTTTCAGGTTTCATATTTTTTTATGAGTCGGCTCTGTAACACCTCCGTAGCCGAAGCCTCAAGGAGAAAGGCAGGAGTGCATCCGCATTAATAATTCAAAGGATATGTGTGAGTTTTTCTCCTGCTCTGCTCTCATCCTACCTATGCTTCTGTTCTTTCTTTTCTGTACTCACCCTGCCTCAGGCTTTATTTTGTAACGTACAGAAGAATCTTTGTAAACATCAAAAATCATTATGTGTCATCCCACCCAAGAGACACCAAGTCTGGCAAAGCATAGAGAGGGAACTAATCAGGGCAGACCACCTCCTGTACTCTTTGTAATTAGAAAATCAAAATCCTCTGGTACCATTTAGATTGCCTTGATCCCATGTATTCATCTTAAATCTTCATTTCATCAATGTGCGAAAAGACAGAAAATATTTACATCTTTGCTATACCAGCAGAGCTAAACAGTAACTTCACGAGACCACGACGGCTGACTTCCCTCTGCTGGGAGTGCTCGGATCCCTGATTCAAAACTCCTTTCATTGTACCAAGAGTTTCACAGTATTGGGGGTTTCTTCCTGGGGATAGTGTTCTTGCAAATCTTCTCTGATTGCTGACAATGGAAGGAGGATGAGTGAATTCAGTCTTTTCTGAACACTGGTTTATCTGTAAGTACACCCAGAACATAAAAGCTGCTCTCCAGTATGATTCACAAGAGCCTTCTGCCATTCCTTTTCGTATCACCATTCACAGAGGCAGTGGTCATTTGCCTTACAGTATCACTTCCTCCTCTAATTCACATCTACTTTTCCTTTTTAAAGCAACTTGAATTCCTTTTCCTTACAGAAATTCATCTACTCTTCTAGTTTTATTTCAGAATTTCTGAAGGCTTCCAGAGAGAAACAGGGAACCTTGATAGTTATGGACTTCTAATAAGAAAAATAAAAAACTCTGGTTCCTGACCAAAAATAGGTAAGGAAATGACAATGACAAATTATTCATGCCAAAACACTCAAAAATAAAAAGGCCTTTGTTTTGAGTATGTTCCATCTACCTGTTTCTGCAGCCTAAATACCTACTTTATGATATGTTAAATGTTTTCAGCTGGTTTAGTTTTAAATCCCAGTTTTAATAAAACTAAGCTATAACCAGAAATTACAATATAATTCCTTATTACAGAAAAAAATCAAAAACATGTGCATATGAAAGAAAGAAAGAGATAGGGGGAGAATCAGAGCCTAACAAACCTATGCATTTTTAAGTAGCTTATTTTTACACTAACTTTATTAAATCTCTCTATCACTATTTTAATTATCTTAGTTCACTTCAATTCTTCAAACTGAAATAATGACCATTCCTAGCACAACATTAGTAAAATAAAACATTACAACTGGTTAAATGTCCAAAACAACAAGAGGAATGAAACAAAATTTAGCCCCTTAGATGCTCAAGACAAACTCATCAGTACACTTCTTCAGTTCACCACTGGAAGAATCAGGATGTTACTGCAAAATTCACTATAACATTCATAAAATCATAAAATTAAAAAAACCTTAAAATACATAATAAGGGCTATAAGAATAAATTTTATGTGTCTGCATTCAAGATCACAGAAACCATGATCAACCATTCATGATGGTTAATGACAAAACAAGAGGGGAAAAAAGTTCATATTAATTGTTTAGACTTTAATTGTTACTAATTTAATTGTTAATTGTTACTTTTTAATTGTTTAGAATTTCACAAAAAGCGTTGATATTTTAAAACTGTGAAATACACTCTGAAAACAGTTCACTAGAAATTCAGAACACACTATACAAACTTACTGAACTACAGAAAAAAGCAAAGCAGGTAACTGAGTTCTGCCTGCATGAAGGGAGATGAAACAGAGGATCTTCTGAATTCAATTCTTTCCTTTTCTAAGATCAGGCAGACCATGAAATTTCTACTCCTGTCAAAATTCTACAGTAACGGAATGACAGCCAGTCAATATCCATCCTGAAAAAGAGAGTTTTATACCTTTAAAATCAAGCAACTACCAAATAGCCTGAGAAAGGCAGATCTTGGTCAATAATTACTGCATTATGCTCACATCAGACTTCAAATAAATGTTTTCATAAGCATACTGAGGGGCAGGGAACAGCATAAACCCGTAAAGTTCATATTTGTTAGAGAACCTTTCACATAATGAGCCAGGTCTGGGTCACCCTGAAGGTCCACTTAGCCAAGTAGCCCTTCTTCTTAGCAATAGGCTCTTAAAAGACAGTGGTTATCTTCTGGTTATCTTCTGGTTATCTTCTCCCAGCTGCTAGCAAGTACCAGCTGCAGGATGTCCTCAGTCAGAGGCTGGACATACACCACTTTCTTCATAGCTCCTGATGAGCCAGGAATTAATAGATCTCTTACAACCCAAAAGACCTTACTGATGCACTTCTTAAATCTAACTAGTATGAAAAACATTTCTTATTACTTCTTGTAATTTCACTGTGTGCTCCCTTTTCTGTGCCATATAGGAACAGCACACAGCAGTTCTTTATTTGTCTATTCCATGCTGTTGAAAGTCCTAGGTACCTTTATGTGTTCTCCTTCTTTCTAGTAGACTGTTACCCTCTGTAAACACCACAGAGAAAAAGAGTGAGATCTGTTCCCAGTATGTTGAATCTGATCATTAGGGAAGCAAAACTGACATAAATCTCCTACATTTTTGTCATGTGGCTACAGATCCTCCTAAATCAGGAGCCGCTGCTAGAATATACTCAATTCACCTTTGTTTTCTCTGCTCTAAATCTACTCAATTACCACCTCCACTTGTAGTTGCCTCAGGCTTAATCTCCTCTCACACTTCTCCACACCTGCTGCCTGTTTCCTCCAAGGCCCCTTTCCGTTCCACCCATTTGACATCTTCCTCCATGCTGCACTGCTGACAGCAGAGGAAAAAACAGACAGCACTGAGTTACCTGCTCTAGGTACTCAGGCACAGCAGCTCCAGGATAAACACCACAAAGAAAAGAGGAAGCATACCTGACTGTCTGCAAAGGCTATGTATATATAAAGCTGTGTGCATGCATGAAAGAATATGGAGTTTAACCACTAGTCTCTGAAGAGGCTCTCCCATACACATAGAACTACGCTTGAGAAATTTTTAAGCCAGTCACATATCAGCAGAGCGAGGATACACAATAGCCTTCGGTTTCAAGAACACATTCAGAGTCTGAAGATACTGACGTTTCTCAAAGAAGTTCCTCCATAAAACTGATGGGCTTGCTTGTTTGATGACTTGCACTAGTACGTCTATATAATTCTGTATCCACCAAAAAGTGAAAGGGAAGACAGCTGTGCTCTTATCTCCTTAAATTCATTCCTTTGGATTTTACAGTATCATTTTATGGTAAAACTACCTGAATTGAAAGCGTAAGAGAGCATTTTAAGATCCAGCAGTCTAGCAGTCCCAGCATTACCAATCAAACCAGCCTCCTGCAGCAGGCACCCCTAAGGAGTGATTCCTTCCAAAACCCTGTGGTTGCTCTGATGTAAGTCATCAGTGAACTCCTGCTGGCTGTGATCACATTTCGTGATTTGTGCTTTTTTGATGAAATGAGGTGATAAAGCACCCAATTTGTATTCAATACCTAGGTTCTTAACAAAAAATAAAACATAACCATCCATGTGGGATATATACAAAATCATCTTCTCACATCTGGAGATGGAAAATATTTTTTTAGATTGCGTGGTGTAATTATTTTTCAATCATAGAATTAAATAGTGGGAGAAGAGCCAGAAGACAACAAACAAAACCCACCATCAGTGAGTGTGGCCTTCATTTGCTAAGGGCTACTTAACAGTAGAAGAACTGGTTTCATCTGTACTCTTCCAAATAAGGGGACTGACCACATCCCAAATACTTCGACTCCAGAACAGAACAGCTGCTAACAACATTAACTCTACTGGATAATTTAACATTTTTGCAAACAAAACATATGTTGCTTTAAATACATTATTGCTGTACTTTGTTACTTATTTTCAAATTACTTTAGAATGAAAGCCTTTGAACTTATTAGAAGGTAAAAATAAATAACTGACTTTTAAATTAAAATTATTCCCATTTTACAGCAATAATTGAACCTCCAAAAAAACCCAACCATAATCACAACAAAAGATTTTATTTTCTTACTCACATCAGAGAAATGACAAATGAAAAGAGACTAAAAGAGCTCTCATATCCTACGCATTCCAAGAAATTTAACTTAAAGGTCAGGAGATAAATTTAAGCTTTACTTTCAAAAATGAACTAAATTGAATTTATATACTGAAGGGAGAAGTAGAAAAGTAAAATGAAAGTATAAAAATAAATCAGAGATTTAATTGCACTATCCAAGAAGGTGATTTTTGTACTTTGCAGTCTATTTAAGTGCAACTAAACCACCCTCAGATGCAAAGAATGTCTCTAACGAAGGATCAGACCAGAGCATGCTCAGCAGAAGACATACAGCAATGTGATCCCAGTAAAACAACATATTAGCAGCTGGTTTATAGCCAATTATGTTGCTGGTTCTCTCTGGTAAGAAAAAGAAACCCCGCAGGTATTTCAATAAAGGTAACAAAAAGGTAACTTCATCCCAAAATGGCATGTTCTGTGCATACATCTATTAGTTCTCCTTATTTCAGATGTTCATTAAAGACAGTGGTAGTTTACAAAGATTTCTGAAAACTACTTGACATGCTACCACTTTGTTTCTCAGCAAGAAGTCAGTGTGGTCCATTTCACCTTCAGAATCATGGCAGACATCCCAACCCCCTAAAACACTCAAGATAAATAAACTTCTCTGCAGTTTTGAGGAAGAAGGTAGTCAGGGTACTTTTCAAGGAAAAGTTTGAAAAGAAAGAAAACAATTGATGTGGCTCAGACACTTTCAATGGGAGGACACAGAAATGTGGGTATAAACAGATTGTCAGTAACAAATTTTAAGAAGAATTAAAGTTTTAATTAATCATTATCCTTCCTAAAAGCCGCCTAGAAAAGAGAGCACTAGACACACATGGAAATAAAAAAAAAACAAGAAAAAAGTGATTTACAGAATCAAAATTATTATTTGAAGCTGGCAGAAACATTTAAATCCATCCTTCAAACTACAAAATAGATTTTTCTGCTTACTGTAGCCTAAGGAGAAAATTTTGATTTCACTAGAAATGGTGAAATATTGTCCTTAGCACAAGTGCTCCTTATCCCACTTCTTACAGAGCCATTTGGCTACATACCACCCCCATTGTAATCAGGATTATTTCACAGAATCATCTGAGTCAGAAAGTGTCCTGGTTTGAGACA
>VZTA01019734.1:6299-26355 GCA_013398855.1 Mohoua ochrocephala
ACACAACACACCAAAGAATCACCAAAAAAAAAAAAAAAAAAAAAAAAAAAAAGAAAAGAAAAGGTGGGGGGGAAGTTTATTGATTGCAGTGAAGACAGAGCAAAAGGAGAGAAAAATCACAGTAACTGCAGAGCCAGGAGCAGTATAGCTCTACCTCTACCACACTGCACTTCAGCTAATTATATCTTCAGAGTGATTATCTTGGCTTTGGTGCTAGACTAACATGACTACAGAGCTGTGGCCGGGTGATATGGCTTTGTGCACTAAAACACTTAATGGGATGGACATTCGTTGGGTATCTCACTGTGAAATCCCACTGCAGCCCAGCATCAGCCTCAGATGTTTCCAAAAAGCAGGAGCACAAATGAGACTTATTTTTAACTCTGCACTTCAGCTGTCTTTTGAGCTTCTAGAACCCAGAAAGTCCAAAGAGTCACATTCAGTGGCAGACTTTTACCCTAGACATTGAGCCTAGATCTTTTCAGTCAAGAGTGGAATGTGTGCACTCAGCTCCAATGCTGCAAACCTCAATATTACAGTTCTGTCATTTGGTGAAATACTGGCTTTGTAATTCCTCGAATAAAAACTATTTGTATTAGTTTAATTTAGATTCTTATTATCTATGCAGAAAACCTGCTCATTTTGTTAATAAAGACAACTAAACAAAGAGGTAAGAAATAATTAGATACATAACACTTGCTCTGTTGAAAAGAAACAATAAAACCAAGCTGGGTTTTTACACTATTGGACATAACTGGTGCAATGTTACACAGTTGTGCTGCCTAAAAGCAGATCTGACATTTTCTGTTATCCATTCTTTGAATGGCCTGATGTTGTACTCATGGCAGGATAATATGCCAGGTGCAAGACACCGTTCACTCTGCACGGGCTTGAGCAGTTGTTGCAGTTTCAGAGTTCTGAAACTCACTGTGCATTGTGAGGGAGATCACTGTTAGCAAAGGTATAACCTTGCTCACACGCTCACTAATGAAACACAGTTAGCGAGAAAGGAGGTGGCAGCTAGATACGGCCTTGGTTTACAGCATTTAACAAAAATGGCGTGACATTTTTTTCTTTTACACTTGTATTATATTACCAAAAACATTTGAGACTTTGGGCAAGACTGGCTAAGCCCTAGCACCATTTGTAAGGTGCTAGTGTCTGTATGCAGAACCTCTTCATCCTCCTAACGTTTGCTCTATTCTCCTGCACCATTTCAAAAAGCAGGTTCACATGCACATGAAAAACACCCAGGTGAAAAGCAAGGCATCTTGCTAGTTTGTCTCTCACAGAACATATTTAATGTACAATTCACAGATATTAAATTCAAAGGAGTCATCTAGTTCTTAATGCTATGCTCACTCTTCTGTTAACATTTTATGCTTTATAGTAGGAAGTTTCTCAACCTAGACTTGAAAAGGGAGAGAACAGTGAAAAGGTGGAGAGAAGAGAAAAGGAGATCTTTAGCCAAACACCAAAATCTGTGGTCAAACACCCAAGACAATCACAAACTAATAGAAAGGGGTTTCAGGTAGGCAGAGATTGGCTACTGTGGCTACTTTAAAAAGTGTAATTTCACATTGCAGTGGCAGGTGATGAGAGCAATGACTTCTGTTCACTGTGCTGTAAACAATGACACCAGAATCAACGCTGACTTTTTCAATTCTATACACTGCTGCTCAACCGGCAAAGGAAGAAAAAAAGTTAGGCACGCCACATCTTTCCCAAAGGAAACACTTTTGAGTGAAAAATGGGAAATAGGGAATGACCTTTCAGGCAACTCATCTCACCTCTACAGGGCTGCTTTAATTTACTTAAGCCAATTAATTAATGAGGCATTCAAAGATATGTCACAGAGCTGCAGTATCCTAGGGACACACCTCCGCACCTTCAATGTCAAACAACTTTGACACCTGAGCATTGTTACTGACTAAATATCACAAAAGGAATGAGCAATGGAGATGGAAGACGAGAACCATGAGAAACGATGAAAGCTGATGAAATCTGTGCAGGATGAGTAAAATTAGAGTCAGAGGAGTGTTCCAAATATCAAATCAGGAAAGCAATCACCACAGAAAGACCACAGCACTCGGGGCAAAATGAGGCATGAACGCACAGCTGTAAATCAGGGGACTAGCAAAGAACAACAGTGGCAAGAAGATCAGTGAAAATTCTTATACTGACTCAACTCAGTGGCTATTGAAAAAAATTGCACCCAAAAATTAAAAAGTCAGTCGTTGTATTACAGTAAGGACAAAGCAAATATCAACAGCCCACTGGGAGCAGAGTGGGCATTCAGTAGGGGAGCAAGAAAAGTAGACGGCTGGGATAGGGTGGCCAAGTTGCAATGCAGAACAAGGCAGCAGTGGAAATAGATAGCTATGTAAGTAGCACTTAGAGCTGTAGTTATCTTTATTTTCTATGTTGTAGATGAAATACATTACATTTTATAAATATATTTTATTAAATATATACAATTTGAGACAAAAGTTCTGTCCAGAAGGTGGTCTTTATTTTTTCAAGTGATGGATGTGAACTGTAGTACTAGAAGCAGAATTTTTCACGTTGAGGTAATTCCTCCTTTCCAATCTTTCTCTTTTTTTCACATTTAGTATACAGTACAGATCCTCCTAATTAAAATTAATTTAAAACTGCTTCCTAAATTATTGCATGCATACTTTGCTGAAGATAAGAGTAAAGTAGCAAGATATTTAACTCATATGCAGTAAAAAGCCCAGCAACTTACATATCCTGGAATAACATTCCTTCTCTTGTGCTAAAATACAAACTCTTTCCAATTTAGTACAGCAAGAGATTCAGTGTTCTGAAGACAAGTTGCAGGACAAGGTCCAGATGAACTAGAACTGTAGATGACATCGAGCCCCCATGTCAGAAAATGTCTGAAATCATAATCAAATAAGTTGCCTACTGCAACTACAAAACATCATTCAAATATCCTGAAGAATCAACAAATAGACCATAATAATTCCAGAGACAAATCGGGATATTGGTGCACAGATTTCTCTATTGTTTCCTTTCATCTTACATGCTCCTTAAAATATTATCATTTAGACCTTGTGGGAATTTACACATATGCCCTCTTGCTATCTATCCTCTTCTGCAAATGCACTATTACTTGGCAAGTATATCTTGTTCAACCTCTTTCAAAGTTGAATGACTTCTAAAATAGATATTTAGCAGCTTTATTTATGAAAGTAATCACATTATAAAAAGCACCATTGCTTAAAAATATGCTCTATTGTACAGATGAGCATTGTCTTTTGAAATCTGTGCAGAGCCAACCTACCTGCTGTGCTTTGTTACAGAATCCAAAATCATCATGAAAATAAACAAAAACCGGGTTGTCTTTTCAATTGTGTAAGAGTTTACAGCAAAAATTGCACTTTCTTTTCAAGAATATGGTTCACTCCCCTTTTCTCCCCATTTTGCAAATTTCTGATAAGTTTACTTATTGATCCTGAAGACAGATGTGACTCTAAAGGCATGTGTCATGTCTGCACAGTACGAAAACTGCAGTTTACTGATGTCAGTAGTGGAATGTAGATTTCTCAGAGAAGTTGTGGATGTCTCCTGCAACCTGGTCTAGTGGAATGTGTCCTTGTCCACAGCAGGAGGGTTGGAACTGGATGATCTTTAAGGTCCCTTCCAACCCAAACCATACCATGGTTTTATGACGGCACACTATACTGAATAAACACTGCAGATGGTTGTGCCAAAGTTTAAACTACTCCATCTGAGCCCAACATTGTAGTCCAGCTGGGTCTACCAGATGCTCCCAGCTGAATTCACTGGAAACAGTACCACTGTTCTTCCACTGGTCAAAGCCTCCTTCTTATCTTAACCTTCTTGATTTCTGATATAAACACTGAAATCATCTGAGGCATTGCCATGCAAAGGAGATATTATGTACAGGTAAAATGTTCTCCAGGCGAGCAGGTCTGGGAAAAACAATTTTGTCCTGAGTGAGCACCAGATGCATCAAATTGGCAATCACAAAGTTCCCATATCACACAGAGAAGAACCATAAACAAGGAACAACAAAGAATAGCGGGTATCAGACTTGATGCCAGAACACCATTTGGTGGGCCCTTTGTTCACAGACTTGTCAATGATTTCAGACATCATTCATCCCAACAGAGCTTTATTCCTCACCCTGCTTCTGCACATGCAGTTACTGAATGTGTTACACTTGAAACACCAACACAGCCATTTTCCCCAAGAAAAACTATCTCCCTGCCAGTCCTGTCTGAGAGCAGCCGGTTGAACTGATTCCCAGTCTGCCCAGTGCAATAATGAAAGAGGATTTATTTAGATGTTAGAAGAAACAGCCTACATGCCCAGTGAAAATGCACATGGGAAGGAAAAGAATTTGCAGTTGTCACTCATCTGTATTTCAATAGAATCACAGGGTCATTATGGTTGGAAAAGATCTCTAAAATCAAGACCAAGCATTAGCTAGTACCATCACCATGTTCACCTCTAAACCATGTCCTCAGGTGCCATATCCACACATTTTCTGAACACTTCCAGCACAGCAATGCCACCACTTCCCTGGGCAGCCTGTTCTAATGCTTGGTCACTGTTTCCATGAAGAAATTTTTCCCAATGTCTAACCAAACCTTCCCTGACATAACTTGAGGGCACTTCCTCTCAACCTTTCACTTATTACCTGGGAGAAGAGGTTGAAACCCACCTCACTACAACTTCCTGTCAGGTAGTTTTAGAGAGCAATAAGGTTTCCCTTCCTCCAGCCTAAACAACCCCAGCTCCCTCAGCCACTTCTCATCAGACTTGTGCTCTTCACCAGCTTCATTGCCCTTCTCTGGACACATTCCAGCACCTCAATGTTTTTTGTGTAGTGAGGGACCCAAAACTAAACAAAAGACTTGAAGTGCAGCCTCAGCAATGCCTTGTACAGGGGGATGATCACTTCCGTGGTCCCTTTGGTCACAGTATTTTTGATACAAAGCAGGATGCCATTGGCCTTCTTGGTCACCTGGACACACCACTGGGTCGTGTTCCACCTGCTGTCAATCAGCACCACTGGGGTCCTTTTCTGCTGGTCTGCTCTCCAGGCACTCTGACCCTGTCTGGAGCACTGCAAGGGGTTGTTCTGCCCCAAGTGCAGGACCCAACACTTTGCCTTATGCAAGGCAAAGTGTATGAACCTCATACAGTTAGCCTCTGCCCATTTTTCCAGCCTGTCCGGACCCCTCTGCAGAGCCTTCCTACCCTCCAGCAGATCAACACCCTCTCCCACTCACAAGGCAGGCCTATAGTTTATTTAAACTGAGCTCTAAACCCTAGATATATGACTGGCCCTCTTCAGGTACATGGGTTGCCTCCCCTTAGTAGTAAACTGAAGAACTGAGCCCGACGACATTCAGCTGGCCAGGAGGGTCTTCACTGAAAGGAACAAGGACTAAGCATGAGGAGTCTGTGGCCCTTTGGGACAATGCTTGAATGATGAATATGATTGTCTTCCTTATCCCTGTTGGAAGCCTGTTTACTTCATCTTGTGGTATTATGTCTTGCTCTCACAGAAGGCCCCTTTGAATTCCATGTGCTTTTGAACAGAGTCACAGCTGACAGACCCTTGGGCAGGACCAATGCCTGACAGTATAATTTTTAACTTTTAGTTTTGTCTTCCATTCCCCTGGTTTGGTGAGGGAAAAAGGCTAGAAATCACTGCTGATGTCTCTGAAGCTCTCTGAGACTTGGGCACAAATGTTCTTATGCTGCATACAAAATATTGTGATTAAATATCTCACAGATAAAAGCTGTTTTGCATAATTTTCATAACAGTAAGATATTGTATGTAAAATGATACAGCTTTAATTCACAAAGGGAAAGTGATAAGTAACGGGACCTAGAAGGGACAAATAAAAGTCAATAAGGAAGTAAAAATGAGGATGGGAACTGGAGTTAAATGTTTTATTGGTGATGTATACTAGCATATAATTACTCGAATTGGTAATTCTATTTTACATATTTAGGTGCATACTAATTTTTTTTGCTTTCAGAATGAGACAATATAGCAATGTTAGTACATATAAGCACCTGAATCACACCAAATAATACTGACAGCTTGATTGGGAACAATAACGGAATAGCAGACCTGTGGGACTGAACTTCATGCTGTTAAAATGTGAATTTCTACAATATGTTGCTGCTGGGCTTGCCTGGCATTCAGACAACTTTACAGATGTCAATTTACCTGCGTAATCATAGGATAATTTAGTAAAATTAGCATGAAATACTTCAGTATCTCCATACAGTTAGCTCATAATTGTAAAGTAAATATGTACTTACCAAGGTGTTTTCTTGCCCTGTGGTCTCATAGTGACTTTGTTTACTGGTTTATTATGTGTATGTGGAAGGTGTTGAAGCAGAGGTGTCACAGAAATGTTACTCAAAATACTGATGAAGGCAAGATAATATATTGTGGAAGGAGAAAAAAAAAAAAGTGTGAACCATCCATATGCCTTCCCGTATTGTAGTAAATGAGTTAATTCTCTTTGGTAGAAAGGTAAGTATTAAAAAAAACCAAACAAATCACCACTCTATTTAGCTTTATTTACAATGTGTACAAGGTTATGTCACGTCCTCATCAAAGAAATACAACAACATCTAAGAGGAGCAGAGCTGATATATTATTGATAATTGATAAAAAGATTTAATTAAAAATCTTTTGGCAAACAGGCATTCACAGTCCTCTACCCTCCCAAACTGCCACTCATCCATGCTTAGAAAATTCTCAGCACATAAATTGTATCTCAGCTCCACCCTCAGCTCTTCTATTTGCTCTTGACCTGTCTTACATAAGTTTTCCCACAAGTGCCCACTGTGGCTGATGGGCTCACTGTGTTCTCCAGTGGGTCCATTACAGAGAGGGCTGGAACCAGCTGTATCCAGCACAGAGCAGACCCTGATATTTTCCTTCAGAGGCCACTCCTGCAGCTCCCACCTCCCCGCTACCAAAACCTTACTACCTAGAGCCAGTACAGCAAGATACACTTCCTTCTGATACCAGAAGTTTAAATTTCCCTGTACTTCAATTAAAGTACTTCTATTAAAACACATGTACAAACATACACACAACAAGGAAGTGCAATCTTTCAAGTGAAAATATAATGAGAGATTTTCCCATTTTCCCCAAAGAGAAATACAAGCTTTAAACAATTTTAAATGGGACCAAACATCATCGTTACCTCAGAATGGACAGTTTGTTTTTCAAAGCCAGATCTAACTGCTGATGTAGTTTTGCAGTGACTCCATTGTAGGGAGGTACCTCCCCACTTGCCTACAAAAAAGAAAGGTTAAAAAGAAAAGAAATTCAGTCCACTCCAGTCACTGAAATATGCCGCTACTGAGCCAACCCACACTCCTGGGGGGTGTGAGGGTCTCTGTTCATATTGTCAGCATGATACCCTTGTTGCCACAGGAGACTTTCAGAGAGATGATAATTTGCTTCCAGCACAGTTTAATCACCAATGATGTATTACTCAGCACATCCAAATTCACTACAAAACCGTGACTGTTCTGAACTTAGTTTACAACAGCTGAAAGTGTATAGCTATGACTTAGTTTCAGGTGAAAGCATAAAGTTACAGCTACATAGCTACAGGCATTAAATTAACCACTTCTGAAATGGGGGACTAGAAAATTAGGATATCTGAACAGAATTGGGTTTAGTTAGTTGTAGCTCCTCTGTAATTCCTGACTATATCGATTCAAGTAACCAACAAAAAAACCAGAAGTTATGTGCTGACAGATTCTATGCTCAAGACTGTTGGGAAGCCAGGAATAAACCCCAGATGCTAACTCTTCATAAACAGGCATTATTAGGAAGGACATTTTCAGGTTAGGTATCCATCATGAAGCAGCCCAGAACTAGGATTTCTAGAACACCAACGAGTTTCTATTTCCTGGCTGTGTAAGCAACTAGCCCTAATAGCACCTGACTGGCCAAAATGATGAAGTTCTCCATCTGTAGTTTCTTTTCTGCAAATAGATGCTGCAAAGGAAAGCAGTTGAGGGAGGAATAAAATGTATTTATTTTACAGTGATAATCTCAGCAGAATCACTTCTGCTCACACCTGACAAAAATGTTTCCTTTGCCAAATACTGGACAGGCATTTGTTAAAGCAGTTCCATGACAGTTTAGAAAATCTCAGAAATAACTCTCTGTGAGGTTTTCTCTTTGTTGGCCAATGTTTGCAATAACTAAAGCAAGACACACTATGGCATTCCTAGCTCATCTTTTTGTCTGATTCTTCATGTTCTTCTACATTCATTTTTTTCCCTTCACCTTTGGCAGTACTGAGACATATGAATATTCAACTACTTTAATGGACATTTGGCATTTACTGTTTTATTATAACATATTGTTTTAACAGACCAGTCTGAGACCTAGTTCTAAAAAAATCATTCTCCCAAATATTATATTACTGTGAATTTATTTGACTGGGAGTTAAGTCTGAATTTCTACATATTAGGGAGGATTATCATGGTGGTACTTCCCTTTGGTAAATGGAGCTCATTTAATGTCATTTACCCATACCTTACAGAGAACTAGATAATGTCTTACAGCTTACACTGTACTGCAGCACCATGGTAGAAGAATTCTAAAGGAACATAGAGACTGAATATGGTTTTCATTTTACATGGCAAGCTTTACACTAGAGGTCTTTATCTCCCTGAACACATATATTCTACTGAGACATGGCTGAAAATAAATTTCACTTATTCAAAACAAATGACTCAAGTGCATCCCCAGGAAAGGTGCCATCTTAAAAAGTAAATAAATTAAATCGGAGGAACTGTAAAATTACAACCCAATGTGTAGCAAAATTATTTATTGCCAGGATAACAAAAGATGTGCAACTTACCTTGGGAACGAAAAGGAGAAAAACATTCTTGGTGTAATTTGAACAAAATTCAGCATCGATTGCTAAACATTCAAATATCCTGTACTGATTGTTAAAGACGATCTCAGCCCCTGTTCAAGTTCTATCAGGGGATTTTGCTTAGCATCATACAACAGTCTAAAGAACAGCAAGCCATGCACAATGGCTTTTTTCCATTTTCTGCTGCCCATACCCGCTTCTTTTTTCCACATTTTTTAAAGAAACAAAAAGCATAAACAACTTGATTCCATTTGCAGATTTCAGTGTCAGTAAATAGGGCCACCTACAGCTGCCTCATGTCTCTGGAAAAAATTATCCAGAGAGGTTTCTGGGAAACAACTGTTGCAATATCTGTGCAAAACAGCCGAAGAAAGCTGGTATAATGGTTATTTATTAATTTCTCTAAACTCCCTTGCATCCTGGCAAAACTGCCCAGAAACAGTCCTCCTTTCATCTTCATGCAACACATCTCCTCACAACTGTCTTAGAGGAGGAGACTACAAAATAGTCCTTTATGCAGTGCTCTCAGACTGCAATATCTCTTTTTTATAAGATGCAAGGAGAAGTATAGCAATTTTCAAACTTTAAGGAAGAGTATTTTTATGACAGACACCAGGATGGAGAATAGTTGAGTCTTATTGTCTATTCCCCAGACAGACAAGTCATGAACTTCTTGGCGTTTACTTCCTAAACTTACAAAACAGTAAAATCCCCACCACTTTTGATGTCAGAGGCAAATGCTCACCAGGTTTTGGAGGCAGACTTTTACTCATCAACAGCAATCACTGCCAATCTGTTCAGCACACATAATAGAAATAATTGTGATTTAGATGTTTCAGTGCATTACTTGAATTTCAGGATCCCTATTGATCTACTGCTTTGTTTTTAGAACATGTCTTTAAGAAAGCTCATGGTTTCAAATTAACTAATTGTTGTGATTTAGCTCTTTTAAAATAGTTTGCTCCAATCAATATTAACCTTTAAACATTTATTGCACATACTTTTTGTTTCCCTCTTACACCACTCTAAAAATCAGTTGATTAGTGTTAGGTACGGGCAATGCGCAGAGGAAACGTGCAATATGTGTAAAGGAAAAAGTTACATGGGCAGAGATAAATGCCATCCAGTGTCCCCAACAAAAACACTTGCAATTCAAAACCAAACAAATCTGCATTACTTGGGAAAAACCCACACACATCCTAGACTTTGAAAGAACAAAAAGGCAAGTATTGAATGATATTGCAATGGGAAATGCTGAATATAGCCTTCATAGCAGCCACAGTAAGACACAAGAAAGATGATACCTTTACCTTCAACAGCTGGAAAAAGTCCTGTGCCTCAAAATTGCCTCAGCGTACACGATGTAAGCTCTTGAAGAAACAGGCAGGTATTAATCCCTACTGTGCTGATAAGAAGAGATGCCCCAACCACAAAATTAAATTTTAATTTCATGATTAGTCTGAAACTTAAAGGTTGGTAGGGATTGAAAAGGGAGGAAGAGGTGGAGGAAAGAAAAGAAGCATGGAAGAAAAGAGAAAGGAAAATGTAAATTAAGTAATACCATGCATTACAGAGTTTCTGGGAAACTTTCAGTTCAAACATAGTCAGAGGTTCATTTAAAAATTATTACTGAAAACTCAAGAATAGAGAAACAGCTCTGAACTAAGCAGAAGAGCCATGCCCATATGCAGGGGCAAAATGATGCTTGGTAGTGTTATTCATCAGTAGAACTGGTTTTAAACTGGAAATTCAGCTTAGTACTTTGCTTGAAGCCTAAATTATGCACTATAGCACCACACAGATGTAAACCTTCTCTACTTTTCTAAATGCTTGCATCTTCAATTTTTTAGAACTGTTGTTTAGAAACACGGTTTACAAGGAGAAAGTGAAGTTTAAAAAAAATTTAAAAACACTTAAATTTGGAATTAGTAAGAAGTTACATTGAGCAACATGACTTGTCATCAATAGAAACACTCATTGTTCAGGAAAGCACCCCCTTCACAAGGACAGCACATTCTTAATTTTATGTTTAAACTCTTAGTTAGGCATGTGTGTGGTACTGCCTCAACAAAAAGGCAGATATAATCCTCTGTTTCAGCAGTTTCCCACATCCATGTCTAAGACTACAATATACCTTCCTAATACCTTCCACAGGAGAGGAATGTGGATAACTTGACTTACTGATGCCATGCAAACTGGGTGGAATGCATCGAAAAATATACCGGTATTTATCAGCAACTTCACAAAATTATACTGTTTTCTTTCTCCTTCCAATAGGTAGCAGAACGTGGGTTGCTTTATGGTATTCAGGTCCAGGGTGAGAGGGTGACAGAGGGAGGAAGATGGTAAAAATGGGTGCCATATTTCAGGAAGTCCTTATATTTGCCACAAAAAAACCTACCACAGAAACCACGTTGGTACCCTTAGTTTTGTTCTAGCACTTTGGTGTCCTCATGAGCAGGCTACAAGTAAAGTTCTCTCTCTCATGTTTTCTCTGGTCCATAAACCTTGAAGTCATGGACAAACAACAGCACAGCTTTAACAGGAGACACAGATTCTTCCCCAGACTAATTTATGTTTTCAAGCATTTATTCAGACTAAAGCCAAAGGGCTACCAATTCATTTTGTATGTGGGAAAGGGAATAAAACCAACCAAAGCTTAGACTCCTGCATCTTGAATTAGTGCTCCACACACTAAAGAGAGAAGGGGAGCCAGAGCCAGCTGCATACCTCTTCATCCTTCCAATAGGCTTCACAAAGCAGGGAAAAAATAGCTGCCTATCCCCAAAGGCATGACTGAGCTACTCATAAAAACTAGTTTGGGGCTGTTAATAGGCGACTTTACTGCTCACCTGCAAGTTCTCTTCTGCAGCATTTCTTCCGGCCTGACTTGATAACCTCTCTCTCTACATCTCCTTTTAATAACTGTCTGCTGCAAATCCTAAATCTTCCCTGTTCCTTGAAAAGTGATTTAAATCCATGACACAGATATGTAAATACCATTCTTTCTTTCAGTTTTGAGATGTTTTGTTTTCACATTACAACAAATTAAAATAAACCAAACAATGTAATAAAAATAAATTTTTTTTTTCTCCTATTGTTAACTATATTGCCCCCATAACAGATTTTTTAATGGGTTAGCTTTACTTACATTGCTACCGAGGGAGAGTGGTATGGAAGACAGCAACATGCCAATGGAATATGGAAATAGCTGGCCCGCTTCTGTTGCATTAATTCTAGGTCATGTGCCTGTTCAGTCACTGCTAAAACACTCAGTGATCCCAAAATACCTTTGTCCTTCATTCTTGTGTAACTTGATGCTAACCGTTGCCTGCCCCACATTCTCTCGGTGTGCTACATCCTGTTGCACACAGGTATGGAAACCACTGCTCCTTGCACGTATATTTTGGTGCACTTCTACAAAGCTACATTAAACCCGAGAGGCTGCTTCATGCCAAACCATGATACTCCATCCTATCTCTTCACAGGTTTTCTGAAAGCAACTAGAAAAAACTCCTAAATGGCATTTCCAGATTTTACACTGAGGTCTGCTTGTAGATTGTACCTTGAGATTCAGTATCTTTAGTCTAGCCCTCTGTCTTCATGGAGACCAAGCCATGCCTCTCGCCTTTCTACCATTACCCACCACGCCACCTCTACTCCTGACAAATAGCCTGTTTCCAAGACAAGACACAAGAGCAGACACCTTGTCTTGAAAGCAGTAATACCAAATCTGACTTTCAGCTGTCTCAGTTATTACAGTAAATTCTGCACTACTGAAGCAGGGTTAACACAGTTAGAAGTGTCTGGACACTTGGAGATTGCAAGACAAAGTCAAAGGTGTTTGAATCCCATGAACTTAATGCTTCACTACATTCTCAGTCAAGAAATCATCTCAACAACTAATACCAATTTCTAATGGCTAACTGACAAGTTTCTGAAACTACTCTACACAGCCTCAACATTCATAAAACCTATTTTTAGGAATAGATGAATATAATGTCCTTAGGTCCATTTGCATATTGCTGACCCCCTTGGTAGGGATTAAAGAAATTCTATTATGGCTTAAACTAAGACACTAAAGTATGTGTGCTGCCCAGACTGTGCATAACACTTCTCACTGCTAAATGGAGTAAGAACTATGAAGTAAGTTCAGTAACAACATTAATTTAATCCATACAAATGCTTGTGGAGGAGCAGAGGGCAAACAATTTCTGCATTTCAGGCTCCAATTTGCAAGTTTTACACTGTTATTTAAAACCATACTGGTGCACTGACTTTAAATTTCTCTGTTATGTCAGAAGGTTCTTCTTTTTAAAATTTTTTAATTAAAAAACTTCTGTTTTAAAAATGAGGTTTTTTTTTACTTCTCCACAGTTATATCTCAGTTTTACCACAATCACACAGAAAGATCAAACACTGAGAACATTGGGCTCATAATAATATAAGCAATATGCGAACAATTAATTCAATACTTCTGATTAAAAATCCAATTTTTTTTTTTTAAAAAAGAAACATTATCTTGAAATATTAAGATTCACAGGCAATGCGAGCACCCAGTATGACTTTGTGGAGAAATGTCTTCTGACTAGTATCTCTTCCTGCCTACATTGCACAGAGAATACTGAGCTTTGTCTCTAATGATTGCAATGTCTCCAGTTCAAGGGGTCTGTATTAAAATGACATTTCCTTTCCATTTCCTTCAGTGTTTCAAAATCAGAATAAAATGCAGCCAAGTACTAATATCACCTTTTTAGGCAGGACTACAAAAGTTATGATGAATCAGGCTAAAGATGTTAAATTGCAACCATCACAACATACTTCCAGAAATTCTGAACCTGCATCATCACAGTAATTTTAAAGGGCAAGGTATAGTTTTCTTTAAGCCAGGAAATCACGAGAAAAGTCAGCATCATGTCAGAGTAGAAAGAAGGAGCATTTAAGTCATCTGAGCCAATGCCATGGTTTCACAGATCCTAAAGATTTTTCTGAGACCAGATTTGGAACTAGTGCTGTTCAGAAAAAAGTGTACCTTATTTCAGAAAACCAAACACTTTTTATGAAAAGGGAGCTGCTCAAATATAAAAGCCTAAAATTCTGAAGGTCTAACAACAGATATTATATTTACCAGTCAAAGTGGTATTTTTGCGTACACACAATATGCCTACATCCACACACATCTGGATGGGCAGGACATTTTGCAAAAAAGAAAGCAAAAATACAACCATCAATAAAGCTTTTTGCAATTATGCAAACACTTTTCTGAAAGATTAAACATATAGAGAATAATCATGCCAAAACAATTTTCACAGACTCTTCTGAGCTGGAAGGGGCCCACCACAAAGATCGAGTCCAACTCTTCAGTGAATGGCCCACACAGGGATCAAATTCACAGCCTTGGTGTTATCAGCACCATGCCTCAACCAGCTGAGGTAATCTTAAATTCATTTACTAGACAAGACCTATACAGTCATATATTCACAAATCAAGAGTAAGACAGTCATTACATACTTCAACTGAAAAACAAAGCACACAACTATTAATGCCAATGGATTTCGGCCTATTGTATCTATACAGTACAGTAACAAAAAAAATTACCTTGTTAACGGTAAATGCATTTTACCTTGAAAACTTCTGTGAAAATTTTAGGCAGATTATCTGCTAGTGAATTATTATTTCCCTGGGGCTTTTCTTTTCTCTCCACTTCCGTTTTTCTTTTGTTTTCTTCAGTTTTTATTTTACCTCTGAAAAGGCATGAGCTCTATGCACAATTTATTTTCATCATTTCTCTTAAACCATGCAAATACTGAGAAATCTATTTCCATTTAGAGAGAGCAGCCAAACGCTATTGTAATAACTCATTTCACATAGCTGGAGAGAAGGGACTTAATGCTAAATTCCATGCAGTGGTTGTCCTGTTGATCAACTTACATGGCATAAAGGTGTCTACTTTGAAGCCTTCAGCTAAATACCACTTTCAAGAACTCTCTTATTCATTAAAATTGCAAGTAAAATTAGACCCTGGAATAAGTGCCATACATTTTAGCTATTAATTCAACCAATTAAAACATCAATATTAACTGCAGTAGCAGTAATGAGGTACCACATTCTTCATGCGTTTCTCACCAGGTGCTTATTTTTTCAGAAAAGCCTCCTGTCCCCTCAGAAATTCTCCTTCTCCCTGTAGCTACTTTTATTGCCAATTAATTGGTAATTGGGTCTAAGAAATGCTGCTTATGACTCACATACCTAGAATATAGTGATCTAAAACTAAAACACAACTGGAAAAGCTTTAATTGCTGTACGTCCATTTTAATTGAGCTAAATCTTGGAAAATAAGGTGGATACTTGACCAACAGGTCCTTCCTGACCAATAGATTTCTCAGGAAATACTCTAATTTCTTTTAGTCCTTTGAAAACAAGAGTATTGCTGTGATTTATGTTTCTCCTCTAAAAACACCTGCTCTCTATTCAGCATTCAAAACATCTGTCGCCTTGCAAACTAGCACCTAACTTTTTGAGTAATCCCCAGTGAAAATGATTTTCTTGCTGCCCCACAAGAAGTCACCTGCACAGAGTTGCGGACTGCTAGAAATACGGATATGGAAATGTAAGAGTCTGTACTCAAAAAGGAAAAATAAAACTTCTGTCTCTTCCTCAGTGGCAGATCTAGTGGCTGTAAACTACTGATGTTGTTCTTACAGCTTAAACATATAGTTTAAGCCAGTTCCTCTTGTACATATTCCAAAGTGGCCACATGTGTTGATTTTGAATGTCACACGTAGCATGAGAACGACACATCTTAAAGAACCAAAGGGGTTACTGATGACATCTTGACTTCAAGGTGGCTGGAGCTGATAACTGGAAATTATCTCTTTGACACAAATCTACACAATGAATATGTACAAGTCCCCAGGATCTTTTGCAATGCTAAATACATAAATAACAAAGCTATATTAACAAAAATTTCTAAATTTTTTGCTTAAATCCACTTGTTTAGCCCATCCTATCTGTCCCAATAAATTAACCCTTTGACTTTAGAATGGAGAAGAAATAAGAGTAATTCCCCATCTTTGTAGAAGTGTTTTGCACTTTGCGCAATTTTGCCTAATACTGTTTCTTCTTAAGAAGGAATATAAGGTATCATCATCTAATTTCTTTTTGTTTGTTTTTTTTTTCATGCAAGATAGCATGAAAACCAGTGGAATGTTCAAGCTACTGCATGTATTTTACATGTAGGTACCCAGTCTACATTTTGACATGTAAATAATGTAACAAATTCAGAGAACGAATGCACCTTAATTTTTCTAGATAGCTTACTCTAGGAGATGAAACATCTCTACTGAAGTCCTGCAAAGACCCGTCTGTAGAAATCATTTACATTTTCAGAACACTGCATGGAGACAGAAAAAAAGAATAAGCATTTCTCTTGTGAATTGGTCTGCATGTTCAAGATGAGTTCTGTTGCTTAATAATAAAATATTTCTCATCAAGTAAAAAAAAAAATGCTTTTAAATGGATGTGTTAATCGAACTAATTTAAGATGCACGAGGTAAAAAAACAAATAAAAATAATT
Source organism: Mohoua ochrocephala (assembly GCA_013398855.1). Lineage (NCBI taxonomy): Eukaryota > Metazoa > Chordata > Aves > Passeriformes > Acanthizidae > Mohoua > Mohoua ochrocephala. The sequence goes on from VZTA01019734.1 coordinate 22,806, forward strand.
GTGATGGCTGTGGTCAGGGATGTCAAAATCACTGAATCATTGAGGTTAGAAAATGACCTCTCAAAATTATATAGTCCTAACCCCCTACTCAAGGAGAGTCAGCTGGGGTAGGTGGTCCTGGGCTTTGTCCAACTGTCTCCTGAGTGTGTCCAAGATGGAGACTCCACAACCTCTTACACAAGCTGTTACTCTGCTTGGCTCCCCTCACAGCAGAACAGTGTTTTCTGGTGTTCAGATGAAACTTTGTATGTGTGAATTTGTGCCCATTGCCTCTTGTCCCGTCATTGGCATTGCTGAAAAGAGCCTGGCTCCATCTTCATTCCCTCCCATCAAGTATTTATACATATTAATTCCCCCTGAGCCTTCCCAGGCTGAAGTTATGGGAAGGATCACCTCCCCTGATCTGCTGTTGGCCTTCTTTGCTACAAGGGAGCATTACTGGGTCAGCTTCTTGTCCACTAGGACCGAGAGGCAATGAATGAATTGCATAATGAATTGACCACAGACCCCCGTTCCCTGTCCCTCTGAGCTGCTGAAGGGGAGGAGGTAGAGAAAATCAAGAGCGAAGCTTAGCCAGAAGAAGGGAGGGGTGGGGTAAAGGTGTTTTTTCTCATTAACCTACTCTAATTTGATTGGCAATAAATTTAACTAATCTGCCCAAGTCAAGGCTGTTTTGCTCGTGACAGTAACGGGTGACTGATCTCTCCTGGTCCTTATCTCAACCCATGGGTCTTTGATTATATTTTCTCTCCCCTGTCCAGCTGAGGAAAGGAGAGATAAAGCAGCTTTGGTGGGCACCTGGCATCCAGCCAGAGTCAACCCACCACACCTACTTAAAAGTGCAAATGGAAAGCTTAATTTATTAATGTCTGTGTTTCCACAAATACACTTACATTCTGCAGTACCACAGAAGGGTTGCTTTAATGGGTTGCTCTCTCAAAAATATATGTCCTGAAAAAACTCATCAAGAATACGCCTATCTTGATCCACAAACTGATGTAACTCAGATTTCCCCGTAATGCAATGAACATTCTTTTCCTAAATAATGAATATGAATACTCCCATGTATTATACATTCATGACCACTGAGAAATAGAGTGGTTCCACTGCAATGAGGAAGATTGAAATGTTCCCGCTGAATGGCATAACATGTTCTTATTGCAGCATTTCATCTCTGTCCCATAGGAACCTGGCACTTTTTAGTGGTCAGTTTGCATTGACTTGATGGAGATTAGAGGTTGCGTACGGGATCCTTGCATCTAAATATTCTTATAACCATTTAAATTAATTATTTACCCCTCTCATGGCAGAAATTTTCTCCAGCCTATAAAAATAAAGCCTTGTTCATGTTATGAAAAGTGACATATTTCTCTAAAACATATGTTCTTTATTTCTGGATCTTCCATAACCTCCTGTAACATAAGCACATAGATATGGAGTATCTTTAAAAAAAAAAATCAGTTTAGAATTTCTAGGTAATCTGTTTAATCAATGCCAAAACTAACCTGTACTTATATACTAGAAAAAAAAATCATTTTTCTGTGAATCAGCAGTTTCATGTTGTATTTTACTGCTTAGAAGTAGACAGTCAAAGCTACATGAAGTGAGTTTTACCATCTCTATTAATTTAATAATCAAAGAATTTTCATTATTATATCATGTAACCAACATTCCCAAGTCGACAATATTTCAAAAAAGATCACAAAGAGGAAGTAAAGCCTTAAGAGAACTGTTATATTTGAACTGAAGCAATTAAAATGTTGAAAACTAAAGTGCTAGAAACATATAATTAGTGACAAAATGTGTGCACATAATTTTTTTTACCTCATTTAGAGCAAAAAAACATTGATTGTTGTTTTTCTGTAAATGAATAATTTGAAGGAAAATGGCCTATGAAGGAGCTCTTTGTGCTAGAAACAGAGTCAAGTCTAACTTAAGTTCATAGGCAATAGCTGGGTAATTATTCTACCTCCAACCTCAACAAAAACTAGCTAAAGGTAGTTAAGCAACACTACATTAAAGCAAACTCAGGGAAGATTTTGATTCATCCCATTTTGCTGCTGAAAAGATGTTTGAAACAGTATTATATTCCTTTATCTCTCTGGTAGTTTCAGATACTTGAATTTAGGGAAGCAGATGATAGAGAGAGACAGAAAGCACCTGCTCCTAAATAGGTATCTGTGGAAATGCACAGCCATACTGAAAAATAAATGCTCTTTTTAAAATCTGAGGAAGTGGTGTATTATCCATCAGGCTTACATTTCTACATCACACTTTTTTTGTGCAATATTCATATACCCAGGAATACATCAGTGGGGATTTTCAAGATCCAGAATTTAAAAAAAAAAAAAAAAAATTAAAAAAAAAATTAAAAAAGGAAAGGAAAACTGGATCTTCAGAAGCTGTTTCTGTTATGGTACATAAATCTTGCATGAAGATATCTAAGGCCATTAAAAAGATCTCGAGAATATAAGTTTTGCAAATAAACTACAAAATTTCTCTAAACAAGCAAGGAAGTGCACATCTCAATAATAATTACAGGAAGATATTGAATGCCAAGCAATATCATACAATGCTACACAATTTAGATGAAGAGCATCCTCACATCTGTTGAAAGAAATTTGCTTACTTACTAAATGTCATGTAGATTTTTCATATTTTTAGAATAAATACATAATTATGTACTATTTTTAAACAAAATACTGATTTTTTGACTATTTACTCCAATTGTTCTCTCTCAATCCTCCTTCCTCAGCCTTCCCTTCACAACCAAAAGAGAAGTATCAAAAATTCCATTATTTCCTCTGATACTAATTTTCTTAGTTTGTGTTCTGCTTAGTCTAGCTTTGTGATTATATATGAAACAGGACAATATTAGGGCCTAAATGGCACTTGGTTTAGAATCACCTGGATTTCTCAACATATTAAATAATTCTCCCCCTGAAATCCAGATCCCATAAACTAAACCTGAAGCATCAATACTGAACACTCTACTACGAAATGTGATCCAGAGAATCTGTTCCAATGCCGTTATTCAAAAGCCAGCACAGCTTCACCAAGGGCAAGTGTTGCCTGACCAGTCCAGTGCCTTTCTATGACAGAGGGACTACATCCATGGACTAGGGAAGGGCTACAGATGTCATTTATCTTAACTGTCGTAAAAAGTTTTTGACGTAGTCCCTCACAACACCCCTCTCTCCAAATTGGAGAGAAATGGGTTTGATGGATGGACTTTTAGATGGATAAGGAAGCAGCTGGACGGTCACATCCAGAGGGTAGTGGTCAATGGCTCAGGGACCCAAAGGATAACAGCGACAAGTGGTGTCCTTCAGGGGTCTGTACAGAGAACAATATTATTTAATATCTTCATTAATGACATAGACAAAGGGATTGAGCGCACCCCCAGAAAATCTGCAGATGACAGGAAGCTGAGGGGTGTGGTTGTCACACCTGTAGCATGGCATGCCATCCAGAGGGATCTGAACAAGCTCAAAAAGTGGCCCATGGGAATCTCATGTGATTTAACCAGACCAAGTTCAAGGTGCTGCAC
>VZTA01019739.1:0-11637 GCA_013398855.1 Mohoua ochrocephala
TCCCAGCTCACCGCAACACAGCCCTTGCAACCTGTAGTCATACAGCATATCCACGTATTTTATTTTTCTTTATGTTATGGTCTGTTTACCATTGTAAAGAAAGTTCATTAACCAAGTGGTAATAAACAGCTCTTTGACAGTTATTGTGTCCTTTCCTGCACCTATGATTATTTAACTATCAGTCTCCCTTACAGAATAAGTCTCTGTTTCATTCTCTCACAAAATATTTTCTGATTCTCTGTGGGGTTTTTTGTTTCATTTATTCTCGTTTAGTCTTTTTAATTTTGTCCTTGCATTTCTGGTTTTTCTCGTCCATTAAAGAACAGAACATGCAGCCATATTTCTCCCTTTTTGTTAGTCTTTTTGTTTCTCCACAGTGGGTCAGTTTGCCATCCTGATTTCAATAAAATTTCTTTTATACTTACTTTCTCTTACACATTCCTTGAAATGATCATGCTAAGAGCCCACTGACTAGATCTTTGCATTCATTTAGGAATATTAGGAATATTCCTTTCAGGAACATAACAGCTGAATTCTGTCTTACATCAAAGTATTCCAAATTTCTAGTGTAATTGTATTCTTACTTCATGTTTATGACTATTAAATATGTGAATCTATACAGTTTCTACTTGCTATATAGTAATTCTTCTTCCCTAAGGAATTTTCCTTTTCTTCAATAATATTGTTATTCCAATTGGTTCTGATACCTTAAGTAGCCACCTAAAACACAGAGACTAGACAAGAATTGAGAGAATAAAAGAAGGTATTTATTTGAAAGGCCTTCAAAGGTACACCCTGGGCAGTCCAGAGGCTACACCCCAGATGGACACCCAAGATGGACCCTGGGTCACGAGTTCTTCACACTTTTATAAGTTTGGTTCATTTGCATATCAGGGTTAATTCTCCAATTATAACCTCAGTTTCATGATGGAATTACCCCAAGTTCGTCCTCCTTTAGAGGCTTTTAGTTCACACATTTTGGGCCTGGTGTCCTTGGAGTGGAAACCTGCAGAAGTTTGTTATGTCTGACCAGCATGAGAGAACAGCAGCTCACAGGCCACAAGGAACTTCAGAGCGACACACCAAGCAGCACAGGATTTGAAAATTATAAAAGTTAAAACCTAAGGCATCAGTTCTCTGATATAAAGCATTAGCAAACACCTCCTACTAACAAACACCTCCAACTAGTTGTTTCCTAATTATCTATTTGTTTCTCCTAGAAAATACTCCAGCCACAAATTCAGAACACTATCAGATTCATTCAGGATCATGTGTTGGAGTAAAAAAAAAACTTAGAAGAGATGTTATCCCTTATCTCAAGCAATCAAAGGTGATTCCAGCCAAAAGGTAATAGTTCTGCAGTCTGTGGGTTACTTATGTATTATGCCATATATTGGGGGAACACTCATGTGATTGGTAGGTAAGATGCTCTGGTGCGGTGTTTCACAGGGGCAATATTTCTCACTAATTTGGTAGGCTGAATGAAAACCAAGCTGATTTATGAGTGGTCAGGTGGGTTTGCTTTAGAGCCAGCAGTGCTATCAAGGAGCCAGGCAAGAAGGTTAGGGCAGGAAGCTGTTTGGTTTTGCTGTGACATCATCTCACAATTGCTAAAGGGATTCAACTGTGGCAAGTTGCTCGGGACTACTACACATTTCAGCTATATGGAGCCATTAGATTAGGACTTTGCTCAGCATCAGATTTGTTCAAAAATCCATCCATATATGTCTTTTGCAAGACTAGTTTGAGCATTAGCAGCACCCAAGTTTTATACCACACCTCCGGGACAGGCCAGTTGGTGAAAACTTAAAACACTGCTTCGCTGTCTCTAAGTACTTCTGGGTTCTGCTAGCGCTAAAAGGACGAACACGGGTTTTTATAACTTAGTGTCTTGTCTCTACACTATGTAAGTCACACATGCCCAGTGTAACAGGGCAGAATGGACCGACTTGTGCTCAAAAATTACAAAGGTAAAGATGCAATCTTAAGTAACCCATACACCTAAGTCTGTACTACACAGAACCTATTTCTCTTCTTGTGGATGATTTTATCCTTTATTACCTATAAAATTCTCCACTTTACTATAATACATAGCAAATGCTAAAATGCTGCTAATATCAGATGAAGTATTTTATGTTCCTTCTGCTTTGATGCAGATCATATTATGCACGATAATAGCGACTTACTCTTTTAAGGACCTAATCTTCATATAAAATGTAGCAATAACGAAGTTTCTATTTCACATTTCTTAAACGTGAATAGAAAAATGACACCCAGTGTTTGTAATTTCTGTCTGCCTAAAGGCGGTGAATCACTCTTGCTATGCAACACTTAAAAGCTGTCAGCAATATCTTTCAGAGGCATGTAATCTTTTAGAAATCTCTCTGCAGTATTTACTGATTATAGAAATAATATACAGCTGCATGCCATGCATCACGTGGGGGGAAGAGTCTATTCTTTAGTATAGATTTATTCAGCTATTGTACAATAGTCTCTGCAATGGAACTCATGTTTAGTGATGAATCAGTTTCCACTGTATCTGCATGAAATCACTAAAATAATTAGTCAAGATTGAAACATAAGACAAATAAACCTACTAGATACACCAAAGATGATATCTCACTGTTTCTCCTTATTTTTCTGGCTGAACAGGATACCAGAAAGAATAAGGCAGGTACAGCTTCTCAAAACTATACAGACTTCATACAGCCAGTGACATGGTAAATACACAGCCAGACACACGACATTAAAATAAAACTCTCTTTCCATTAGCAATCCTCATGCTTGTTACAAATCAATCTCATTAATAGGGAAGGAGAACCCCCTTAAGCTGTTCCTCTTTCCTTCTCAGCATGTAGATCTGTAACATATGCAGTGAGACATCCTTCAAAATAGGACAATCATTGTGTTTCTGTAAGCAGGATCCCAAAGACCACACTGATGCCACAGGTGGATTGTCACTAGTTCCCTTGTGACTGTTCTTCCCAAATGTCTGACAGAAACTCATTCATTCACAGGTCTCCGCTTGTGTTATTGGCATTTTCCCAAGGCCTATTCTCATGTGCCCTAGATAGTCCAAATGGCAGTACAACGACACGTGGGAGGAATCTTTCCCTTGTTATTAATGTTTGCCAGGTGTAAATTCAGAAGGAATCTGCAAATTCTGGCACATCTTTATGAGAAAGTGTGAGTATGAATCTTACATGTCACACACACTCCTGTTGAACAGCTGTGCTTCCCTTCCAATACCCAAGAGTGTGTCTGGGGATTTTTGGTGGGTTAAGTATTTCCTGGAGATGCCATCATGTGTGTCCTCTCCTTAGCAGCTGTTCTGATCCTTTCAGAAAAAAAAAAAAATCTTGTTATCATAGGTGCTAATTCCACAGTTAATCAAACCAGTCGGAATTAAATTATTTAATCTGTGGGAAGATGCTTGCCCCTGCTCCCCTGGGGAGCTCTATTCTCTCATTCTTTTGCCAGTGTCTTTGATGCTGACATTTACCACACTCATATGGTCAATTTTATACAATTATAACTCAAGAAATGTAACTGACTTTGAAATCCCAAACATACTTGCCAATGTTTTCTTTCACAGTGACCTACACAACCATATTTCTGGCATAATCTTCTATGAATAAAACTTTCAGTATTATCTGTGAGAAGCAAGCTAATGTCTGCATGCTAATATTTTTCATCTGCTCTTCCCATGAGAACTTCAGGGTCTGTTTTCCCTTTAGTCACGGTACTTCCTTCTCAACGTTTGCCATTGGATGAGGTGGATTCTGTACCATCAGCAAATGTTAACAAGAATATTTTTATTCCACCAGTACATAACAGTGCAAGGTTTTGCATGAAGATGGACAGAGATCAGAGTGAAATATTTTCCCAAAGCTTGAAAGAGCAGAAAACACAGCAAATGTCACTGACAGTTGGAGAGTTAAAAAAATTAAAAACAAAATATTAAAACGACATTTTTAAAATGAGCAGTTGCATTTGTTTGTACACAGTTCACGGCAGTGAAAATAATTGCTTTCTGTTCAAAATAGGACTTAGTAATAACCCTAAGAATGAAAATATTGTATATTTTTACAATTTTATCTGTATCCACAGTATAAAATTTTATTCTCTTTAGATCCCAGATGAGTAAAATTTTGCATTAATAACAGAATACTCATATGCATTAACAGAAATGTGATTCTGCACATTTGTCCTTTATTTGATTAAAATTCATGGCTGATACACAATGATGTTTTCTTCACCTCTATTTTATCCAGAGCGATTTCTCCTATGCGGTTCACTGGCATAGAGTCATAAATTGGAGAGCAAAGATTAGGTTGTCCTTTGAAAACAGATCTTTTGACTTCCCTTCAGCTGTAGGAACTTTTCTCTGATGATTCTGGGGTAAGCATTGACCTCAGTTTTGCTACCTTTAAAGTCCAGTCACCTTTAGATAAATATCTTTTGAAAAAATCTAAATCAACTTATTCTCTCAAAGGTATTGGGTTTTTTTTCTTGCTCATAAAGTCCTTTAACAAATACAATGTAGCACAGATTCTTTTGAAGTGAGGGGTTTTTTGTATCTTTAACTTGACTCTTTACTCCAGTTAGGAAATAAGAGTCCAAGATGTTTCAAAAAAAAAAAAAATTTCTGTTTTGGCTTAAGAAAAAAAGAAACAAAAATCTGACCTTGGCATTAAGCCTGGGTAAAGTTGCACAGTCTTCTAGACCCAACAGATTCTTATCTCATAATAAAAACCAGTTTTTCAATATTCAGACATCTGTTATGACTCAGGATGCCAGGAGCTGTTTAGAGTAATAGCAACTGCCTGGGAAAGTCCTATGGAATGCAAAAGTGAAAAAAACAAGGAAGAGATTAGAAAATCAGATTGCAGAAATTGCTCAAACAAGCTATGATTTATACTCTAGAAATACATCCCTCCAAAATGATTTTATTCAAATAATTGTACATTCTTGGATGATTATTAAAAATGCAATCATTTTTCCATCAAGTTCTGTTGATATTTCCACTTACAAATGTTACTTCAGAAAAAGTGAATAGTATCTGACATTAGGCCAAGTTAACTTGATATAAAAATTTTAAAAAGAGAAATAAGAGTTTTAATGCACCTCAACAGCTGAATACTAACAAATCCTAGCAGAAAGGTCACTGTCTTCCAGAACAGGGAAATAAAAGAACTCTATTATTGTAGCATTTTATTATTTTCTTATACTTCAGGTTTCACATGTACTAGAAAACAGGTGCTCAATTTTAGACTTGTGAACAGATTGTGGGGTATTAAGAGCATCTTTGTCTTAATAGCTAGATAAAGATGATGAAACTCAGGGGCCAAGAATACTTGAGAACAAAGCCCATTACAGGCTGATGACAGTTATCATAGGCTAACACACCTTCTTCGTCCAAACTTTCAGAGATTTCACGTGTCTGCTTTACTCTACTTAAATATTTCCTTTTTCCCTTTTTTATCCTGGAAAGTCTCATTCACAATCTATTGGCTAAGATACTTAACTGCTCAAAAGATAACAAAAGTGGTATCTTTCAAGGGCAAATCTATCTCACAGAAAAATTAATATGATAAAACAGTTTTACAGAAAGCTAGCTTTTACTGGAAGCATGTCTATTGGGTTTGCATGGCCAGGTTTTGGTAGCAGGGGGACTAGAGAGGCGGCTTCTGTGAGAAGTTGCAAGAAGCTTCCTAAATGCCTGGCAGAGCCAGGGCCAGCTGGATCCAAGACGCACCCACTGCAGGCCTAGGCCGGGCCCGTCGGAGACCATGATAGTGCCTCTGGGATAATGTATTCTAGAAAGGGGGAAATAAATTTGTACAATTGAAGCCAGAAGAAAGGAGTGAGAATATGTGAGAGAAACTGCTCTGCAGACACCAAGGTCGGTGCAGAAGGAAGGGAAGGAGGTAATCCAGATGCTGGATCCGAGATTCCCCTGCAGCACGTGGTGAAGGCCATGGTGAGGCAACTGAGCCCCTGCAGTCCTTGGAGGCCCACAGGTGCCGTGGTTTAGGAATGGCTCTCCCCAGCTGAGTCTCCCCCACAAACAGGACTCTCCCAAACCAGACGCTGCTTGCTCACTCCCCCTACTCCTCTGGTGAGAGGGAAAAAAAGGCAGAAACAATGGGTAGAGAAATTTACTGGAAACAGCAATTAGACAAGAAAACAACCAGTAACAGAAACAATACTAAAAAGTATACAAAAAGAGGGCGACTTACAAGCCAGAAATGCTCACCAACCGATCCAATGCAGCACCACCCTGAGACAATTAACCATGACCGATGGACCCTCTGCACCTATGCAAGAAATGCCATTCTTCTGGCCCCGGGGGTGACATGAGGTGGTATAGAATAACAACCCAGACATGCTCACAACAGCTCCAGTCTCTGCCCTCTCCTGGCTACTGCAATATATTAACTCTGGCCTGGCCGAAAACCAGGAAAACAGGGAAGCAGAGTCTGTAAGTGCAAGCTGTGATTTATGTGGTTTATTGAGTGCAGCCTATTATATCAGCACAGGGATATCTTAATTCTAACTAAATTGCAGAATAACAAGAACAACATTTTTCATTGGAAAATGTTTTGCTCCTGTGTACTTCTGCTAATTAGCTCAAATAAGATTGGATTTCTAAAACCAAAGTACAAAACATGTTTACTGGACTTCTGTTTTCTGAGCCTCTGAAGATGAGCATTTTCACATTTTCCCATACTGGTCACCAAACTTTAAAAAGGCCCTTAATCTAGAGACATTTAAATTAGTTGAATATTTGTTTACATCTGTTTTGCACAGGTAACTTACTGACTCAAGTTAATTCAGTTAAATGATAATTACATCAAAAATTTTTTTAGGCCTTTGAACTGCTCCACATAAGCTGCTTCAGTTGCCCTACTGCAACACTTTGCAAATGTGGAAAACCCAAAAGGATCACAGTTTGTAAAGGCTGACTGTTGTTCAACACAGAAGGACAAAATGAAGGACTTCTGTAACTGGAAGAATCAAGGCTGCTGCAATTTGAGCTAAGAATTGGCTCAGACGACAACGGTTTGAAGGGATAGGCACAAAGAGGAAATTCAAATACGTATGCAAGTATATAGACAAGGCAGCCAGGCAAATCTATTGCTACGTGCTCTCCGATATGTGGAAAATCTCCAGGGTGCATCAAGCACAGCATTGCTGCTCAGTTGAGGGAAGTGATTTTCCCACTCTACTCTGCACTGGTACTGGAGACTGACCTTGAGTCCTGTCTGTAGTTTTGGGTGCCTCAGTAGGAGGAGGACATAAAGCTGTCGAAGAGCTATTGAAAGGAGGGCAAAGAAGATGGTGAAGGGCCTTGAGGGGAGACTGTTTGAAGAGCAGCTTGAGCAAGACAGCTTGGTCTATTCAAGCCTGAAGGAGAGTGATGGGATGTCTCATCACAGTCTACAGCTTCCTCATGAGGGGAAGAGGAGGGGCAGGTGCTGATTTCTCTCTGGTGACCAGTGATATGACCAAAGGGAACCGCATGAGGCAGTGACAAGGTGGTTAAGTTGGATATTAGGAAAAGGTTTTTCACCTGGAGGGTGGCTGGGCACTGGAAGAGGCTCCCCAGGGAAGTGGTCACAGCACCAAGTTTGCCAGGGTTCAAGAAGAGTTTGAAAAATGTTCTTAGGCAAACGGCAATTCTGTGATTCGTGGGGGGTCCTATGTGCAGGGCTAGGAGTTGGACTCAATGATTCTTGGAGGTCCTTTCCAACTCAAGATATTCTATAATTCTATCACTTTATTATATTATAATCTTCTAATATAATTTAATATATAGATGATTATATATATATAATATAATCATAATCATCATAATAAATATTAATAGTATATTTATGTTTACCGTAATTACAGACACTTGATATTAAAATAGTATAAAATAGAAGAATACATGTGGCATCAAATTCTTAAGCTCAACTAGAAGAATAAATGATGTTCAAAGTCCAAAAGGCTGTCCACTTTACTGTCTACAGTTCTTTACCAGGAGACCGGGTGAAAACTGCAGAAGCAGGAAAAGGAGCAAAACTCCAACAGATGGGTTTGAAGAAGAGAAATCAGAACACGTTCAACAATGTAGCAACTATCTCTTGCTTCTCCTATTAAAAAATAATTTGCAAAATATACAGAGAAGCTTTATAATTCCTGTACGTGGAAAGACTATTGATAATTTCTCTTTCTCAGACCATTTTCCATTTTGGATGGTTGCCATTTTTAGCCAGTTACATCACCTAGAGATTATTCTTCAAATTATTTGTTTCATTCTACAATGCTTTTCTATGTCCTTCACAGTTACTTTGGCAGAAATCAGCAACATCGATGGAACATTTAAGAAGTTTGAACTCTGGTCCTCACAGATAATCTCTAAAATGTAACAACAAAAAGAATACTTAAATGCCAGTGGGACTGTAAGCAAAGTGGTGGGAAGGAGTGTCTTTTTTACCTATGATTTCCCTCGTAAATCTGACCTTCAAATGAGCTGTTAGGTAAGACAGATAATTCCAAACCAAGGCTGCAATACAAAACCTGGTATGTTGTTCTTCCAAAAAGTGTCCTCATAAGAATGTTTTACTTGCATGTCTAGTGCTCAGCTTGTTTTGTGGCCATAATGTAGTGTTTTGATTTAACTACTTGAAGGGTCCACTTTAAAAATCAGAAATTAAAAAATCAAAGTATCAAAGTTCATGTACAAAGCCACAGCTCAAATCCAAGTGAGTCATCAATATACTAAGTTGCTGCTCTGTATAAGAGTGGACTGAATAATTATTAGGATTCTGCACAGTTGTGCTTTCCCACTTAAAATGCAAGGAAGGATGTTTGCTTTTTTATTCATTAGACTTCACAGACCACATATAAAGTCTGACTCCCATGTATGTCAGTAATAAAAAAGAAATGATGACCAAACTCAAATCTGTCAAGAGTTCAATGAAAATCATCAGCGAGACAAACCTGCCAGTCACTTTTTGATTGTAATTCATAATCTATGTAGCCATATAAAGAAAATAGCATTTGTGACTATGGACTGACTACATACTGCATTTCTTTTCCTCATCCATTGTCTTTTCCTTATGTTCATACTGAAAGTTCCCAATCTGAGGACTCTAACATTTCTTACTAATGCTTTGAACCACTGGTGATCAGTTTCCTGCTCATCTCTCCAGAACTATACGGCATACTTTACATGAGGAGAAGGATCAACAAAGCTCTCCTTATGTTCCAAATCTTTTCTATCTGTGACTCCAACTGCTTTCAGCTTCTATCCAGGGTACACTAGTCTGAGAGTGATGAAAAGATAAAACTGAGGAGAGATTGCAAGAGCAGCTGCATAACAGAAGTGGCTGTGTACTTTTTCTGAGGTGTTTATTATTTGTGGAATATATGACTTGCAGTCAGAAGAATTGCAATATTTTTGCTTTCCCTCCTGTCAAATCCAAAAGTAAGCAATTGTATTTCACAGCTCTTCTTAAGACCTCATCCCTACGCAATTTTAACATGACTTTAGTTATAAGGTGGAATGATGGAAATACACTCAACTTTTAAAAAAATACTAAACAGATTGAAGGCCAATACAGATATTGTCAATGAACAGACTAGTGTCTGTTCATACACTAATATGCAATCCCCATTCAAGTTTTATCTATACCTTCTATTAATTTGGAGGGAAGGAAAGAAAATTTTGACACTGGTTTATTCAAACAGATAATCCTTGAAATTACTAAAGTCTACAAAACTGTTTTCCAGACAAGACTAAGAATTGCTGTTCAGAAATACTCCCAGGTCTTCCCACATTTATGGCAATAAAGTTCCAGCCACTCTTGATTCTGTACCTTCATTATTTGGCTCTTTGATTTTCTTTAGCTAGAAGCTGCAGCACCGTAAATGTAGTACGTGACAAGCAGAATACTGTGCTATCCAGAAGGAAGAATAAGGCCGCTCCAGAATGTAAGAAGGTATCGGGAAAAGGGATGAAGAATGCCTTAAGAATTAGCAATTACAATATGAAACAGGTGTCTTAAAAAAGGAATTCCATTACTATCACTCGTGACGACATGAAATGTTTGACTACTTATCTCAGGCTTTTGTAGAATCTATTTAACTTTGACAGGTGTGATTAACTTTTGAATCTCTTGCCTTCTATGTGTTTAAGAGTTTCTTTGATACCTTTATATTTAAGCAAGTACGAAATTGCCCTTGAGGATGAGTTAATTATTTTCATTCAGCTACATCACTCTAGTAGGAATTGGTTTTAAGTAAAACTAATTTCTCTCCCCAGAGTACTTTATGTCAGAGTAGTTTGTGCTTTGAGTGTCTTAGTAGTTGACCTAAATTGGATGGGTACTCACAGAACAGTACTCAAAGATTTCTATCAGGACTTCCTTAAATTTAAAACAGGAACCTGTTTTAAAGTGATATTCAGAAACATAGTTTGTACACTGCCTGCTTTTATGTCTTTGGGATTTCTCTCTTAAGTTCATTCTCACCTAATGAACTTTCCTGCAATAACGTATATTGTCTGTGATTTTTAGTGCACATTTGCGGTTTTAGGTTGGTTTTTTTTTTGCCTAGTTTGAGTGAGAAAATGCACTCAATGCAAGTTAATTTAAGATGCAATTTAAGAAGCAGGATCACTGCCTTCATACAAGTAAATCTTATGGCTGAGAGCTGGTAACAGGTTTCCTGTGCCTTAGTAAGCAAAGAGTTTTTAAAATGAGCATCATCACTTCTGGCTGAGATTTGAGGGAAGGAGATAAGATTTGTGTATCAGCTGGTCTCAGGGTGCTCAGCCAGATGTCAAGGAGACAAGGTGATTCTGGCTGGCTACTCTGAAAGAGGGAGTAGGTGAGCCTTACAAAGTGAGATTGTTACTAGCCCTTCATTATGCCAATGAAAAAAATCACGTAGTCTCTCTTGAGACATTTCATATGCGGTAAGTTTAGTTAAGTGTGCCTGCCTTACAGTTGCTGACGCCAGCTAGGAGAGAACAGCTCACTTCCACACTCCTAAATTATCTTAGCCTATAAAGGCTTGGGCACACGCAATCTGACTAGTGGAAATGATCCATAATATATTACAAACTGAGCTTGGAAATTATTTTGAACAGTGCAATCTCATGTGGGACAAAAATATACTAGTGACCTGTGCTGGCTTTGGCTGGGGTAGAGTTAATTTTCTTCCCAGTGGCTGGCATGGAGATGTGTTTTGGAGTTGTGCCGAACACAGGGTTGAGAATATAGAGGGGTTTTTTTTAATCACTGAACAGTTCTTATACAGAGCCAAGCCCTTTTCTGCTTCTCGTACTGCCACACTGGTGACGATGCTGAGGGTGCCTGGGACATTGGAAGGAGACACAGCCAGGACAGGTGACCCCAACTGACCGAAGGGATATTCCAGACCATGTGGCATCATGCTCAGTACCTAAAGTGGGAGAAAGAAGGAGGAAGGGGGGAATATTTGGAGTGACGGTGTTTGTCTTCCCAAGTCTCTGTTAGATGGGATAGGGCCCTGCTCTCCTGGAGATGCTGAACACCTGCCTGCCCATGGGAAGCAGTGAATTCCTTCCTTTGTTTTGCTTTGTTTGTGTCCACGACTTTTGCT
>VZTA01019743.1:0-15027 GCA_013398855.1 Mohoua ochrocephala
CAGGGGAGGACTCCTCTCCCTGAACAGCATCAGGAACAGTGCGTGATGAACTGACCATAACACCCATTCCCTGTCTCCCTGCACCACTGGCAGGAGGAGGTAAAGCTGGGAAGGAGAGAGGAGTGGGAGGAAGGTGTTTTTATGATCTTATTTTACTTCTCATTTTCCTGCTCTGATTTTGATAGTGATAAATATAGTGATAAATAGTGATTTTGATAAATTCAGTTAATATCTCCAATCTGAGTCTGTTTTGCCCATGACAGTATTTGATGAGTGATCTCTCCTGGTCCTCATCTCAACTCATGAACCCTTCATTCTATTTTCTCTCCCCTGTCCGGTTGCAGAGGGGAGTGTTAGAGAGGCTTTGGTGGGTGTCTGGCATCCAGCCAGGGTCAAGCCACTACATTCACTCATGTAAAGATTAACTGTGTTTGTTGGATCTAAATGTGTGTTCTTATTTGGTGTGATTTCAGTGAGTTTGTGGAGTATGCGGGTTTTGTTCTGTCTTCTGTTTCACACTGTTCTACAGAAACTTTATATGGAAGATGGTGAAATAAAATTAAGGCCTTCCTCTCCTCTCATCTTAACCACAGTTCTTCTTAAACCTGAAATAAAATGTGAGGAAGAGACAGGATAAAAGAAATATATATCCCAATATTGCTGAAGCACACCTTATTCCATACAGGCATTCTAGGATGGAAGCAAAGGAATTCAAAATGCAAGTGGCTGGACTCTCTGTGACTGTACAGTATTGAAGATCCCTGGACTCTGCCCACCACAACACAAGATTCAACCTATGTCTCTACTGACTTCTGTTCTGCTGCTGTTTTACCTTCAGTAACTTCGATAATAATGAGGGATTTTATAGCCTCAAGCAGAACTAAACTCTACCCTAAAGGCTACTAGTCTTTTAAATAGTTTCAGAATATCAATGCATAAATATTACCATTGGAATAAAAATAATACAATTAGTTTACTAATATCCTTTAAGCAGCTGTCATCTACAAGCTAAAAGAAGCTTTTTAAAAGAAGCTAAAATATTTTAATTTTAAATACGATTCATGCTCAAATAGTTTCAAAATGGATATTACTGAAACCAGTGTTCTTCATTCATCTGCTGGAAAGTAGCACCACTGAAATCATACATTTCTGAAACCAGCCATCCATGTTATCTTACGATATTCCTTCTTTGGATCTTCTCTGCAGTGCCTTTAAAATGTAGACTCTGAAAGTACACTGAATATTACAGTTGCAGTAGTGCAGTTTCTCTTAGTGATGCGTCCTGTTCCTTTGCCAGTGCTCACAAGCATTGCTGCTTCGGCAGGGGTCAGCCTGACTGTCAGAGTAGGTAACCATCACCGGGTCTGGCTTTACTGTGAACCTCCCAAGAGAGAGGGTAGACATAAAATTTTAGATCAGATTTTAGCTGCTGTTTGATGGGGCTAGGGTCATTTTTTTTTCTGCAGTACAGATTTAACATTGATAAGAAGTAGTGGCTGAAAATATGAAAGAAAATTAAAATTGGTTTACTTGAACATTGGGAGTGGTTCTGAGTTACATTTGTGAAAACACAGGTTAACGTGTCTAGTCTCAGTTAAATTCTTTGCAGACTGAGGAATTCGCAAGAACCAATCTGCAGTTACTGATACAGCTTAACAACTCCATTGAATATCTGATAAGAACTGTATCTGATAAGAAATGTATAAAGTAGCCAAAGGCTGGATGGGAGGAAGCTTCTGGAGTTACTAAAGGCCTGCAAATCTACCTTCGGATGTGACTGAGAAACACAGTCATTTTAGTTTCAGATGAATAAGGGCATGAAACAGTTCTGTCTCACAGCAGCAGGAGGGAACGTGGCTCATGGTAAGGGCTTCTGAAAAGATTTATTGAAAAATCTCCAGAGCTATTAGCTGGAAGTGGATACTGGACGCATTTAGCTGCAGCTATGTATCAGTGGCTAATTATCCGAACAATTTTCTTGGAAATGAGGCAGATTCTGTTACTTCATAGCTTTAAAATCAGGCCTGCTATCTTTCCACGAGCTGTACTCTATGTCAGCAATAAATTGCAGCTCCACAGTGGCAGTTATGGATGGTTTTTATAAGCCTCATATTATGTGTGAGGACGAACAGCATAGTCCACTGTGGCTCCTCCTGAACTTACACAATGATGCTGACATTTAACGTATGATGAACCTCATGTTTTGAGGGGAAAGATGAGATTTCAGTTGAATAGCTGAAAGACGTAACAAAGTGAAAAGGCTGTGTGCTTTTCATTCAGGCTTAAGGGAGTGTGTCTTTTTAGTGCACAAATTAAAGTGGATTCTATGAAACCACTTACCCTTCACCTTGAAATGAAATTAATTTGGGAGAAGTAAGCAACAAGGAATTAACCAGACATTCTGCATATGTCACCAGTTTGATATATGTAGTAGTCTGCTCATGGTGTTACTCTTTTAAAGAATCATTTTTGGGAAGTATTTTCAATGCCATTTATTGCACATTTCAATATTACTCTGCAGGTAGTTTTTAAAGAATATTAGAACTTAATTTAATTAAAAATAACTTCAAATGCATTACTTCAGTGATTGTTTTTAAATATTCATGACAAGATGCTTTGCAGTAGAACCTAGAAATAAAGCTTTTCACTTTAAAGTGTACAGTATTCCAGTATATGAACAATCTATCATTTGCAATTATATGTAAAATATATATCCAGGAGTTCCTTAAAGTGTATTTAATTTATGGTACTTCTGTGTGATGAAGCAATGAGCTATGAGCATTCTCCTCTAAAGTGCATTATTAATAGTTTTAAAATTCTACCTGCTGATATTATGGAGAATACTTACTCTGTACTATTACTTTAAACCAGCAAATATTAAAAGCAGAGATTAAGTTCATTCTGTTCACTTTCATGATATTTGTGTTGGTCTCACTCAAGAGAAATTCCATTGAGATCTGTGAAATTACATCAACTGGATGTATTTCCATTACTGGAAATAGTAACATGCAAAAAAAAGGGAATTAAGCTTATGCTTCCTCTTCCTCCTTTTCACTGAGTGCTTTCTCTTCCACTCCCTCCCTCACTTCAATTTTTCTGTATCAATGAATGCTCCTTAATACAGCAAAGTTCAAGTGAAATGAAAATATTCTTGACTATATTTTCCTTGATTTTGACTTCTTTACTCTCTCTGTATAAAGGAGAGTTTAAATTCCATTCTTTATTCTTGTGTTTCGTGTCACCAATGCTTGAAGTTCAGACAAGGCTAGTATAAAATAACAGAGTCTGGTGCTTTGGTATTCCCTCTGAGCCCTCAAGAGTGAAACATGCGGTGTATAAGTGCCCAATGTGCTGATGAAGTCAAACATCCTTCAGCAGTGAGATGTTCATTTACCATACTGTGTATCTCAGCACAGTGATTTGTGATGAGCTTCTGCACACAATGCACATGGTGAAGAGGAATCGTCTTCAAATCTGAGTTTCTCATGTGGATGTGAAGTTCATGCGCAAGCATTTTAGGTGGCACCTAATATTAGGGCACCAGCATCATATTCCTCAAGGTGTCAAAGCCTCAGTGGGAATCCTGAGTGGCCTCATCAAATTGATCAGTCACAAGCTGTGGAAGTAAATAAGTCACAGTTAAATTCTGTGACATTGCAAAGGTGACCTGTGCGATTCAAGCTAATAAGCATGTTTACTCATTTTTCCTCTTTGGCCATCCAAAATCAGTGTATTGTTCATAATAAGTCATTTCATCAAATAATTTTTTCAGTTCTTTTTGCCTCTTCCTGATCTAAAGGCTATTCTGAAAGCCTTTTCTGAAATGTTTAAGCCACGGTCACTGTTTAGAAATTATTTCTCTGAATAGTTTTTAGCCTGCTTGCAGGGGTTCTTTAGCTTGTATACAGTAATTAAGTTTTGATTTTACCTGTATATTAAAAGAATCTTTTTCTGATTCTTTATTGGATAAACATAGTGCCTACAATCAAATCCTTATCATGTGTTGTTTATATGCATACCTCAACATATACAAAGGAAGTTCAAGATAAACTTCCCAAAAGTATTCTTTAATCTTTAAATCTGCTTGTTTCTATGTATGTACGTACCATTGGTTCTATTTATTGGAAAATGCACCAAAAAAAAAAAAAAAAGAGCCATGAGCACAGTAGAAACAAATTCCATGTGCATAAATAATAGCAGAAAAGTCTGAGAGATTCTTTTTTACTTTTTTTTGTTTAGAATGAGAAACATATCCAAAAATGAAGGTTACCATTGTGGGGTTTTTTGTAAAACTTTTAAATTGTTGCTGTTGTAAATTAATAGATTAAATGTGGCTTGTGGTTCAGTGGTTTAGGTGGAACTGAATGAAGGCTCAAAGCAGGAGATGAGAAGTTCTATCCTCTGTTCAAGGGCAGAATTGGAGGCAGCCACTATCTTGTGCCATGCCTGGGGAAGAACATGTTGCCCACAGACTTTCTCTTCCTTTTGCTGTCACATTTTACTCTATGAGGTACTTGATAAGTAGCTTTTTGAAAGTACCAGTAATTTTTTCAGACATTCTTCATAAATAAAGATTTATTTCCCAGTTTGCCATAGCTCAAAAGCATTTCATGGAATTCTGTGAAAAATAGTCCTCTTTAAAAGTGGTTGCCATTTCAAACTCTTCATAACTGAAGTCATGTGAGAAAATATTTGTAGTAAATATTTTCCTCTGAGAAGTTTTATATGTTTCTTATTATTTTTTATGCCACTAGAGGTGAAATGAGAGAAGTGATTTGAGCAAGAAGCTTAAGATTTCTGCCAAATCTATTTCATAGCATTGCTATAAAACTAGAAATTATTTCCATTTCATCTACTGTATAACAACAAATATTGATCAGTTACTGTAGCCATCAAAGATAAGGGGGTTAAAGTTATTTAACTGCATTTATATACCACAGCAAATATGAGGATTTGGTTCAGTTTTTAGTTGTTTGTGGGCTTTTTTAAACCTTAAATTCATGAAGTTCAGTGCTATAGCCATGTTTCAGGGAGTAAATAATCCTGTGCCTTTTAATCAGATGTTTCATAATCAGTGCCCAACTGAGCTCACAATTGCTGCTTTTTACTTTTAGATTGAGCCGAGAGAACAGGTTGAAATGAGAAAGATTAAGTTTTGATCTAAGCATGACTGTTTTCTACCAACCCAATGAGTTTTCTGCCCTGCTGGCTGAGCTCTTTTATCTCACACCTTCAGAGAGGGCTTTTTCCTTTTTCTCCGAGGAGTCAGTTTTCTCCCGTGTAGGAGTTCGCTGGTCATGCATATGAGCAGAACATTCTTGGCACTGTCTGCCTCTCCTCTCTTCCTACTGCCTCACCGGAGAAGCCTGGCTTGGGCACACAGAACCTGGAACATATCCATGTTGATCACCGAGCAGGGTGATCATAGTGGTGACATTTGTTTATACAGTCAAAGCTCCATAACACCAAAATGACTATGAAGGGAATTTTCCAGGAAGTTCTTACTCGTAGTTATGATGTGGGACAGTTTCACTGAGGCTTTGGATTTTCTTTCTGGTGGGCTAGTGGGGGTAACCAGGGGGCTAGTGTGGTGATTAATATGGCCTGCATTGTCATTCTGTTAAAAGGAATGTTTTCACAACTCTTACCCTTGGTCTTCACAGAGCTTCTGTAGCATTTCCATGGAGTTTCTCCACTAAGACACTTTTTCATTAGTTTCTGGGCTGACAACAGATGTTCAGGGGAAGGCACCATTCAAACAGAGCTACCAATTGAAAGCCAAGATGGGAGACCATCTGCAAGCATAGAGATTCTGGTGCTTTTATGTTTTTGTAGCATCCACTTTTGCTTGGACTTAAAATATCATGGTGTACTTGGAAGAACATTTTTTCAAAGAAATCATCTCTATTTCTGCTAAATGAGGTCAGGGTTAGTAAGACTGAAGCTGTAGAAAGAGTCTTGTAAAACCGTGTTTCATTAAATTGAGTTGAGTGATTTTTCATGGAGCAAGAAATACTTAACATAATGTTTCACTTGATTTCTAAATAGCGAGGAATAAAAAGCTTAGAGATGGTTTGAATCATGAGATTTGCTGGTCAAGACCAGCAAAGTCATGTAATTGCACAATCACACTGTCACTGCCATCACAGAAATCAAAGTGTGGATTCCCAGGTGTCTTGAGTGGAATGCAGTGCATAGGACTAATGCCACTTCCCCGGCTTTACAGTGAATATTGTTCTTTCAATACATGTGTAAAAAAGCTCGAGAGAGCATGAAAACCTGTAGCTCAGGCAATGATTTAACTGTGATACCTGTCTCATTGCCATGCTGCAGAATTGCAAAACATTTTAAAAACTGTTAGAAAATTAGTTAATGACCCATGCAGATGGGGTTTGTGTAATGTTCGTGCAAGGTCTGATTAGCAGCTTCCACTAGATCCCTGTCAGTCACTCGTGCCATAGTGGCTCCTTGACTTAGTCACACTGGTGTCCTCACAATGAGGATCAAGTGCTTCTTCTAGTACAAGAATGTCTGTTTTCACTATTTGACCATATTGAAGACCATGAATTTTTTTGACTTTGACAGGAAAAGTACCCATTGAATGTAGGGTAGGTGATCTGCTGATCACCTCATTCCTACTAGAAAAATAAACCTTTGACATTCATAACTGCCTGGCTTGCAGGCATCTAGATACCTACCTGATAGCTCTGCATCTGTATTTGTCATTTAACAGTGTCTGTTTTGTGCCACTGCGACAGCCTCTCTGTTTTTATCAGATGCCAGTGCTGTAGGAATGTTTGACCTGTCCCTCATACCTGCTTCATTTTGTTACCCAGAGGTAATATAAAACACCCATATCATATTGATTATCAGCTATTGATAGAAAGCAGTGACTGTAATCCTTTCATTTCAAGAACTCTTCTGTGAAGAAAGCAAGCAAAATAGAGTTGCAAACTTAGGTGTAACAGTAGGGTACCTAAAAGAGAGCAACCCAGGTAAGTACGTGTTAACCTCGTTCCCAATTCTGGTGTATCTTCCTTTTCATTCCCTTTTGTTCTTCCCCCAGACAAAGCATTCTGGAAATGCATTGCCAGTTCTGCTTAAAAAAAAAAAAAAAAATTAAGGTCATAAAGTTCATCATCCCACAGACTGAGAAGGTTAAAATGCAACATCTAAATTTGGGTATGAGGTATATGCTTCAACACCGCCTATTTGACATTTATTAAATGATTCAATTTAATATCTTATTTTACTTGCACATTATACAGACGTAATATCCTGTTTGTTTTCTTTCTGGGGGAAGAAAATGTCCATTGGCAGTTCTGAATTCACAACAGGCTCTCCAACTGATGTGCTGTACCTTATCGAGTCAGACTCTGTCCTACACCACAGGAAAGTAATGAGCAGTCTAATTGCACTGTATATTATTGCTCACTGAAGCAGATCAGAATTTTTTAAAAGTTGACTGTTAATTTGTGTGCAAATCAGGAGAGTGGAAGAGCAGACAATCACAGTTTAGTATTTCCTTTTGTAGAGCCAAGATCTTTGCATGCAATCCTGCATGTTGCCAGTCACATTCCTAAGAGGATTGAAAAAATCAGTCTCTTTGTGTCAAAATTTTGCTGACATATTACTGCTAGAATTCTTGCAGACTTTGTAATGTATTTCGATATGACTCAGAGATTAATTATGTGTTTGGTTACTTTAGTGACTACAGATTTCGTGACACTCCTAGTGGCGAACCAACTTGCTTTTAGCCACAGAGGTGAAGAAAGGAAAGCCAACCCCAAAAGTTTCAGGCACATACTGTCCTCGTACTGGCCACCACAGTTGCTCACCAAAAGCACATGGATGGAAACAGTAGTCAAATGTACATGTGAAACCTGTCACCACAAATATACGCAACTAAAGATTGCTGGATGCAGACAGAAAAAAAAACCCACTAATTTTTATTACACCATTGGTGGGATGCCTCTCTTCTTGTTTTTTTCTGTATGCATATCATTCATAAGGGCCTCCTCACAATCATCTAAAGCTCAGTTACGTTTTTTTCTCCAGTCACTCCCACTTATTGATCTCCCCATGAACTCAGAATGAGTTGACTGGCCAACACATTTCTCTTTATGACTCCCTGTCCACTGTTCAAGATTAAATTATATTGTAAATATCACTTGCCTGGTGTGATTGCTGACACAGAAGCAAAAATTAGATGTTCTCTTGAGAGTTTTACCCAAGGCACTGAATCGTTCGTATTACGTGCCAAAATGTATTAGGAAGATAATTTGAGACCTCATTTTCTTCCGAACACCTTTAATAAAATATGCGGATAGATGGATTTTAGAATATGTATCCTTTTATTGATGTCTAGATTTTCATTAATGTGATGCAGTGTAACAAAAAGGCCACACGTAATGGCTGCAAAATATCAAGACCTTTGGGATGAAGCAATGTCCTGTATGAAGAGCATGTGGAAAGTTGATTCTCAGCATAATCGTATTTTCCATTCGTTTGTAAAAGTTTGAGAACTGGGGAAAGGAATTTCCCTGAGAATGTCCCATAGTGTGGGATTAAATAAATAAGCAAATTCTGAGACTCTTTGGAGCCCAGTATGGAAATCAGAACCTATCTTTGTTTACCACAGAGCATAAAAGGAGAGCACAACTATAAACAGTACTGCTAAGAAGCATCATTTATGTCCCCTCACTTCAAACAGTAACTCAGCATTTCTTTGAAAAGACTGCTGCGATCTGAGGTGTAGGTACCAATCTGGTGTGGTTCAGTTTGTGCACATGATTAAATGCCCTCCTCACTCAGTTCTGTACATACATGTAAACATATTACGTGTTTACATTGCCTTCCACCTCTGTCCCAGCACTTCAATTTCTGGACCTGGCAGACACCTGAAGATTCAGAAGTGTCTTCTGACTCACCGAATTGTATCTTAGGAGAACCACATTCACCAAACAATTAAAAAAAATCAACATCTCTCACTCCTTGGTTTCTGAACAGACAAGGATGTTAGACCCAAGGTGCTGTGGCCCTGATTATGCTTAATTAGGGTGTCTCTCTTGGTAACTTCTCTGTTGGCGCAAAGAAGACTTGGTTGAAGGCCATGGTTGAAGAGGATTGGGTTAGAGACCATGGAGTCAAACCTGACATCCAGAAGTCCATGGGCCCTGATGGGCTGCAACCATGAGTGTCAAGGGAACAGGTGGACATCATTGTTAGACCACTCTCAATCATCTTAGAAAGGTCATGGCAGTCAGGAGAGGTACCTGAGGACTGGAAGAAAGCAAATGTTGCCCCAGCCTTCAAAAAGGGCAAGGAGGAGGACCCAGGCAACCACAGGTACATCAGCCTGTGGGGTGTTGACCCTGGCAGGATGGCAGCTGCCCACCAAAGTCGTTCTGTCACTCTCTTCCATGACTGGACTGGGGAGAGAAAAACAGAAGTCTCATGAGTTGAGATAAGGACAGGGAGAGATCACAAACCAATTACCATAACGGGTAAGAGTCAAAACAGATTCAGCTTGGGGAAATTAATTGAATTTGTTACCAGTCAAAATCAGAACAGGATAATGAGAAGTAAAACACCATCCTCCCACCCCTCCCTTGTTCCTGAGCTCTACCTCCTCCCCCCCAGTTGGCACAGGGAGACGGGGAGTGCTGCTGCTCAAGAAGAGAAGTCCTTCCTCTGCTCTAGCATATTCTGCATTCTGCAGTCTTGTTGGATAAAGTTGGAGGGGCTCTGGGCCATATCAGTAAATCTTTTATAAGGTGGAAGGTTGCGTATATAGCTAAGGGAAAGAATGTGTTTCTCAAAGATGTGTTTTATGAGTAAATTTGGAACACGTGAGTAGAAAATATAGTTAAATGAAATTTGTAAAAAGGAAGGTGATTTCTGCATTCAGATTTTGTTATTTTGCATTCATTTTTGTTTTAATTACATAGGATTTAAATAGGCATTTTTCTAGCCACTAGATTATTCCAGGAAATTGTTATGCATTAGGGACACCACATTAGGGACAAGGATGAATATATTTGTATCCTCCTTACCTAGGGCATCCTCAAGAAAACAAAAGCAAATGTAACATGAATGTTGAAAGTAGTAAGCATTCTTCAGCCTTACAATGCTGTATCTATTTAACATCTCATTTATTCGTGAGTATTCGTGCCATCAAGTAGTTTTGGTCTGCTCTCTATAGAATTGCTATTTGCACTTTTTAATAATGTGTTCATCAATTGTCTTGCCCTATTTCATGAGTAATTAAATGTTCCTATTTTGGCCAAAAAATACCAATACAATAAAAGCCTTAATTGGCTTCCTCTCAGCTACTCATGGCATGATCAGATAGGCCTGTCTCCAGCTGTTAATTGCACTAAACATTGATGCATAAGTTCGGCCAACACAATTACGGAAAATGATGCATATTCCTTGAAAAAATACTGATGAAATCAGAGAGTAAGACAGAAATTTTTCTAGACCTATATTAACATATTAAAACACAATTGAGGTGTGAGAGTGATTTTTGTGTTTGGGGCAATTTTGTGCAGAAGAATTGTCCACTATATATTTAACAAAAGTAACACTCCTTTCTCCAATGTTGAGCATATTATACTTATTCTTTCCTTCCTGGAAGGTGCACTGTGATACCTGATTGGGTTTTTTCCTACTTCATTGCACTTTCAGTACTGTGGCAGCAGTAATACAGCTAAGGCAAAAGGAAGCTATGTTCTAGTAAATGCTTATGTGGGGTTTTTTAATCACAATTGTCATGATAAAATAAATGTTTTCAGTGCTGTTGCACAAGTAAAAAAAGCCCTCTCTTAATGCATCCAGCAGTCTAGGAGTTGGGAATAAATTACCGCCACTCCTTTTTGTTACACAATTTGGCTTCTCCCTTTTGGTTTTGGCTTGATTTTTCTATCGCTCTCTGGTTTTTGCTTCTTTGTTTGTTTCTTCTTTTTTTCCTCCTCTTTTAAATCTGATTTTTCATAATCCTATGATCCTTCGCTTTCACAAGCATATTTTCTCTGTTATTCTCCTCATCGGTTCATCTGATGCCTTTTGGGAAGATCATCCTATCTGTCTTCTGCTTTTTTTCTCCAGTACTTCCTCATAAAAGATCCATTGACAGCTCAGACTCAAAATAGGTGTAGAAATACATGCATTTTTTATCCTAAACATTTCCATCCTACTTGCCATCCAAGCTCATATAGCAGTGCTTCGCCAATCTTCCTCCACAATTTTTTTGAAAGCCTGTCGCTTTCTTTCTATACAGACAAATGTCACTTTTCATAAGCTTTTTCACTTTTTACCACTTCTTGCACATCCTCCTTAGCATCCATATTGCCAGTCCATCCAAAACACAGCTGGTAACATGGCTGTTCTCATTGGTCAAACCAGAGCTGCATCTTTTAAGTTCATTTTTAGTTCCAAGGTTTTCCACAATACTCTGTCCCAGTCTATAAATCAGATCAAGTGTTTCATGATCCCAACCATTTTACCGTATCAGTATATTAAGGCTACATTTTCTTAATAATTCCATGCCATCCCCTGTGCCTGTCATGACTTCACTATGCTGTAAATTATCGGTCCTTTATTAGGTTCTTTGCCTACATATACTCTTTTTTCCACAGTATATGAAAATTTCATGGCCATTCAGATAGGGCAAAAATGAAAATAAATCACTGTTTTAGGGCATGTCCCAGTTAACTGTACTCTTTCATATCTTTCTCCTATCTTTGAGGTAAGGTTTACATTTTTTTATCTTCTATAGCACACTAGTCTATTTTTAGCCTGAAGAGAATTTATCAATCATCCTAAGGACTGTTGCATGATTGCAAATGGATTTAAGTAAAAATTAACTGGCTGAAGTTTTGTTTTCATAAGCCTTGATGGGTGAAAGATATTCATAGATAGCAAAGATTGGAGTATTTTTTATTTGGTCTTTCTATCCTTTAGAAGTACTCTTCCTAATGGGGTATCTTTGTTCAAGTCACATTTTCAATTACCTAAGTAATTAATCTACTACTCCATCCCTCTGGATGTTTCTCGATTACACAGACTAAGAGATCATATTTTTAAAACTGTTGGTAGGGGTGTAAAATTCTCTTTAGAAGTGCTAAGGATCATCACTACAGTATAATTGACAAGTCTAGCTCTCTGAATATATTATTTTCATGCTTTTAAAGGTGCCTTTAGCCCCTTCTCTTCAGGTAAATCAGTCAGCTGTCCATTTAGAATATTTCAAGAGCCCTTTGTGGTATTTTGAAAACTCTTTTTTTGGAATTCAAGGTCTTCTGAGAAAGAACATTTTCTGCATTGCAGGGATCCGGTGAGGGGGAATAAAGTGCAGGACGTCCAGATTAGCTTAGAAGCACATTGACAAAAACCTCCTCTTTGGCTCTCTGCAGGTTCAGAAGAAAATATAAAATAAGTTCTGATGAAGTACAGAGCATGCTTTTCCAGACTGACATTAACTTAATGCTATTTTAGAAAACTTCATTGTGACCAATTTGCCAGTAGGTACAATGTCTACAGTCTGTTAAAACATGAACTTTAGCTGGGAGAATGCTGGAGGAACATAGTGGAAACCTGTTTGCTATGTGTGTTTATCCTTACTCCAAGAAAGATCTCAAGAGCTACATTTCCCAAAGCACTATGTGATGAGCCATGCCAGAAAGGAATAAAGTAGCCCAGTGACTCCCATTTCAGTGCAGTATAAGAAGGCATCTTCTCAGGAGTCCTCTGCCCTTCAGCTGCTGAGACGGCACCATGAGACTGCTTTGCCACACCCAAAACCCCATAATTTACACATTAGTAGCTCAAAGGTCGCATCCAGACATTTGCTGGAGTTGAGGGCTGAAATGAGGGCATCTGGCCTCAAACAGAGTGGTTATTATGTCTCTTGGGACGAAGACTTCCATTTTCAACTTGTTGTAATCCAAATTCTACAGCATTGTGAGTCGCTTCAGGGACGAATAACTGCAGTCAAGAATTAAGTGTAACACTGTTGTTGTTGTTGTTGTTGTTGTGTGCAAAGTTTGGCTATCCCAGTTCTTTTAATGGTAGGAGTATGTAGGGATACTTGAACTCTACTCTGTACACTGAAAAACTATTGAGAAATAAATCAAGCCGTGCTTTAGCAGAATAAGATGATTTTTTTTTTAGTGAGTAGGAGCCAGCAAATAGTAGATACAAACCCCACAGATATATAGGTTTTTTAATAGTTGGTTTGGCTTTGTTTTGACAGTTAGTGTAATTTATTGTTATTTTATTCTTGATTTGAAAATAATTATGGAAATAATGTTTTGCTATTGTCTTGAGATGCATGCAGTCTAGGCAGACAAATGGAGATTGAATAAAAATAGTCATTGAAGTTAGGGAAAAGTTTCCCATTAATTGCACCATGCTTTGTGTTTGGCCCAAAGAAGCCCAGAAAGCGCTCCATTAAAGAAAAGATCTTTTTTAACGCGTCCATTTGGCCTTGAAAACATGCAGATGAGCAGGCGTCCTGGGAGGACCCTGTCCATGAGTGTTTTCAGGACTGAGGTTTTAGAGTAGAGGTGGCAATACTTATCTTGCTTTTCATATTGGAAAAATTTTTTTGTGTCTGTTTTGCAGCTAATGGGACAAGATAATTTTTCTTGTGTACTGCTTAGGTGTCTTTATCACCATGTTGGATGTGGGAAAGATTAAATGATAGAAAGTCTGAGAATGTTTATTCCGATTATTTTTACAATCAGAAAAAAAGAATGTTAAGCGTGCACATGCTGTTTATTCTCTCAGCTTGAATATCTTATGGCTTCTGTTGTGTTTCCTTCTTCCAGGCCTTTCTCTGAGATCTGCCTGTCGCACAGCCATACGTATTAGATGACTTTGGGACTCGTTTTACATCAACGATGAAGGGATTATCTGGCAGCCGTAGTCACCATCACGGGGTTGCCTGCGACCCTGCGTGTGACAGCCTGCCACACCACCAGGACAGGAAGCCATATTTGTTAAACCCGGTGGACCCCCACCCCGCAGACCACCCTTACTACACTCAAAGGAACTCTTTTCAGGCCGAGTGCATGGTGCCCTACAACGATCAGATTGCCAGCAGCACGTTTCCCCGGAGGCATTACAGCTCCCACCACGAACTCAAGGACGAGTGTGCTCTGGTTCCCCACGGAACTGCCAACAAGACCAACCGCATTCCTGCCAACCTTTTGGACCAGTTTGAGCGGCAGCTGCCTCTGAATCGGGATGGCTACCACACTCTGCAGTACAAGAGAACTGCCATGGAGCACCGCAGCGACAGCCCGGGCAGGATCCGGCATCTGGTTCATTCTGTCCAAAAGCTCTTTACCAAGTCCCATTCGCTGGAAGGACCATCTAAGGGGAGCGTCAATGGGGGGAAAGCAAGCCCGGAGGAGTCACAGACGATGAGGTATGGGAAGCGCAGCAAGAGTAAAGAAAGGCGATCGGAAGGTAAGCCCAGATCCAATGCATCGGGATGGTGGAGTTCAGATGACAACTTGGACAATGATGTTTGCATTTATCATGGTCCCAGTGGGGTCATGACCATGGGAAGATGCCCTGATCGCTCTTCTTCCCAATACTTTATGGAAGCCTATAACACTATTAGCGAACATACTGTGAAGTCCTCCAGAAGCAATAATGATGTCAAATGCTCTACCTGTGCAAACCTGCCTGTGAATTTGGACTCCCAGTTAATGAAGAAAAGCTCTTGGTCCTCTACATTAACCGTGAGCAGAGCCCGTGAAGTTTACCAGAAAGCATCAGTTAACATGGACCAGACAGTGGTGAAGGCAGAGACGTGTCAGCAGGAACGGTCATGTCAGTACCTCCAGGTACAGTGTGGAGAACTGGTTGCTGTTAACTGTGCTCTGCCTTGTCTCAGGTGTTTGTGGGGGATGGAGGTTTGCTCTGATGTCTCAACTTTCCCCAGAGGTCACTGGTAACCAAACACGGGGTGCTGCTGCTAAAATTAAAAATACATCGGTTCTTTTTTTTTTTTTT
>VZTA01019743.1:15050-56448 GCA_013398855.1 Mohoua ochrocephala
CCAGTATTTCAAAGAAACAGTTCATGTTAGAACAGGATTTTTTTTTCCATGTGGGAAAAATAAGACCTTTCTGTGTACCTTTTGAATTTATAAGGCTGTCACAGTAGGGGTATAGGGAATTTGATGGTGTAGTGCTTTCATTTAGCATTACAATGTCAATTAACTGAATGTTACTAGGATACAAATTCTTTGATTTCTGTAATTTCAATTTTGCTTTTATTTACTGCTCATTTTTTACGAAAGCTTTTGAGACCCTTTTGAGAAACTTAGGGGGTACCTTAACACTTTCTCCAGCAGGAAAACAACCTAGTCTTCTTTTTGCCATAGAATATAAATTCTCTTAAAACAGTTATTGTAACGTGTCCAGATTTGTTTATCAGGCTATTCCTCTTTTTCATGGCTCTGAGTCAAAAATAAAAAATCAAAAGGTTGAAATTATTGCTTGTTCTGATTATACATTTTAGGAGTACATCACCTACTCCCTCACAAGCTGTTTGCAGTTAATACAGCGTCACTATTTTTCACCAGTATTGTATCTTTAAATGTCAAGAATCAGATGTCTCCTCTTGGAGCTATCATACTGCCGGTGAATGTTTGTGGCAGGAACATGGATCAGAAAATATTAAAACAGTTTCATGCTTAGGAGAGCTGTGGATAGCTTTTATGCACTTTAAACGAAGCACTTATGGCACATCTAAGTGTGTGTGTAAGATGGAACAACGTTGCACAGAGAAGAGAGAAGACCATGAGGAAAAAAGAGGTTTGCTAAGATGATTCGGTTTCATTTTAATGTAGTGGGACTCTTGTCTATTTGTATAGAACTGCAGCAAGTTCTCTCCTATGGGTGCTTTAATGAGACAGTCAGCTTCCACATTCTGTTGTTTAAGGCAGTATGCAGAGAAAGCGTAGGACTGAGGCATCAGCGTTTAAAAATTGATCTTAAAAGGTTTTATGGCGTGTCATGCAAAATAATATTGAATACCAGCCTCTGGGATTCTAAGTCTTAAATGTAAAGGAATGGATATGTATATTTTCTATTAATCGTTGAGGAGAGTGGGGTGGGGGAAGAGGGGGCAATACAAATGCTCAGTGTGTTTACAGCTCTGCGTACGGGGTGGGGAGGGAGAGGGGTTTCAAAATAGCCTCAGGTTGCAACCTTTGGAGGTTTTGTGGGTTTTTTATTAAGTCTCTTTTGTGTGAATTTTGTGAGTGAGAAGAAATCATAACTTTAGGCTTGATTGTTGTTGTTACTTTGAAACCCTGAGATTTCTTTTGTTGGTATTTTTGTTTACTCCTTCAGCCTTCTCTTTGGTTTAGATAAAATAGCTGACAATCCAGTATGTGACCAGATGGCTAGAAAAGAGTGAAAAACTGTGCCAGCATCAGCCTTAAATGAACACCTCCATAGGGACCTTTAGATAATGTTTAACTGACAGGAATAGACTCCTGAAGTGGAATTAGAGGGCATTATCTGTGTCTGTATGAAAATATGTCCAACAATTGTCAAGGGAGAGAATAACTAAATTCTCACTTAGAATAACTACATCCTCACTGTGTTTCCCATTCTCACTGGTAGTTTAATTTCAGTTTTCACTTAATTTTGTTTCATTCTTTCTGATTGCATGCCATTGTAAAATCAAGGGAAGTATAATTGCTTTGAAACTGTTTGGGTTTTTTTTTAAAAAAAGGGAGAATCTTAACCAGGCATCAGTTAACACTGGAAGTAATATTCAGAGTACAGTAGATTTGAGGAAGCAGGTCAGGATTATTCTTCTCTCTTGGCAGCTTGAAAGGATGACAAATGCATATAGGTATTAAAAAAGTCAGTCTATTTTGAATGCATCCCATTGCTTTTCTCTTCACTATATCACTTATCTTTTTACACTGCAAGCCCTTTGGGGCTTGGACTTTGTTCCCTTTTGTGTTTCCACAATGCCCAGCACAATGGGGCACAGAACCTAATTGAGGCCTTTTGTCGGTCCTGCAATATAAATATATATGGACAGCAGCAAAGTTCTGCTCTGTTAGTGAGTTGTAGAGTTACTCTGTGTGTGTTATTTTCCAGGTGCCCTTCTCATTACTGTACCAAAAGCCTGGTGTCCTGTGTTACAACAATTCAAAAGGCACAAAATGAGATGAAAGCTGCAAATTCACGACAACACTGGACAATCCAGATAATTTACTTTCATTATTATGACGCTCCTTTCTTGCTGTCTTTAACTCACTGAATGTAAAATAGATGCTTTTATCAACTCGCTTGTTATTTAAGCTGATGTCTGCGGTCCAGGACATAAACTCTCAGGACCTAAACTCTGATCCTTCAAAGAGCAGCTACTTGTTCATGCAATCTCTTCTTGTGACAGTATCTGAATTCCATGAAGGAGTGGCTTATTTTCAACTCGGGGTACTCAGGATAATTTTCTTTATCCTGCCTGATCTGAGTATATCAGAGATCACAGGTGACATTGACTTCACATTTGTTTGTAAGGGCTTTTATCACAAAAGTATCTGCATGAATTCTCAGTGTAAAGACATGGAAATAACAAACAATTATTTCACTTGCTGTGATATTTTCCACTTAACTGTTCTGTGGAAGGAGTTGGCAGTAGTTCATGTTGCAGATGGGCTTATTTCTCATAATTTGGAATTTGGATCAAGTGCAGAGTCCTCCTGCATTGCACTGTCTTTCTTTACCCCACCAGGCTCCACTTCCAGCCCTGGTGCTGAGACATAGTGTCCGTCCTTGGAGTTCTAGGGGAGACTCAGGTCAAGACTGTGCATCTTCAGAAACAGATATTATCCTAGAATAGTCTAAAGACTGTCAAGCAAATGTTTTCCTCTTACCTGCATTTTGGGAATGGAATTGCATTTTTATCTTCTATTTCTCCTTTCAAGAGTGAGAAAGATAAGGTTCCTTTTTTGAGCTGATTTTTACTTCAGGAAAGTGCTACTATTTGATCCAGCTTTACAGTTGGACTACAGTGAAGGAAGGTGAGAAGGAATTGTTCATGTTTTATCAAAATGCTTCTTCAAAATGGTTTCCTTCCCTTGAAAGAAAAATTTATAAAGCAGTGGACAGCCTCTACTTCTCTGGTAGCTTCTCCTCTGGAAAAAAACTGAAATTAAGCAAAACTATCAAAGACAAAATGTAAGCAGCAGTCCTTTGCTGCGAACAATAGGGTCTAAATACACTGGTAGATATTTTTGACACTCTTGTTTTCTATGAATTCATAATTTTTGGACCTTAAGTGTACCAAATACACTGCAGCATTTGTCTCTGATTACAGTTTTGCCATTTAATGTTCCCTGTAATTACTATTCCTGTTGACCTTGATTCATTTGTTAAGAGATTGAGAAAAATACAAAGAATGACATTTTTGGTATTAATTTTCTTTTCTTCTTATGTGGGTCAGTCACAAGTTTTCCTTTCATTGCAACTGATGAGACTCATATCAGTTGTGTCAGACACTTGAGGCTAAGGATGGAAATTTTCCTTCTGAAAACCAAAGTGCAGAAGGTGGGGGCAACAGTGCAGTCCTTCAAGTTCCACATTTGCTTTGCTTGCCTTTTAGCAGGATACTGTGAGGAATACTATAAAAAAATATCAGCCAAGTTTCTGGGTGTAATAAGAATTTTCTGGTGACAAAGGGCTGTGATTAGTGCTGCGCTCAGTTTCCTGTGCGAAGGTTGCCTGCAATGTGCACTGCTGTACAACGTGTAGCGCTAAGAAACTCATCATCCAAATGACTCGTTTTCCAGTCTCAGGGCAAGGCACAGTTTCTTAGGAAATACTGCTTAATCTCAGTCCCAGCCAGCCTCTTTTTGTTGCCTGTGTCCATGGATGACCAAATAGTCTTAAGGGTCAGGATGCTAATGAGGACCAGTAAGTGTAATGTGATTTGTTAGCATGGTGTGTTACATTACAGAGTGTTTATCCTTATGACACAGCAATTCCTGTCAGATCCGTTACACTGGGTTTATCTACGCAAGTTTATCTGCATTTTCAGTTTATGTTTTCCTCATTTATGGTGTTTGCATTTCAGAGGCAACTACCATATTCAAATTAATCTTCCAGTATATCCTTGTTTATGTACACATGAAAGTTGTATTAACATCCATTAATATAGATCTTCCATTTTTCATGTATCTGATGACTTGCCTTTTTTTAGCTCATATTCCGTTATACATTGTAAATTAATGAAGGACATGTTATTTTTCTTTCAATTTTCCAGTCAGAACTACAGAGTATATGAGGTATAAGTTTCAAGTTTTTTTACTGAGCTCGTGTGAAACATAATTCTTAGTAAAGCTAGTGAAACAATTTGGACAAATGTGAAATAAAGTGTCAAATGTTTTAATGTATTCTAGGTCAACTTCCAGGTAATGCAATAATCATGAAAACCTTTGGAAATTCTTAAGTGTTCTTGACATTTAAAATGAGCTAGTATGTAAGAATATGAATACTGAAAAAAATATTCCCAGAAAGGTAATTTATTTTGATATTTCAATTGTGAGGTGGGTAATATGAATAATGGGAATTTGTGGAAAATATTAATAAAGCAGAAAACAGCTTATTTACAAAGTGTATATTACTAACAGATAATTCCATTAAATTGGCATCTCGGTTATTTAGCTGACCTGGAAAACCACCCAAGATGTGATTGCTACACTGAGACAAACGTGTAGGAGAGTATTTCAGTATAGCCATCTTCCTCATCTTTGCAGGCCTTTAATTTAGCTAACAAACAAAACGAACCAAAAAACCCCAAAACTGTCAGCTGTGCTGGTGATAATGATCTTGCCACTCATTTCACCTGAACAACTGGTGCGTTCTTATTTGCTTAATTGAAAGCTGTGCCGGCCTTTGGTGTCTTGAGTAATGGGGGCCTCCTAAGTACAAAGAGAGCTGTTCTACAGCAATGTCAGCTGCAATTTTATCTGCCCATGTTCCTTAATTTTCTGTCCTTTAGTTTTATTGTCATCCTGTAACTTCTAAGTATTGAATATACTGGCACTGACCTTATTTTTTCCAGATTAACTTGAATTACTGTCAGTTCATTCTGTTAGCATCCCTACTTTCTAATAGTGCATCCATTAAGGAAGGCAGTTCTGGCAGCTGGAACCTGTTGCTGGCATACTATTTATGGGATTTAGCAGCCTACTTGGGTGAGACAACGTTACATATACTGTTATGTCAGAAATGCTTATTAAAATTATGGCTGCACATAACAGCTGGCATTTGGTATCTATTTCAGTTCCTTCATGGATAAGATTTGTTTCAGTCTTGGATCTGACTTCCTTCTGTAGCCTTAAATGTTTGGAGTGTTCTAGTCTTATTCTTTACAGTGATTTCACTGAAAAAGAAAAGAAAAGAAAAAAGAGTAGGAGTAAAACAAAGAATCTTCAAGACAAGTCAAGTCCAGCAGTGAGGATCATTTCAATCTGCATCTTGAGTTTGAAACCTTAACTTTTATTGTGGAAACACGTGAAGTAGGCGGGGAAGAAAACACGAAGCAATGATACATTTTCCTCAGTCAGTGCAAAGTAATAAGGAGTATTTCCCTTCATCCAGTTACTGGGTTGGGGTTTTGTGTTTGTTTCAAGAATGGAATTCATGGTACAAATCTTGAGTGAGGAAATACTACAGTGCCAGAAGAGTGGTTTGAGCTGGGTTAGCTGGCCACAGTTTTTGTTCTGCCTTACAAACGCTCTTGTGCTTCTTGCACGGGTGAGCTTCTGTCACTAGTGAATTAAGCAATAAGAACATCAATCTGTTGTATATTGTTTGTCCTTTCATCCTCTTACCCTGAAACTGTGCAATGGACTGTCTTCTTTGGGCTTCTGATAGATATGCATTTCTCTAACCAAAGACTAAGCAATGTGTCATGCAGTTGGATAAGGCCTTGTGACAGTTCTGATGGGCCAGGGCTTCCAAAGACAGTCTCTGAATTGTGTCCAGAAGTCTTTTATGCAAATAAGTTTGTGCCTAATTGTGCTTTACTGACATAACCCCAGCCTGCTAGCCAGTTTGTTAGGAAGGCTTTGAAGTTTCCTGGGCTGTAGCAATTCAGTTTCCAGCAGATGAGAGTCAAGACTATGACCCCGATTTCATATGCTAGGAGACACTGCTGTAGAACACAGGTGACCATTTGGTGACTATTTGGACTTGCTGAGAAGACACACTATGATGTTCTGAAACCAGGACAGTTTCCTCACCGCCAAATGAAAGCTTCTTTCACAGGTGTATAGCATTTCTGTAATCTAAAAGAAATCATTGTGAAAGTGTCAGTGAAGTGTGTCCACTGGCCACTAAAATGTGACAGAAGCCAAGAGCCAGCAGGAGATGGTAGTTTAAGGGCATCACTTAGAGCTGCTGCCTGTGAGAGCACAGCATCAGCAAAGCACCAGAGATTACTGAGCTACAGTCAGCCAAAAGAAACAGCATAAGGGCTGCTTCTCAAAATGCTCTCCCCACCACCTCTGTTTTCTTCCAAGGATACAGATTCAGCTACATGTTCTCCACCCACTAGCCAGTTTCCTGCTGTCTGCTTGATAGTGCCTGCGTGTAGTGAAAGAAAGGTAAAATGGCATCTCATCTAACGGGATTGCTTTGGATGCCAACCGGTGACTGCATGCAGGTGTTGAAGTGACTCACCACAAAAGAAGATATAGAGATGAAATGAGAGAATATTTCTCTATTGCTAGTCATTGAAAGTGTCCTTTCAAGGATTGGTATTCATGGTAGCAGTCGTCCTGTCATCCTTAATTGGGCAAGAAAAATATATATATATATATATATAACCAATGGCATTGAATGCTGCAAGGGTACTGCGAAAGATGAGAATGAATGTCTGCCCTCTGCCACTGGAGAATATCATCCATGAGTATCACTGAAGCAGTTCTAGTTTGAGGTCCTGGCCAGGAGCCCTGCTCTATGACCTTAAGTTATGTTTACCTCAGCTAATGGATGTGCTAGCTGCTGTCTGGCTTCCTTTCTGCAGAAGGTGTTTAAGGGTGCCAAAATTGCAAGGCAGTGGCTGGAAGCATTGTATCAGTGTGTCCCTCTTCGTGGTCTGTTCGATTTTTACACATAAAGCAGAAGGAGAAAATTTATCTGGAATGGTTATTTCATTTAGGAGATGCGCATTCCTCTTCATAAAATGGAATGTGAATCAGATTGACAAGCCAGTGGTCAAGAAACCTTTTGGTGAATGAACATCATAAACTGTAGCGATGCTTGAAGAATTCTGTCTATTGGCTGACTCTCTCAGGGTTCATACTGGTTTAGAAGACTTTCCATACTACTCTTAAGTGAAGGAAGATTGCAGTTCTTCACCCTGTTTGTTCAGGTTTGATGCAAGGGGTGGGCACAGGACGGAGGAAGTAATGCTACATCTTGGACAGGTCTTTGTTCTGGTGTTAATTCCCCTCTTGTAAAAAAATTACGGAGGTAAGTCAGCTAAATTAAATTAATTTATAGTAGAACATGGTTGCTCAAATAGTACAAGCTAAAGCAAATGTTGCTGCAGACACAGATAGCATATTAAATTTGTCCTAAATAAAGGCAGCCCTCCTAACTGCCTTTTTGAAAACACTTGAGGCTTATTAAACATATATTTCTCTTTCTGCTTTCTAAGGCTTCCTCTTTTTTTGCATACTTCAATGGTTCTTAGCATATGCACATTGATAGAAAAAAATGCTACTCATCCTTATTGGTCTGATTAATTCAATATTCATGAGTGCTAGGAATAGGCTCCGTAAGTGGAAGAGGGCAATTGGAACTTCCTTTACAGCACGCAGAAGAGGCATAATAATGGCTAAGGAGACCAAATTGCATGGGTTTGAAAAATCCTCACTGAGCAGTCATTAGGCATTGTTCTTCAGTCGTGTGATTTCATTTCATTAAGTATTTGCATACTAATAGAAAGCTAAAGTTACAAGTCTGCTGCTGTGAGAGATGGTTGGCCACTCCTTCCAGTCCTTTTGTTTACTTCTATAGTCATCCACATTGCTTTGGCAAAGCACAGGGAGAAGCTCTAATGATTTCAGCTGCAATAAACCAAAGCAAACTAGAGATCAATAATGAGCTTAATTTGCTATAGAGACAGTCTGTTTGCTATTTCATCCAGCAAGGTAAGTTAATAACTATTTGGGGGAAAAAGAAAAAAAAAAGGAAGGAAATTAGATATTCTAATTTAATTATTTAGAAATTGAATTTAAAATGTTTTCTTTACCTTTGTCATTACAGTCTGGGCTTATTTCACATACTACAACATGTGAAGTGAATGTTTGAAAACTGTGGGACCAGTATACCTGTTTGTTTAGTTTCTTTATTTGGGGTCCTAGACTAGCTATTAAAAAATCCAGTTCCTTCATATCAAAAAATGCATTAAAGGAAATGACAACTCAGTACAACCTGGCTAATAACAAAGTGTCAATGAACACTTGCAGAGCAATATAAATTTAGTTAAAGATTGGGACAGGTAATCTATACACTAAATGATGCTGGATCCAGGTAAGATGTTGGCTGGTAGCAGTACTTCATCTTTATAGTCTGCTCTGTTTACAAAAGAATTTTGTGTCAGCCATTTAATCAAAAGAAAGAAACTGTTGTCAGGCTTAGTGTTCATACCTGTAACAATTTAATTCCAGGGGTTTGCTGAAGTTTTCAGTTCCAGTAAGCTGCATGGCTCAGAGGCCCTTGCTGAATATTTTCTATGTCTATTCAAGTAATAATGGTGTTCTGTTTCACTATGCTTTTTGTATAAGTGAAGTACACTCTTGATTTTTAGGCTTGTAGAGATTTGTACACGAGCTTAAAGATCATTTAGAGAATGAAATGTTTCCAGGATCATTATTACTTTGATAGTGTGAATAACAGTAGTTCTATTTTAATAAAAACAATGATGTTCATTGTTAGATTTGAGTTTAGCTCTTCCCTGTTTTTCATGGGAGTAAAAACAATCATGCAAGTGATGTTCCCTCTTGATAGTCTGATACTGGAAAAATGGTATTGCCAAGGTAATTGGATAATATGATTTTCTTAAAAGCATGAAACAGCTTTATCTCAAGTTTGTCAATCTTAATCCCATTAATCAAGGCAGCAGATACCGTGCACTTGCACTTGAGTGCAGTGTAGTATGTGACCTTGCAAGGCATAATATTGGCCATTCAAACAGAGTAAGAGCCTGTGGGGAAATCTGTGCAGATCCCCCAACTGAAATAAAATAAGAGAGCTGGAGGTTCACATGGACACTTCTCCCAGCATTTTTTTTCCTGACCAACAGAAGAAATCACACCACAGGACATGTGGTACCATATGTGTAGAAAGAGAACATATGAAATAATCTGATTGATTTTATTTTTGCAGTTTTTATTTTGGAGAGGGCTTTATGTTTTACTTTCTTCTCTCGATAGGAAACACTTTGTTGCGACAGTAAACTGCACTGTCTGCGTGAGCTGTTACAGCCATGTCTGTTACAGCCAATACTTTTTAGGCACCAAAAAAAGCACTCTGAAAATCAGGTCACTTCTTTTAGTAGGTATTGCTTGAGGTGTTTGACTATAGGCACAGCAGTATTAAAATGTTGACATTATTTTATCTGCCTGAAATGAAAGGAAATGCTGGGCTTTAAGGGTTGTTTGTCCTACTCAAATAACACACAGGCAGAGACTCTTTCCTAAGAAGTATTACAATTGTTAATAGCAGAGGCAGAACTTCTAAAGTGTTTCTTTACCCTGCAAATGCTCTTTATCAGTTACATGATGCCTCACAGTTTTCTCCTACACCAAATTCTGAAATCAGGGTTTCTTGCTCTTGTGAATATGATATAAGAAAAAAGAAGAAATAAGATAAAGGGGAGCTGGACCCAAATTTTTTTCTACAAAATCACTTATATACAGAAACATTACTGTAAATAAACAAACAATAAAGAGTAAAAACAAGATTTAAAGAAAAGCAAACCAGTCATAAATACCTGCACAATATCGCCACAGTCAAACCCTTTAACTAAAACAGCTTTTTAATCAAATATCCATTACATTCTTGTATTGCAGCTTTATCTAGGCAGGTAAGGTAGTTTGTACAAACACTCTGACTTCCTCGATGTGTTCTGTGAAATTAGAAGCATATCTGGGTTGGTATTTTAGGCTGTTCTCTAAATCTGGGTGGCTTTTTAACCACAGCCATCCTTTTCTCTTTGATGCATGCAGGGTTTACCCTTAAACCCCTAATATGGAAATGGAAGCTGGGTCACTTTTGTGTTATTTCCTTTGGTTTTTCACATGCAGGTGACTCCCAACACCCAAACCAGCCAGAGGGTTTGTGGCACTCACTGAGACTGCTTTGCCCTGGTCTCTGTGCGAACAGCTCAGCTTTCTTTCTCTGAAACTAGTGGTTTTTTAAAAAGTGAGGAAGCTACTAAAAAGGTAGCAGTTGTTTTTCAGTGATTGTTCACTTTGCTGATATGAGCAGAGCTCAAACTGGAAACTTCCAATCATGTCATACAAATTGAAGGACTGGAGCAATGCATTCAAACCTCAGCATGGTACACAGGGTTCGCATGTGTAAATACAAAGTTTTCGGGAAAATCCGTTGCAACCAGCATTCAAAACCTGGCCTATTGTAGCCAAATAATTTTGAGAATCTTTGGGATAAAAGGTCTTGTACTTATACGTGGGGTTATTGATAACAGAACTCAGTAATTCCAAAGTAAGTGTTTCCACAGTAACTGTATCTCCTCACTTGTATTGCACCTATAAACTATGGCATTAAATTTAACAGTGTATCTATGATTTAATAACACTACAAATGCTCAGCTTGCCTGAATTATGGGCGCTGTATGAACGTTGTAACTTTATCTCCCCTGACTTTTTCTCTGTTAAAGACACCAACCTTAACAATATACTAACATATTTTATTTAGTACATTAAAGATTAATTCAGTAATTTATCTTAATGAGAAAAAGCAAAGATCTTCAATTAAAGCATAATGAATAAAATATTAAACAGATCAAAGTGCATAACCTCTGAGAATTCACAGATTCTCTACATACTCTGATTTCGATATCTAATAGCTGCCTAAAAACTGATTGGAAATACACCATTACAGGTTTTAAACTGCTGACTGAAGTCTGAGCACGTCATCAAAATGTCAGCAGAGTTTGATTTTACTAAACTTGTCTCAAATTCTTTTTTGTATGAGTGATTTGAAAAGTCAAGGTTTTACAGTGACAAGCAGAAGCTGTAGGTTCCAAAATGTGTGTGAGAGGTGGCATGAATATAGATTGTATACTCACTGTTTGATGATGTTCTAGGCCTAGAACTAATGCAAGAATAAGATCTGAAAAAAATGTTGTACTCTGTCTGTCATAAGTGGCTAAGGGAGGAGTGTAAAATGTTCTGTACTCTTCTATATCAAAAATCAAAACCTCTACTGGGTGTTACCTTCATTTGAAAGCATCAGCTTTCCAGATCTGGTGTCTAGGCATAATCTTGGAAGTCACAGAATGGAAATATTGGTCTTCTTTTTTTATTATTTTTTTAATGTGGAAAAATACTAGAGCTGTTCATTCAGTCCTGTTCTTCCAGTAGATTCTGTTAATACTTAGTGCTCTTAGTCTTAGTGAAAGCTTTACCCTATCCTAGAATAATATTTCAAGTGTTTTTAGGAGTATTTATTCAGCAATATCCTATAGATGCACAATTCTGCATGTCATCATTCAATAAGAAAAGTGGACTTAGAACTATATTTCTGCCTTAAGGAACTTAGATTCTTGGAGCCCAGGAAAATAAATTTTAAAATAAACAAAACAAACAAACAGACAAAAAACCACACACACACAAAAAAACCCCCAAACCCATAACAACAAATGTGCATGCTGCTGGAAGGTAAGAATTGTAGAGCCATTAACTTAAGTATATTTAAAGATAACATGAAAATTTACTTTAAAAAGGCACAAGGAAAGAATTAGTTAAATGAAACATGGAGCAATTGAGAATGACTAAGTCCTGAGAAGGAAGAGTGGGTCTTAAGAAAAGATATTGATAAAGGTGCAAACTAGAGTAGATTTCCAGGATTAAATCTCCAGTCCTTTGAGGAAAATGCTGAAGCCCCAAGTGAGTTTCAAGGCTGGACTTGACCAAGAGAGAATGGGGAGAACAGAACACAAGAGGAAAGGAGGACTGTTTGAGCCTGGCAGTTTAAGGAAGGCCCCCAATCATTATGTCAGGAGCAGGAAAAGAAAAATCGATGAAGGAAGAAGGTTGGCAAGGTCTTGGGTTTTGAAATCATCAGGAAACAAAGCAAAGACATAGGTTGGGAATAGTTTAGTTAATAAAATTAATATAATTAATTAATTATAACTAGTAATAAGCCTATGTGAGCTTAAGACTGTTAAATATCTTTGTTCCTTTGTATAGCACAGTATATTTAGGGTTGAAGTTTATAGCAGTATAGATTGATACAAGGCCATAAAAAGGCCATAAAAATTCATTTATATTAACAGTAACATTTGAAAGGCCTTACAGCCTCTGGACTTAGACTTATGTTTGTAGTGGGAATCAACAGCTAAGATGTTAGCAAACATTCCAATGTTTCAGTTTTGGTTGTCTAAACAAACCGGCACGTAAATGCTCTGGCTGAAATCTGCGATGGCATTCACAAGATCCTCAGCAGAAGGTAAATGGTGATGAAGAACGAACTTCCCATAGGAAAAATTATTCTGGTAGGTGAGAGTATTTGTAAGTTGCAAGACAAATTTAGTAACCCAGATTCATGCTTCCTTATTTAATGTGGCTCGTAAGGTTTTCTAAGCATTATAGCTATGGCTGGTTTATGGAGTTGATTCACTGAGAAGAATCAGAGAAGCAGCAAACTAAAAATTCAGAACTGCTTGTATTTAAGTCTAACACAAAATGTGTTTTAACTAGAAACCCCTTTTGCAGGTTCACCCTTAGATAAAAATGGTGTTTCTGCTCCACTGCATGCTGTTTCTGCAGTTACAGGAGAGAGAAGGATGTTGGTTTACGTGGTCAGAAACCCCAGGAGCAGAGCAAGGGAGACGATGGGTGGGCAAGAGCACTCTGCTCTTGGACTGTCCTTTGTTGTGTCTCAAAATCTCATGAATGTGCATTCCCACCATTTCACATTTCCAATACAAAGAAGGGACAGCACTGACTTCAGATCAAGAGAAATAATGCACATCATTAAGAAGAAGAAGAAGGGAATAAAGAGTTGTATGACTCAGACTCAGGCTAACAGAATTCAAAAGGAGACTCACGGCAAGCTGCGGGTGTGCAGTTGCACCAATTAAGTGATAGAAGCAATAGTAGTAAAATTTCACACTTGCAAACCTACTTTTGTAATGATTAGTACATAGCTCCACTAATCTGAAATGTATCTTGAGCCAAAATCCTCCTGGTGAGCTTTCCTATGTCAGAAAAGATTGGCATGTAGGGATTCGTATTTCAGCTTTTGTGCCTCCCCGAAGATGTTCAATATGTTGAGCTGAACCAAAAATATCCTGATCTGGTGTATAAATGCTTTGAATGAAAATAGCTTAAAAAACCCCAGATTCATCCAGCCCAGTATTAAACCTAACCAAGGCTTCTGTGTCAGCATGTTTGCTAGAAACTTCCCAGATATGTAATAGAAAATAGCAAAGAACTCCAGAGATGCCTGTGACAATGCAGGGTGAGAAGTGGGCCCCCATTCCAACAGCAACCTGTGGTCAAATGGGATTGAGAACGGACCTTTGACCATCAGAGTTTTTGTTATGGCTCTGTTGTGGCTTACCAGTAACATCTGGGAAGGGTGTACTAACAAGAGAATTGTGTTTATCGCCTCAGGTTCCTCAAGATGAATGGACTGGCTACACTCCACGAGGAAAAGACGACGAGATTCCCTGCCGCCGGATGCGCAGCGGCAGCTACATCAAAGCCATGGGGGACGATGACAGTGGAGACTCAGACACAAGTCCCAAGCCATCTCCAAAGATTGCTGCACGGAGAGAGAGTTATCTCAAGGCCACCCAGCCCTCCCTTACAGAGCTCACCACCCTCAAGTAAGTCCATGTTCTACTACCTTACATACAGCTCTCCGTTAAGACATACATTTTCTATGTTTGTTTCTTCTCTTTGTATTTTCTGTGTTTTCTACGTTTGTTTCTTCTCTTTACTTCTAGCTGCCAGTTCAGGAAAGCATTTGAACGAGTGTGTTCAGGCATGCTTGTTTTTGCATGGGTTTTTTTCTGAACAAGAGTAAATCTGGGAATGTATTTCAGTGTTGTTCTGACAAGGGACCTGCACTATGGATTTGCAAAGTATTTTAACCTGTTAGTGTTAAGTGAGCATCCAGTTATGTACAGTGGGTCTGCTCTTTGAATGCTTTGCTAAATTACAGCTTTGACCTGCAAAAGCTTTGCACAACTGTGTATTTGTATGCACTCAACGTGTGAAATCAGCCCTAAGATGGTCTTTGCAACTCCAGAGAGCATCTGGCATTTAATTAAAAAGAACA
Source organism: Mohoua ochrocephala (assembly GCA_013398855.1). Taxonomy (NCBI): domain Eukaryota; kingdom Metazoa; phylum Chordata; class Aves; order Passeriformes; family Acanthizidae; genus Mohoua; species Mohoua ochrocephala. The sequence goes on from VZTA01019743.1 coordinate 29,569, forward strand.
AAGACCATCTGAAAGTAGACAAACCCATGTTTTCCACTCAGAATTGCACTGTATTTTGTGGAGAACCAAAAATTGATTTTTTAAAATTGTTTATGAAAGCTTTGTTCAAAAAGAATCATGAGTTTATGGTTTTTTAAATGTCACTATTTGTTTTTCCTTTACTTGTGTTTAAAAAAGCCACCCAAATTCTCAGGGAAATTGCACAAATGGACAATTTTGTGTTAGTGTTTTATTTTAATTGATTCTAAAATTGAAAGGTCTCTTAAAGCAAGAAAATAAATTATATCCATGAAATAAAATAGTGTGGATTTAAAGTCAACAATTGTTTCTGTCTGCCTTTTACAAAATTCTTAACTATAATAGTGAATCATAGTTCACTGGACCAAAAATAACCCAATTTTAGTATAACTTGCCTAAGGCTGTAGCTTTAAAATGGGGAGAAAAAAAAATTAAAAGGATCTCTATCTCTTCTGGTATCCATGATCAGTGACAAAAGACTCCTTCTGCATTTCCCTCATTAATTTCTTCTCCTTCCTTGTCCTCCTCTACCCCATTTTTTGCCAGAGACCTGATCTGAGAAACTGATTTTAGAGAGAAGCATTTGATCCTTGTTAAGAATGTCATGCTCTTGACATCAGTGATGAATAGACCAGCAGAAGAAAGCAAGCTTACTGCAGCTCCCCATGGCAGCCTGCCTGCCTTTGTCTCAAGGGAAGCCAGGGATTGCTTCTTCTCTGTCTTTCCATTAGTGTCCAAAGGAGAAAGCAATCTCATTTTCTGCAGGGATTTTCATAATCTAGCTGGCCTTTGCTCAAGGGATCCAGTGATTCCTTTCATCATCCAGAAGACTTTACCACATCCTTTCCTGAGCCAAAACTCCTCCTGTGAGATCAGTTATTGCAACCTCTTCAAGGTGAACACGAATGTTATTTACCACCACCAACTCCATCCAGCCATGCTTTATGCACGGACACGCTTTCAGGCACGGAGCTTATTCTTTCTGAGTTTTTAGAAGCATGCTTTCCAGAGTTCCACAGCACATGTGAAGCACAGCGCATCACAATGAGTGTATTTGCTCTTGGTCATTTCAGTTCTCTGTAGATACGAGATTCGCAAAAGAATATAGCTTTATGAAAAATCAGAAGTCCTGCATGTCACTCTTCACCCACGGAGGATGTTAGACCAGAGGTGCCAGGCAGCAGAAGATTTTAGCTTTCAAGTCATTGTAATTCAGCAAAGTGCTTGTACAAATACTTAATTTCCCATGGTTTTTAATCCCTTCCTATTTGGGAAAGCTTTTAGGAGTGCGCCTAATTTTAAGCTACACTCCATAAAGGTCACATAAGTTTAGGAGCTGTGCAGAAGTAGGATGTAAATCATAGGGTAGAAGAAGGAAGGGAAAATGGCAAATGGTAGTGAAACAAAAAAGAGGAGAAAGCATGAAATAACTTTCCTTTTTCAATGACTTTTCAGCATAAACTGAGATGAAACAGAATTATTTCTTTTAATCTATGCTGATATTTTAAAGAAATATCTCTTCCTGGGAAACCTTTCACTTTCAGAGACAATTTGTATAATACATAATTATGCAGTGCTTTCATTCCTTTCTGCTGAACATGATAATTTCTGGGGGTTTTATGAGAAACAGCTGAGTGCTTGCTCTGGGAATTGAAGTCTTCTGTTAAGCTGAGTCTTTGTTTGCAGACTTCTTCATACTTTCTTAATAGTGTGACTTGACCTTCACAATGACATTAGTTTTTTCATCCCATGGCTACCCTGATTACTCTAAGAGTTGTGATAGAGTTTTGCAGGTGTGTTGGACAGAGATTTAACTAGGGCCCCTAACTCACTGAATATAGGTCATCAAGCAATTGTGTGATGTGTGGTAACAAGTTATTTCCTCGGCTCGCTGTTGACTTGGGTTCAATTTGCACCTGAATGAGAGCTTTGTGGAAATGAGCCAACGGGCCTCTCTAGGCAGCAGGCAGCCTTTTACTGTCACTAGTGGACCTTCTAGTTGACCTCGAAGGGTATTATTAACACCCTGAAGCTGACTGGTATTTCACTCCTTTAATTATGGTTTTTTTCTGTCCGTGAAGAACAAAGCACTCTGTGAAAGCAGTGTTTCTGCAGCAGTAATTGTCAGGGATGTTCCTGATGCACTTCTTTCTGCTGCTCCCTTTCTCAGTTTGCTGTATGCAGTCTCTAGCTGGCTGCACTTTCATCTCTGGCAGAGCAAACAACTTAAAAACATGTTCCCTTTTGCTTTCCCTGTTGTTTTTGAAGGGATTTTTCATCTTTTTGGGACTTTTCCTCTCTGACTCCTTTAAGTCTAATATTGGTCTCCCAGCCCACGCTGTTCCTCCTACCTACCTACCTACCATTGCTCATGCGCCTACTCTTCTAAGAAAGGATTTTCATTATTACCAGTGTTTCTTTTTATATAAGGAATAACCTTTGAACAGCACAACTGTGTCATATCTCCTTTACATAATACAAATTTATTTTCCCGGTTTTGCCAAGGATTTTTTCCCTGCTATACTGTACAATCTGCCTCCTACAATTTTCCTCCATTGCCATGGTTTCCATGTGGTTACAGCACATGTGTCAAATGCTGTGGTACCATTCTGGATGAAGCACAGCTTGCTGCAATTTTGAAATACACACCTCCGCTGCTGCATTCTCATTATCCTATCAGGAAGTAAGCAGGTTTTTTTTTTCTCTGTCTTTGCTGGCAGTATGATCTTGGTGTTTAAGCTTTCACAGTCTAGATAAACTGATTCAGCTGGAAAAAAAAAGGCGGTGTTTTCTTGCCGTTCCTGAAAAGTGGGAAAAGTTTATCTTTTACTTGTAAGTAGATTGAAAATGGACTGGTTAGCAAACTTCTAAAGAAGGTGCAGGCGACAGATAACTGAAAATTCTGTTACAGCTGAGCTTGATTCAGGACAAATTCCTTCACTCTCTGTATGTACCTTGTTCATGTTTAGCATGGTTTTGTTGGAAAAAGAAGTATACAATCACATTGCTGTCCACATGCCAGCCTGTCACCTCCAGCTCCCAGTAACTTTTAAATCCATTGGCCAACTAAAACCAAGCTTTCTAGAGAGACTGGAATCTGAAAGATATGAAGTTCCAGAAAACTTTATCAGGATCTGTAGCTGTATAAGGCAAGAAGGATCTGCAGCCATCGCTTTTGTTCTTTTTAAGGACTATGGGCAAAGTAGCTGGTGAGTCAGCACAAGGAATAACATGATGGGAGCATCATCCCAGCCTAAAAGATAAGGAGTATGGAAGGGACTGGAAAACTGTTGTGGACAAGAGGTCTGAAAAATGGTTCCTGTCACCAGAGGTTTTCTACTTCATTTTCCCCCTTTCTTCTTCTCCACTGCAGGCAGATTCACTGCTTAAAATACAGATTCAGGTTATGCTTCTTAACTCATTATTGCTGCTACTGTGGGGACTTCAGCCACTTGAATCTTTTATTTGGGTATTTGTTTGTTTGTTTGGAGGGGGGTTTTGCAACATATTACAGAATTTAATGGTAATTTATTTGCGGACATGGATTTTGGGTTAAATACACTTGCAGAATTTTTCTTTTGAACTCATATTTGATCACATGAACTTTTTTCTGAGGCCAGTTGTACTCTGGGATCACTAGTGAATTGAAAATTTTAATGATCTTGATACTTTGTAGATGCCTTTGTAGAATTTATGTAAAAAGGATAGAAGGATGAACAGAAATGAATTTTTTTTCTTAGCAAATCTTTATTTTCAAGTATTTTACTAGGCATGTGATGTTTTTCCAGTCAGTTGTGATGAGGAGAAACTCAATTATAAACACCAAAACCACTTTTTAATGCACACCGAGTTCCACCACTGATGATGAAGAGGGCATGTGAGCATATAAGCATTAGACTTTTCTCCTTTTTATCCCATGGTAAAGAATTTTTCTATATAACTTCCATCTTAGCTGCATCTATTCCTATGCATGGATGAGTGATACTTAGAATAAACCAAACAATTCCGAACTTTAAAGTTTATCAGAGACATTCCAAAAATAATATCTCAAAATAGGGTCACATTATTTGTTTACACCCACGCTCATATTTTTATGTGTTAATACAAATAGTGTAAGTACTTTCTACTTGTATGCTTATGGGAATCTGGAGATAAAATTGTTTTGAAAACCAAATCACAATAAATGATCAAGCTCAATTAAGTGGTAGAATCTGTTAGCAAGCTTAGTAGCAGTGACAAAAGCAAGAAGAGGTAGATCTGTTTCACACATCCTGAACTCAAAAATTTTTACATCACCTCACTGAAAATTGATCAAGTCAGTTCCTGGGGGACAAACCATCAATCTGGAGTCAACCTGTATTACTAACCAAATCTTGACAGAGTTGCAGCGCCAACTGGGCTAGGATGACTTGGAAGGAAAATCAAACCACTCCATTGTTGCTTAGTATAAGACATATTTCAAGATAGGAAATCCCCTGGTCCTTGTAAAAGTGATCCTTGGGAAGTGTCTGCACTGAGGGAAATGATAAGGGCTGTATGGATAATTTTAGCCTGAAACAGTGCCCAGTTCTGTCATTTGAGCGAACGGAAGCTGATGTCCTCAGACTACACCTCGCCATACGGCGCATCATAAATCCTTAGGTATGAAAACCGTCCCGGTCTTGGGAACGAGTGCCTATTTACTTTGAGGTGTTTCTATATTACTATAATATATTCCAAAAGATCCAGGAAAAAAAAGTGTCATACAAACAAAAGCACACTTCTTTTTTCTTTTCTTTTTCTTTTTTTTNTTTTTTTTTTTTTTTTTTTGTTAAATCGAGGCGGTGTCCTCATTCTGCTAAAGTGATCTGACCCAGATCACAGACAGGGGGAAGGGAGAGGTGGTGCAATACCACGTTTTCATTATGGTGAATATTTTTAGACACATGCAGGGAAGCTTGTTAATTTTCTTTCTTGCTGAGTGACTTCCAATTAGGGAACAATGACTTTGCTAATTAGTACAAAAGGAATAAGTCTGATTAATCTTTTACTAGTGTTTTACAGTATGTTTTCAGTACAGTTGGTGTAATTGTTTCATGTTGCAGTCTCTTTCATTTTCATCAAACCTGTAGCTAGCAAAGGAATTTTTTCCATGTTCCCTGAGGTTTCTTTTCTTGAACAGGGAGTTTTTTTAAATTTTGCATTTAAGAGATAGAAGCATCTCCATGAGCTTTGGACATGCAGCCTAAGGAATAGTATTCTGGAACTATTACTGGCCTAGGCAGTAACTTTCCCAGCTCACATTCACTGATGCATGATATATTACTTAACTTTTTATTCATACTATTGCAACCCATTCTCTCTTCTCTCTGAAACTAGGGAGAAGCTGTTGGACACATTTCTCACTTTGCAGGCTTGTGTGTCAGGTATGATTAAGTTCAGTGAATAATTTGTAAGTCAGAAAAAAATTTGAAAGGCAAGACAATGAAAAATATATTTATTTTGAGGTAGTATGTGGCCATACTTCTGCAGCCAATGGTTTCCTTATGGCAGCTGACATCTGCTTTGTGTATATGATATTTAAGGAGGAGAGGATATTGATTTACTGGAGGAACTTGGAGCTTTTAATGAGCAGTTGCTAGTGATGGATTTATAAAGCACATTCAGTCAGTTAAGGCTTAGTATCACTGACAGGCACGAGAGCAATCTTGTGCCCAATGGCTGCTTCCCTTCAAGGTTTTGTGTCCCCCATGCACAGAGGTATGGATGCCTTTACAGCACAGAAATGAACCCACAATGGTCTGTGGAGACAGGACATCCCTACATTTCATTGCACAGGACATGGGTAGGATGAACACTCCTCCTCTCTACTTCTGTGGTGATCCCCACCAGTTTATCTTGCAATGAAACTGAGATTCCCTAGATATTCCAGTCTCACTGGTAGCAGTCATTGCTTATCACATTGTAAAACTTTACTTTCTGTTAGTCCACACCCAGCCACACATGCTCTGGTACGTCAGTATTACCACATTTGTATAAATATTATTTCTTGTTTCTCTAAGATGAGAAGTGAAAATTTTGTTGTAATCTGTGACGTGTTCTGTTGTTGTTGTCCTACTTGTACTTTTACCTTCGCTTGCTGAAAGTTGAGGCAATCATACTGTTACCATAAACTTACATAAGAAAATCCATGGAATCATAGAATGGTTTGGGTTAGACAGGACTTTAAAGATCATTAAGTTCCACCCCCCTCCCGCCATGGGCAGGGACACCTTTCACTAGACCGGGTTGCTCAAAGCCCTGTCCAACCTGGCCTTGAACACTTCCAGGAATGTGGCATCCACAACTTCTCTGGGCAACCTCTTCCCGTGTCTCACCACAGGCATAGCTAAGAATTTCTTCCTAATCTAAATTTGCTTTTTTTCAGTTTGAAGCCATTCCCCCTTGTCCTATCACTACATGCTCTGGTAAAAAGTCCCTCTCCAGCTCTCTTGTAGGTACTGAAAGGCTGCAATAAGGTCACCCCAGAGCCTTCTCTTCTCCAGGCACAAACATTGACAAAAAAAAGAAAAAGCCTTTAACTTTTCTAGCCAAAATGTGATTTTTTTGGCAATACTGTAGAAAAATTTTGGAAGTCAGTAATCTGTAAAAGAAAAGCAGCAACCTCATTTAGATGATCATCTTATTTGCAGACATGAAAATCCTTGTCCTTTATCTGGTCATCTGCTTCACTTTTACACAAGATTTAGCTTCATAAGGAACATAGCTACAGATGAAAATTAGGACTTCCAACGTCTTAGCTTCTCTCAGTTAAATCCTAGAAACATTTATGCATTTTACAGCAAATGATGTTGATGAATGCAAGGTAAGGCTGTTGTCTCTTAAAAAGCAAAACCTATCACTGTACTTTATGTATCAAATGGACATTTCTAGGGCTTGTCTTAAGAAACACAATTATAATTACCGAACCAAAATGTGTTTTTCAGCCATCTCTTTCAGTGTATAGTCTTTACAGAGCCAACATGCGTGTTTGTGTGAAAAACTGGTCTTCTTTATTTTTAGCTCTACTTCTTCCCACATACTTAAAATGCTGCCTCAGAAAGGGAGTTAATAATGTCCAGTTGAGACAGGAAAAAAAAAAAATACTGCCTGAGACTGCAAGGACATGCACAAGCTATGTGTTATGGAAATTTTCCTAGCAGTAATGATAGTTAAGTGTGGGAGTGGATTGCCAAAAGTAATCACTTCACTGGACATTTTCAAGAAAAGGATAAAAAATGTCTGTCAGGACAAATTTAGGTATTGCTGATCCTGCTTTAGGGTGGAAGGACGGACCAAATGACCTCTTGAAGACCCCTCCAGACCTATCTTTTTTGATTCTCTGTCTTTCTCAGGCTATTGAACATACCCACTATCACTGTTCTCACTTCCTTTCCTTAACTCATTTTTTAAATACAAAAATAAAGCTCTCATCAGGACCAAATTATTCCTGAAGGCCTGCTGTTGAACAGTAAATTTAGATATCCCACCCACAGCAGTGCTGCGCAATTCTTTCATGTTCTTTAAATGTTATTTCATCGCTAGCGTTTTGAAATCATCTTCCCACTGCTGCCAGCCATACCATGCTTGACCCTTGGTATGTGATCTCGTACTATCTGGTTTAGTTTGCTGAGGGGAGCTCAGCTGATGTATTGAATCTGCCATGCAGAAAATTCACAGGCGTAAAATGAGATGTGCATTTGCAAAAAAAAAAAAAAATCAGTCTGGAGTCCTTAATATTCTACATAACAAGACAAGCAAACAGGCAACAATAATTAAGTTAATTATTCATAATAATTTTCTGTTCTGATCGGCTAGAAGTACAATCTTTTTTCACTGTGAAATTGTGGAGCCCTTTCGTATTAAAAATGGAAGAAGTTAAAATAGTGCGTATCGCTTTCGTTTTAATGTGAAAGTACAAGACAAACAGTGTTTCTGCTGACATGCTTTGGGATCTTCTGGTAATTTGCATCATATCAGTGTGAGACAAAGAGAGATGAAAATGAAGACTTGTTCTGCCCTTACAAATAAAAGATACTGTCTAAGTCATGTGATACCCAGTTATTTGTTTCTTCTATTTTCTTGTGATTGTATTACTGCTAAAATAGAGCAACTTTCAGCTTCATTTAGTAATTCTCCGCTGGCTTGGGTGCAGGGTGAAGAGTGGGAGCATGGGGCAGCAAAGGGAGTATATGGCCCCTGTAATGGGTGCAGCATCAAATACCACTCTGCTCCCCGTGATGCATGTGAATGAAAGTTCATCTGAAGAGACTTGACTTTTTAAAATCTCCTCTCCTCCTAATGAAGTTATAAATCTTTCCAGGAGTGGAGAAATGAGGGGAAATCCTTAACGGCTTTTTTACATTGTCCCTGCTTTCTTACCCATCATACACCACGAGGGCAGAGAACCATTACACAGTCACTGTTTAATTTGCTGGTGTGAAAAAAAAAATTGTTGAAAGCACCTTTGCAGCAGCTACTGAGTTCTTGTGAGAGATTTCTGTGGCTCCATCTGCTGCTGAGTTACACAGCAGTTTCCCATTCCCCTCCAGAAGGGCTATGCTACCCGGCCAGCCTGCACCCCAGCTGCCCAGCAGCTTTGCTTCCAGCAAGCCCAGCGACTGCAGAAAGCACTAACTGGTTTTGTCATCCCCAAATGCTAGCAGCCACATCCGCAACACCCAAACCCTTCTCTTTCTTCGAGTGATGTTGGGCTGGCAGACATGCTTGAGCTGTGTCGGTGCAGCTCTGCACTGTGACAGTGATGTATCGTGCTGGAGGCAATTGCAGGAGATTTCAGGACTAGTGTATAAATCTCTCCTGTTTTATAGATGACAATTGCTATAGCAAATCTGTGCTAAGCCTTCATTACTCTGTGCTTGAAAGGAAACCTCGAGTAACTGCTTTTGGGAGGTAGTCCTCCTTGGGTTAGTCCTAAGACTGTTCAGCTTTTATTTGTTACTTTATCACACCAAAATAATTGCAATATAGACATTTACTAAAACTCTCTCACAATGATCAGTATTTAGTACTATCTGCATAAAAAAATTTGGAAGATGTACTATAATGCCAAAGAATATAAGGTTCTTGTGTGTCATTTCTTACTTTTCCTCTTTGTTTTACAAAACTTAAAACTGCGACTTTGCTTTTATCACATTTAAAGAAATCATTTGGTTCTGAACTTTGCATAAATCTCAAAAATAAGGATAAATACATAATGCAGAAAACTTAGAAACACTCTGGGGGAAATGCTGTCAATGACATCAACTGAGTTGTAGCTTCATCACATAATAGTTAAATTTGTAGAAGTGACAGGATTTATATTTATAAAAGATGGAATTTTAAGGGAAGACAATTTCTACTTTGAAAAGCTCTTCTCTTCCCTGTTCTAGAGGGATGTAACCAACACGTCATTAAACCATCCTCGTGAAGTTGCAATGAAAAATGTTAGAAATCTCAGAAATACTGGCACTGCCTTGTCAATAAGGTCCTATCTAAATCTCTAGCCCAGGATTTCAGCCTTGTGCAGGATCCTTGGGCTCATGTCAGCCATGTGGCTGTGAGAGCTGTGAGACAACAGGGCTTTGGCAGAGATGTGTTGCTCAGACTTGTTTGAAATGCTGGTGAGTCAGGCTGTTCCACTGCAGTTGTTCAGTCATTTGCTGTTGGGTAGGATGTCATTTCTGGCAGAGTGGTAACTCCCTGTCTATTACTTCCTGCCCTCCACCACTTCCCTGCCCCCTACATAAAGATCATTTGACTTAGGGCACAAATTAATTGTTGTTGAACTGTGATGCACAAGTTTGAATTGAGACGGAGTGGATGATGCCTTATTCATAAATAAGGCATTCGACGGACAGTGGCTGGAGTGAATGTCAGCACTACGTCACTATTTCCGTTGTCCCTTTACTTTTCTCTCTCTTTTTTTTAAATAAGTGATTCCTTAGCATTCTTATAAACCTCAGTACTTAGCTAAGTGTCCTTTCTCCATTAAAAGAGACAAGGCTTGCATGAAGAACAGCACAATTACAGTCACTGTGCCTTCACTCGGTGAATGAATGTCCTCTCAACTATTTCTATATTTCCACCTCCCCACAGCTTATTTTACTTCCTTTTACAGTGAATTTCACACTTCGAAAATAATCAGTACGTAGCAGCTTCTTCTGCTTTCATTTATTATAACCCTGATCCTTACACATCCTCCTGCTAGAATTTCATCAGTGGTCATTTAATTATTAATTATTTTTTTCATTAGTGCAGTCACTAACATCATTTTTTTGAGTCTTTCACAGTTCTTTCATCCCACAGTTTCTCATCCAGGCCAGAGCCAGTCCGTTGTTAGCACTCCTGGATCCTTCTCTTTGCATCCTCTCTCACTGGGGAGGTGAGCAGCTTGTGTTGAAAACGGCTCTGCCTTCCTGCAGTTTTGGTGCTCCATTGCTGCCACCATACATGTGGTGGGTAGCTGCACTCAGTCACGCTTCAAGCTATCTTTGGAGCGATTTCCTCAGCAACTGTGTTTGCTCCCTGCTCCATTTCTCCAGACAGAAGTTGCTGCAGTGGCCCGGAACCAGAGCCCGGCAGCTGAGGTGCCCTTGTCGCTGGCCGGCGGTCAGGCGGCCCTTGCACACTGATTCCTGCGCAAACACACGTGAGCGCCCAGGAGGCTTTATCCTCTCAGCTCTAATTGTTCCTTCTCCAGAGAAGCTAATCAGATTCGTTATATCTCTGTGATGACTGCGGCATCCGTCTGAGTGCTTTGCCTCTGGCAGACGATTGACAAGCCCTCATTTTCTATTGAAATTGCCTGTTATGACTATATTTCTTCCCCTGTTCTTGGAATCAGTGTGTCCATATAACGGTAGTTTGTTATTTAATGTAACCAGTTCCCTTAAGGGCAACAGCACAAAGAATAATAAAATAATCCATTTGAAGTTCATGCAAACAATGAATCACCTGAATAGCTGTCTCTTTAAAAACAGGCCTGTAGTTTGATGCTGATGTTGTAGAGATTCTTCTTCTTCTTCTGAGGCTGTTCCCAGATTATGTGTTTTATTTTATGTAAGTCCTTTAAACCAGGTAAAAATAGAGAATAGTAAATAGCATAGAGAAAAGTTCTTTAAGGAATATTTTTAAAGAAGAGGATAAAATGAAGTTCACATGTAAAGTAAAAGTTAAAACTCTGATTTTAGATTTTCTGGAGGTTTATTCACAAGCCACTTTTACAACATTTTCCGTTATCAATATTTTTTTTAAAATCTAAACCTTTCTCATAAATAGAATATTTGTATTTCTAGAAATGAATAGTAAAATTAGTCTTGTTTAGTAGCCAAACAAGAAAACACAAGTAAAAGTTTACTTCTGAATTGAATCATACCGTTTCTGTTGTGCTATCCTATATTTCACAATTACTCCCTCAGTGCCTCTATCACGGGCAACACTGAAGCCAGCCAGTGTGGGAAGGTTAGATGTGATCCAGGTTAGATCTGAGATGAATGTAAATCACTTTCCCTTCTCCCGGGGCTACCCACTGTCCCCAGCACAGGCCTGAGATATCCATTGGGAGGGCATCGTGCTCCATGGGGAGGTATGCACCATTCATGAAATCGACACTTTGGGTTTTTCTCCCCAAGGCACAAGACTTAATAGGAATAAGACATATAAAAATGGTTGTTGACAGTTTCTCTGATAGTCCTTGGGAATACTATGCAACTGGGATCTGGGTCCTCAGTGCTGGATTCTTCAGTGAGTTGTTTACAAGTCTCAAGGGTAGCATTTAAAAACTGAGCTATCAAGGTTTTTTTCTCCCCTGGACAAAGTTGATATGAGGTTTTAAATGTCAGCCTCCTACCCAACACAATGGGATGATAACTTCTGCGATGAATTAATCAAGCTGCTTGTTAAAGAAACATTATCCTGCCACTCTTCTTCCAAGTCCTTTTGAATTCAGACAAATTTAACTGCTTTCTCTTCCATTAAAATGATACGCTGAGGTTAATTATAGCTCAGGAGCACTCTAAGGTATGATTTTGCTGCGTGGTGTTTCTCAGGTCAAAAAAGAGCCTGAGCGGTGCACCTGGAAGGAGAGCCTGGCTTGAATTGTTCCCGTAGGGAGGGGGAGGATCAGTTGAGCAATTAAAACGAAGGACTGAAATTGCAAGGCTCTCGGGTGTCATGCCCCTTTCTCAGCCGGAGAGGAGCAGAGTGGTGGAAGAGGGTGGCCCCCGCGCTGGCGTGCTGTGCCTCCATGGCAGGAGGCTGTGCCCTCGGGAGCAGGGGCCAAGGACATCCCACTGCTGCTGTTCCCTGCCTGGCCCCTTTCCAGCCAGGGCTCTCCGTGTGCCTCCAGCTCTGGGCAAGAAGGGATAACAGCACTCACCTCCTGTACGTGGGGTTGTCACAAGGATTGATTCATTACAGTCAGTGCAGCAATTACAGAACCTTCTACAGAGGCTGCAGATACGGTAACACAGTCAGGGTTAGTCACTGTCCCCTTGCTCTTGACTCCTGTTTTGTGCTCCTGAAAGGAGGCTTGTGGCAGCACTTCCTTGTGCTCACTGAGATGTCTGGGAAGAGCCCCACCATACTGTGAGAGCAGTGAGGCACAGCATGGGGAGAAGTTGTTCAATCATCCTCATGCTTCCCTGCCAGAGGAAGAACTGCAGAGGCTGGCAAGGCCCCAACAAGGAATAAAAGGGTCAGTTCTTGTAGTTCCTCCTCAACTGTGCTTCCCTTCTCTCCTTTGCTCTCCCTGTGCCACGTGAAAGCCCAAAAGGGAGCAGGCTACTCCCAGGAGTAACACTAATTGGTGTTGCATTTTGCTGTGTCTATTGAAATTCATCTGTTCGATCTTTTCCTAACTCGACAGACCTCCCATCTCTTACCGCCACGCAGCCCACACCCACTGCTAACATATGTCCTAGAGGTGCTTCAGATACTGTCACAGGGGGCATGCTGCCCTTCGGCTGGTCCTACATCCCCTCTTCCCTCCACGACCTGCCCACGTAAGCTAACGCACAGCTTCCCACTCACTTCTCTATAAATTTTCTTTGTATTTGTTACTCTTCACACTGTAGCAGAAGGGAATCTTAAAATGTCTTTTTTAATTTTTTTTTTTTCCATAGGGAAGGCCTTTCGAGCTAGGAAAAGATATTTTAGTACTTTTCAGAGCCTGAGCTGCCATGGTGTGTGCTGCACAGAGAAGCAAGTGCACCACACGCTGAAAATCACAGTCTGGCTGAGTGGAGGGGGTTCCCACTGTATGCTCTGTGTGTGACTATTCCTGGAAAACCTGTGAACTTTCTGATGAAAAGCCATTTGGGAGGCTGTGGGAAAGATTTGTCTCTGACATATTGTCTCCTGATTTCTCTTCTTTGGAGAGGGTAGACAGCAGCACCAATGGTTCTGCACCGATGGCAGCCTAATTGCCTGGTAAGAGCCAGGGACAGTAAAACCCACAAGGGCTAGGGGAGGAGCAGTTTTCTCCTTACATCCCAAACTCTTAGTGTACTCAAAACAAGATTATCCGTGAGCTTTCTGCAGTCTTTTTAAGAAAAAATTTTTTCTGCTGAGTTTAAGCTTGGCTTTTTCCTGTTTGGAAAGACAGAACTGGACCTGCTAACTTTGCAGAATTTGTCTAAGTTGAGGAAAAAAAAGGTGACTCAGACTTTTCCATTGACAGGCCTTTAGCAAAACTCTAAGATTTGACCAGCTAAACATCTAGCAATTACCTATCTCATTAACTACTTGCTTTTCTTCAGATAAAAACAACTTTTTAATTTCACTTAGCATTTTCCTGTTACTGAATATCTTCTTATCACTGAATAGTGAATAGCTCTACACACAAAACCCTGCTTCACATATCCAAATTGCTTCCTTCCTGCTATAAATGGATGTTTAGCATAGTAATCTGGAGTGAAAGGCGCAAGATTAGTAATGCAGCCACTGAGAGTGTGTTATTGTGTTGGGCTTTTCTTTGGTTTCTACTTTCAAGTAGCTTTATTCCTAAAGAATATGGAAGTTACATTTTTAGCAAGTTGCTGGTTTCTGTACAGAAGGAAAATACCTTTTTCAACCCCAGTACTGACCTGCCCTTTCTAGTCACCAGGAAAAATACTTTGAATCACAAAAGGCACGTAAAAAAGCTTTCAGTCCTACAATTTTTGTAATGATATGCTGAATGCTATGAAATTAAATTGCCCTATGAATCCTAATTGTTGAAAATCAGGTCCGCAATTCATCTGGGCTATAAAAATCAGTATATATTCTAAGGAGACGTGCAGATTCTCTTTTTTATACGCTTTCTGTTTCTTGAGCCCTTGAACTTTGTGTTCGTGCGTTTTCTTCGCCAACTGTGAGAGCTTGATTTTTTTTTCCTTTAACTGGAAAGGTTTTGCAAGCCTCATGAGATGGGCTTTAAGAAAAACGTAATGAATTGCGGAAGCATAATAAGTAGCAGTCGTTGGCAGCACTAGATCATTCCTCCCTCTAGCGGCTGGCTGGTCCCGGTGACAGTAAGTAGAGCTCTTTATTAACATCTCCAGGAATTATTCCCTTCGTGTAGCTACTGTGAACTAACTTTTATCAGGCCAGCATCCCCCATCTCCCTGCCTGCTGGGCAATCCATGGTGCCTCTGTGTACACATCCATGGCTGTGTTATGTGACCAGACTTTCAGTCTTTCAAGGTCACCTCTACAGCGTTCTCAAGCTTTTCCAATCCCTTCTGTACATTTTATTATATGATTCCCAGTAGCAGTCAGGTAAAGAAGGTCAGCCCAGTTCCGCTGCATTTCTGTGGTCCAACATGGTGATTTATTACAGCTGATCTCTGATGTATACTAAATTGAAAAAGTGATGAATTTGAAGCAGCTTAGCTTGTCTAGTCATGGTGCGACACTGTGTTTGGACAGTGAGCAGGAGACTAGTGCTTCTTCCATCTCCTTGGGTGTGTCAGTGCATGCCCATACAACAGCAGGCAGCTCAGGTGTGTTTATACCATTAAAAACTGACCCATCCCTTCCTGGATAGTTCCAGAAAACATAAAGCTGCTGCAGACTTGAAATGCTCAATTTTATTTAGCTTCAACCCCCATCTATACTTAGTTAGAGGGACAGAATTCAATGGATAGATAAATTGGCCCTTACCCAGCACACCACAAGAGAAACCAGAGTTCCAGGACACTGAGCAGACCTTCGAAGGTGGCATCCCACCTGCAAACAAAGACATGCTGGTGTTCAAGTATCGTCACACAGGTCTCTGCCCTGATGACACTGACAATAAGAAATGGATCAATATGTTATCATAATGTTGTTGCTTTCCCAATCGAGGTGACAGAGCAGTAAAAATACTTGCTGTATGTACAACAGCCATTTAAGTAAAAGGTCTTCTGAGGAAGAGGGTACTTTCTCATACAACAAAATTAAATTATGCAAGTGCAGGGCAAAATTCCAGCCCTCCTCATGAGAGTTGTGAGGCTCCAGAAAGTAATATAATTACTTAAATTTAGAAAGGTTTCATTACAATTTGCTTAAAATTGACATTTTAGGCATTAAACTTTTCAATAGGTTACTGAAGTTTTGTTAGGCTGAGATCTTTTCAAGCAGTTCTGTCTTACCACAGCAAAACCACTGACTTGAGATGATACCATATCCATACCAATCAGCATCCGTAGTCAATAACGGTTTTAATCAGAAAATATTGTTCTTCTAAAGTACCCTTTGACCATCACTCCAAACATTCTTTACTCTTTATTAACCAAGTATTCTGCTTTATAAACAATACCAGTCTCTGGGGCTGAAGTTTACTATTTCAGTTGTTCTGTGACCTTAGCCTCCAGTAATACAATAAAAATTTGGTGCTGCTATTCATTTCCATCAGAGAAGCTCAGTTATGTTTGCTGACTTTAGTTCAGCATCACAAAGCCACCTACAGCCACAGAGGTTCTGTAGGGAAGTATTAACACACCCATTTTCTGAGACTGAGGGTTTGTATGACTTCTCCAGATCACACAGCAAATTCCAGTCAACACTGAAATCTGAACCCATGAACCACCGTCAATTGCCTGTAGGTTTAAATGTCAGTAGATGTTATTTATCCAGAAAATGTAGGGGGGTTTTTTGGGGTTGTTTTTTGGTTGTGGGGTTTTTTTTCTCTTACGGTGTTTTAATCAAAAGCATAGATATCCAAGTATTTTCATCTTCTGAGCAGGACCGAAGGCCATCTTCAGCTTCATCATGTATCCTTCACCATAATATACCACGTATATTATGTTCTGAAAAGGAGAGGGGTTGTTTTCTTAGCTCATTCACCAAGTGTTTACTCGTTTTGTGATTTATGTGGGACAGAGAGCACACTATCAATCAGTCATCTGTAAGGGACTAGCTTTATCCCCTTCAATGCAAACACAGACAGTTGCACCTTTTTTTTAACTTTTTTTGCTTTATTTTTTTCATTGGAAAAGAGCAGTGCACCAAATCAGTAAACCATGTATTTCAATTCCAAGTAATTAAATTAAATTCAAACAAATATTTGGAAATACATAAGAATGCCTACTGTTACAGGTCAAGAAGCCACCTTGTTTAGGCTTTCTTCCTTTAAAATGAGCTGCACAACCCCTTTGAAGTTCCACACCTCTGAAGGGCATCCACTCTTTGGAAGTATTTTTTACATTCTCATTGCCTCCATCTGAATCATTGTACTTGACAATGACAGTGTGATGAATGACATGACAACTGGTTGTCCGTTCCTTTGCTAACAGACCCAAATAAATGTGTCAGGGTATTTCTGGTTCAGGGGATTAAAAAATATCTATTTTAAAGAATTGCAAAAAAAAAGATCCCTTTCAGTCCCAAGCAGGATTTTGCATTATTATGCAGATTTCTTAAGACATTTATTTCTTTGGTTCTCTCATACTCAAAAACAAAATTAGTTCTACTTTATCAGGATTTATTCTGTGCAAGTTTGGTCCAACAACAGCCTATAACACAGAAAGCATATATTGGGATTTTTTTATAAGGAGGCAAAAAAAAAATCTAAAAATGTGTGTTAAGCATAATTTCACATCTTTTCAACAAACTTCTATTTATCAGAATATTTTCATAATGGAAATCGACTGCAGACTTCCACCTTGAGACATTTAGTGCTTTGGCCCTGTTTATAGGAGCACTGGCAACACAACTTGCCCAGACCACTCTATATACACCTGAAATAACAGGTTATCACCTCGTGTTGTATCTCAGTCCAATAAACAGGCCCTTTTGTAAACGCTGCGAGACAAAACTGGAAAGACTTTGTAATGGAAAGAGAGATTATCAAAATATACATGGACAACTGGGCGTTTGGAATTAGCTGGGCTTGTTTTGAGCAATTTCTTTTGATGTAAAAGCTTCTGAAGGGAAAGTGGTAACTTCTCCTTTTCCTCTGAGGAATAGCTCTGGTAAAGTTACATGGAGAGAAATTCTCCCTGCTCCTGCGGTATTGCTTTTGCTTTGTAAGATCAGTGAGAAAAGGGAAAATCCCCCAGAGCAGCAGACTTCTGCCCAGATTATCAGTAAAGAATTTGCCAGAATCCCTACTGCACACCATCATTTTTTTTATATTACTTGCAATCCAGACATTACTTTAAATAAAAACATAGATTAAAAGTTACTATTTCTAGCTTCCTTGGTATGACAGGAGAAATTGCAGGGTTTTATCTTAGTCAGTTTCCCCAAAAATCTTTGCTTTTTTTGTCAGGAAGAGACAGCTGCAAGTCATATCTGAGCTCCAAGCTGTACTTATCCCGACACGCCTCGAGAAAATGGCTGTAGAGTTCTCCAGGAGCTCATTGCTCTGTCTTATCACACCCCCACCCCCAACCCTTGTGCCTCAGGAGTAGCTGGATCCTATTTCAAGTCACCATCTTCCAGGTGCCTGCACAGCAACAAAATGCAGTAAGTGAGAAGTACTTGCTCATGAAAGAAGAAATGGCAGGCTTCTCTTCAGGCATTTTAAACTGCTTGGTGTTCTTCAAACACAAGCCAGCCAAAATAGAGAATACTGAAGTAGCCGCTTGGTAAGAGGGCATCTGTGATCTCTCAAAATGACCCCATGGAGAGAGGAGAGGAGAGAAAATCCATGGTCACCACCAGCACATATTGCACTCCAGCTCAACAATTTGCAAGTGTTATCAGGAAATAATGTGTACCCACAACGGGTGGGATACTCACAGCATTTGTTAGGTAGTATGCTTTGCCTTATGTTGGATCTTGCTGCCTCAAATTTTCATTTGGACATAGAGCTGTTACTCAGAGAAGTAAGAAGGTGAGCTCAGCCCCTTAGCTTAGCTGGATTTTGGATTTTTCCCTTCTGCCTGGCAGAGTTACTAGCCTACCCTCCTCATTGCTTTAAAATGTGCTTGCTTTTCAGTTTCTCCAGTAGTTTGGCTTGTGTTGCACATCTGTACAGATGGTGTTGAATCTGCTGCTTTTGCTTTTTTTTTTTTCCCCTTTAGTAGGTAACCAAAAGTTTTGAAATGGCAGAATACTGAATAGGAAGTGAAAAATTGCTGCATATGTAAAACGCATTTTTTGGAAAATGCAGGTGGCTGCTTATGTATGTGAAGGTTTTGGAGTAATGTTGTTGACTTGCAAAACTAAGATATTTTCCTAATCTCACTGGGAGCTGTTTATGCAGATCTAATCTGGATGTTTGGCAACGTCTTTGTGAAGGAGGTGACTCACATGTAGATACATGACAGGGCTTACAGGCACATGGCCATGCAGTGTGTGGGTGATCATTGCCTGGTTTCGAGTCCAGGGGGACCTGTGGAATTGAAGACGGTGAAAGCTCAAAATGCATTGCAAGTTTTCAGAAAAAAATTGCTCCTTAAATAAAAACTGCAGTGACATTCACCGGAGCAAATACTTTCTTAGTATTTACCTAGAAAACATTATTTGTAGATAAGTACTGCCCAGTATTGTAACTTGGAGTAGCACGGGAGGGCCTTTCAGTTACGGGAAGTCTGCCCAGAAGATGCCTTTTAGTGAGCTGGAGCTCTATCCTCCCACTCCCAGGAGCAAGCCAGAGCTCCTGCATAAATCGTGGTGCTAAGCAGGCAGAGCTGGTTGTGCTGCCAACTCAGCACACAGCCAGGTGACATTCCTGAAAAGTAACTGCTTTCCTCTTGTGGTTTGGCAGAGAGCTGTAATTCTTTGGTGTTCCCACTGGCAGAATCAATCAAACTTTTAAGGTATGAATGGGGGAGACCTGAAAATTTAGCTAAGCAGGTGAGGTCCGAGCTTGTGGAGACTGTGATTTTACAAGGACTGCAACAGGGAACATCTCAGAGCAGCCCTCCAGTACCTAAAGGGAGTGTACGAGACAGCTGGAGAGGGACTTTCTACCAGGACATGTAGTGATAGGACAAGGAGGAATGCTCGAATTACTAAAATTAGAATTTCATCTGAGCAGACTGCAGATGACTTTTGAGTCTCACTAGCAAGGAGAGGTGGCACTGAAGTAACCAAGAATGGAAAGTGATGTGGAATCAGGCGGATGAGCCTGGCCTTGATGAGGAGAGCCACAGGAGTAGCTGCTGCAGGAAGGAGGGTATGACTTTTGTGCGGGCAAAGTAAGAGTTCATCAAAGCAGTGGTGGAGGGCTTTATAGGGAAAGAAGCCAGGGATTCATTCTCACCTCAGCAGGGTCCAAAGGGCTCCAGGCAAGGCTGTGGGTGTAGCTGACCTGCTCAGGCCCTCAAGCATTCTACATTCTCAGTCCCATACAGCTGATGCACACAAGATCTTTTCCAGCTTGGGTAAAGATATTCCTCTGTGCTGAGCAGCACTGGTTCCTGGGATCATTAGTGCCAGCTCAAAAGAGAGTTGTGCTGAAAAAGGCAGGAGCCTCGTGTCATGCATTTGGATTAGGCTCAGACAACTTTGCCTCCAGCAAAGACCTCCAAAAACCCCTTTGAACATGTACCCAGTAAGATTGGCAGTAGGGGGACATTAGGAGGGCCCACAGCTTTCCTCAAAGCATCTTCAGAGAGGAGAACTATTCTTCTCAGGCTGGTTGTTCTCAACGATGTAATATCTTACCCTGCTTCTTGTGACAAGATAGGGTGGATTTGTCTTCTAGTGTAGACAAAAAATGTCTGGTTTTACACAGAAGCAGCTTACCCTGGCATCACTGGGTTGAGCTGGTTCATCTGGGTTGAACTGTTTCTACCTTTCAGAATCTCTTTTCACTCTCTGGGGTGGAAGAGAAGAGCGCTCACAACTATTCCCACACACACACCCGCACATGGCAATCAGAACCAGCATGTAGACCAGATTTCTGATTAAAGAGAATTGTATAATGTCTGTCTGCATCATCTTCCATCTGCTTTTCTTGCCAACTTAGTTGCATATGTGCCACATTCGTGCTGTGCTCTATTCTTTCACCATGTCTAGAAAGCAAGGAGAAAATACAGTATGTCAAAGACAAGGGAAATGTTCCTTAAATACATCAGCCTGTGGGTTTTTTTGATTCTTCAAAGCACCTGAGAGGATCTTTGAGGTAAAAGGGAAAATTTGTTTTAATGTGTACCTGAATTTTTATTCAGTGGTCATTTTTGTTTGCTAATATTTTAATAACTACAGATTGCTCATGAAATAAATTCATACAACCTCAATACCTCCACATCCCAAAAAGAGAAAAAAATAAAAAAAACAAAGCTTCTGTGTCCTTTGAGTGGAAAGCAGGTTTGTAACAAAATCACAAAGTGGTCCCATGGTTTATTCTGAAGCTGGCAGTAGTCAGATGTGGAGGGTTTTAAAAGGGACTGGGCTTTTTAGAAACATTTTCTACCATAAAACATTGATCCAGTTCCTGCTGCCCTCAATCAAACAAACAGAAGCTCTTTGGCAGGACACCGTGTGCTCACTCAAAAACTGCACAACAGCTGGAGAGATGCACACGTTAGAGATGCATGACACCAAATTGTGGGGATTGGGTTTTTTCTTTTTTAAGTGCTTTCCTCTGTATCCGTATGAGAATCTGAAAAATCAGACAGAGACAAATACGATTTCTGCCTCTTCTCTCAGCATGGGAAAAACTCTTCTGTCACAGGCATGTCCGTGCAGTTTTGTGGTATGTGTTGGTTGGTCCATGCAGCGAGGACAACTTGTGGTCTGGTAGTAGAAGCAAAAGGAAGAAATGCCATTTTTGTGCTGATGACATTGAACTGCTCTTCAGGAGATAAGCTTTTTCTGGATAGCTCCAAGTTTTAGAATTTTCTTTCTCACACTTGACCCTTTAGCTGGGTCTGGACTTAAAGAGAGGTTTTTTGGGGATTTTTTTTTTTAGCTTCAAGGCAGGAAATCCCCGTGCGGAGGTTCACTTGTTTATAAACAAGAACACAAATGGAGATCTTCAAACCCAGAAGAACCCAGGGTGGGGAAGGCAAATGCTAAGAACTGTTCATGTGCTGCCCTTGTCTCCTCCAGTGACATGGCAGCTCCGTGTTCACTGCACCAAAAAGCAGCAGAACACAGGTGCCAGCATGAACAAGTTACCCCAGCCTGGCTGACCCATGTCAGGAGGAGGATCAGGCAGATGCACATCAGTAAATTGCTCTCTACATCTTCCTCTCTGATGTCCTTCAGTGTTCACCTTGTGTCAGGCTGCACTGGGTTATTCTACCTTCTAGCAACACTAAAATTAAGCACAGAAAATGTAAGTTGGATGTGCCCACCAGCCACGCCAGAGGTGGGATATTCAGCAGAGGATAATTAATCCCCATGGAACCGAGCTGTCCATTGTATGCAGCAAAATTGAGAGCTGGGATACTTAACAGTAGTGGCTTTGAGGTTTGTTTTTTCTCGGTTTCATGTTGCACGTGGTGTGTTTTTGAGGTCTTCCTCTTTGTCTGAAGGCAAATTTTAGCACACTCCTCTGCTGGCTTACAGAAGCATTCAAGACACGTTTCTGGACTTTCACTTTACTCTGCTTTGTCATTTTCTGTTGGCAGAGCACCTATCTGGCACAACACTGTTCTTTGTGCTACGATTCTGACTGCTGAACTTGCAGAAGACAATACAGTCTTAGGACTACCTTTTTTTATATTGTGTCTGGCCTAAAGGGGAAAAAAAAGCAGCCATCATCAGGCTTGGTTTTCCCTTTTTTCATTCAGAAATGAAATGTAATAAGGGAAAGTGCTTTTTACAAAGAGCACGTATATGACAGAGTGCATTGTGCATTCCTAAATTAAAAGGAAATATTTGAAACTAAAATTGCCTGCTCATGTAAATCCCTGTTGTCTGTCTTCTTTTTGTCATTTGAAAGACATTTTCAAGGCACAGGAACTCTTCCAGGAATATATTCAAAGTTATTTCAATGTTAATTGCTAAGACTGCATTTTGAACCCTTTGATATAGAATCACAGAATCATAGAATGTTAAGGGGCTGGAATGGACCCTAAAGGTCGTGTAGCCCCCTCCCCTACTGCCATGGAGAGGGACCTCCCACTAGCCTTGGCTGTTCAAGGCCTCATCCAAATTGGTTTTGAACACTGCCAGGGCTGGGGCATCCACAGCCTCCCTGAGCAACTTGTTCCAGTGTCTAACCACCCTCACAGTAAAGAATTTCTTCCTAATCTCTAACCTAATTATTCCTTTTTTCAGTTTGTTGCTTTTACTCCTTGTCCTTTCACTTCAATTCCTGATGGCTTCCCTGTAGCCTCCAGAGCAACGCAACTGAATCTAGCTCCTCTCAGAAATTCCTATACCAACCAACTCCTTATTCTGCAAATAATCAAATAAATGAGGGACTAGAATGTGGTTTTATCTGAATTAAATCTTGTAAATCATGTTAATATCGTGTAAATACAAACACATCTGTAACAGCGAGTTAAAAGTATTTTTTAACATGCATCTTGCAACAGTGGTAGGGTGATTAGATGTGCGTGTTTTAAATATTTTCATTTCTCTGTTTGAATGAAAACAGCAGAATAGGCTTCAGTGTGTTCAAAATGTAAGGAGCAGAAATCTCAGTGCAGTATGTAAAGATTTCCTTGATAAACCTACATGATCTTCTGGTTCAGATGCTTTATTAGACCATGTTTTCTGATTAAATGAACATTCTCCTCTCTCTCAGAGCCTCTCATGGAATTTCTGTAGCATTTTGGCCTCACTGGCATGGTACCTTGATCTTCTCTGAGGCACAGTGTGGATCAGAGGCACTTGCCTTCCTCTGCCCAGGGGAGTATTTATTTCTCTCGGGGGACTCAGCAGACTCCATTTCCACCCACCTCAGCTCAGGGCTGGCTCCTTCTCTTGTCAGTCCCCTTGGGGAAACCCACAACGGCACTCAGCAGAGCACCAGAAACACAGAGCCCTCCTGTCCTCCTGGTGCCTCTCGCTGTGGTTTTTGGGAAGCACATCCAGGCACCGCACCTCCCACCCTGTGCGGTATCAGTGTGTCGCTGTTGTGGCTGTGCTCCCATCCTCTGGGGTGAGGCCCGGGGCAAGGGCAGCAGTGTGGGGAAAAAGTGTGGTGCAGACAATCTGAGGACCTGCCACTTGTGAGTGCAGCACAGAAACGATGGAGCGTGCTTGAGGATCTTGTTTAAGAACCTAAATAATTCACATCCCACTTCTGCCAATTAATACATCCAGTGCAGTGAGTGGAGCCAAAAGACCATTTTGTATTGGCCAAAGTGCTGTCCCAAAGTCTCAGTCGCTGGCATTTTGTACTTAGTTGTGGAAATTATGGTGGCACAAACAGAAGTTTAGGTAATGCAGGATAAATAAGAGGTGGGCCCTCCAGGAAGAAAAAGGGATTTTCATTTACAGGTTACTGGTAATAGTTACCCCAAGAAAATTAATTATACATTCAGATCTTGCACATCATGAACAGTCAGATTTATTCCTAAGTGGAATATTATCAAAATTTCCAGTGGCATTTCAGCTGTTCATTAAACTTTACTGTAGAACATAGTGACAATTTATGACACAGCTATAAAAGCAGCAGTAATCATTATAAATTCAAGCCTTCAATGTTTCTTTCTCTACGTTTAAATCCTTTTTATTTTCCTTTTTTCCCCACCACTATATCCAATGAAACAGAGACTGTAGCAATCCATAAGCAAGGAGCCACCTCCTTCAACATCAGCCAGTTACCTCCTCTGGTTTGCACAGGAGGTGGGACTAAGATAAGCAGCCACCTGTAAAATACGGTTCTGGACTTGTGTCAAACTGGCCAGTTGCATAGTCAGGAAGAAAACCAAAAAGAAGGCAGCTGTGCTGATGACCCACATCTTAAAAAAAAAAAGGGAAACATTTACTTTTATGAGGCATTACTTTGTTTCAGGCAGAGTTGGGAAAATAATGTGCGACACTAATGCATACAGAAAATTCATTTCTATACTCTTTGTGGTGGCTTTCCATGACACTTCCATGAGTACCTTATATGATCTTTACTCTGGCTGCCACAGCAAAATCTTTGTGCTGTGGATGCTTGCATCTTGTTACATTGGTTCCACTCTTTAAAGGGCACGTGCCTCAGCACTTGCAGACTTCTGTCTGGCAATATCTGCGCATCGAATCTCGTGATGTGCTGCAGCCTTCTTGCAAGCTCAGCTAATCAGAGGGCAGCCACAAGCCCCAGGTGACGTATTTGACTAACTGGCAGCTAATCAAGCTCATTTGAATTTTGCATGTCACATATTGGCAGCAAACTGTTCACATCATAATCATAAAACACATTTTCAATCAATCTAGGAGATGCATTTCAGGCGATGCTGATCAGTTTGCAGATCTGCAGTGTGGTGAAGTAGCTCACATGCATCAGAAAAATGATGTCTGTTGAATTATTCATTCCATTATTCTTTAATGCAATAACAGACAATAAATTTTTTTCAAGATGGTTAGTGTTAGTTACCAAAAATGCAGTAAACAAATGTAACCATTACTAACAATTGTCTTTTCACCACTTTTTCTGCCTTTTTTTGAGTTGTTTGGAGCACCACTTATTCTGACGTCTAAAAACTTTCAGGTTTTGTCATGTGGAAAGAAATGGTGTAAGGAGTCAAAGAGTATGGAAATGGCTGCTGTGCTGTGCTGCACTGTGTGCACAGTGAAAATGGCAAGCAAAGGCTTTCTCTTCATCCTGTGACAGGAGTATCGAGTAATTAACATGAGTTTACGTAATTTTATTAGGCAGGTAATTAGCTGCCAGAGAATATGGTATTGTAGCTAGAGATGGCCTCGATTTTCTTACAGTATTGGACCGTTCAGAAACAGACCTAGTTTCTGAACTACTTAGGTGAGCGATTACGCAATGGAATCATCCTCCCAAAATGCATGGACAATTACCAGAATTGTGCATGCCACTGGGAAATTGCTGATACTAATTACCATCATTAGATACTTGAATACAAAATATCTGCAAATGCTTCAGGAATTAGACATTAAATGGATTCTCTTCTTTCAGGTCAGCTGTGCATGTATTTCTAAAGACTAGGAGACAAAGATTAAGCCTGTAATTAGGTTACAGATTTTTCTTTCATATACCTGTAAACAGCTCTGTGAGATTTACATTTTAAAATGGAAAATTTAATTAATATTTTAATTAGTTTGCTTTGCGATACTTGAAGAATATTTTAAAAATCCAAAAATATATCGAAGATCCACCCTTTTGATACTTTATTCATTGATGAGTTCTTTCAAAAGATATATCCCCCAAATTAATTGTATTTCATACAAGTGTATTTCACACACTTTTTGTGACTCACATCCTTATAGGATGCCTCAGATTGTGAAGGCAGCGCTCAGCCAGCACATTCAGAGGATAAAACACCTCACAGGCGGAGGATTGTTTCTAGCTGACTCTTAGCACATGTGACAGGAATACAGCAGAAGTACAAATTCCCTGGGGAAAGGGGGGCATGTTTGTTTGGTTTTGATTACTTGTACGTCTCACCTGTCACTTGTATTGAAAAACCAGGCAAAGTTATCACTTCAGAAATACAACTGTGGCTTTTCAACTTCTAATCTGACATCATTGTGTAAAGCTACTTCCCTAGCATACATTTTGTTAACTTGCAGCTTAAACCAGGTCTAAAATAAAATCTAAAACATATCAGATTTTATCAGATGGCCTATGCTGTTGGAATCATTTCCCAGGTTCAGGCATACTATGAGTGCATTTTGCATGGTTTGTGTGATCTGCCTGCCCTGTTGGCTTGTGCACCCTTGAAAGCTCCATGAGAAACGGTCCCGTTTCATGAGTACACACATGAGAACATGTCAGAGTCACATCACCAGAAATTCAAGATGTGGATGTTCAGCTGATAGGTTTAGGATCATCCAGCTGATCTTACTGTCAGGCCTCTTCTTTCTTTCCCCGTCTCCCCAGCTGGTGTTGGTGGTTGCTGCATTCAGCTCTGTAAGGCCACAGGGCCTTCTCTGCTGCTCATCTCAATGGCTCCTCTTGCTCTTTTCAAATCAACTTGTGAAGTCATTTCAGTGTTGTCACTTCAAAAGTCCCACATAGTGGGGGGGTTGCTGGAGCTGGATGCTGTCATTGTCAGTACAGTGTAAAATTTTTCCATTCTGCTGTCAGTAAAGAAAATGAAAGTGATTTTGCCATTGTGCTCAGATGTGGTTTACAAGAACATGAAAAGAAAATCCTTTCCTTCCTTCTCTCTTCCTTCCACCAAATAGAAGGGTGGGGTAATCCAAATGAAAGTACTGACATTGTCTTTATTTTATAAATATACAAGGACTGTGTCACGACTTGCTCGAGTTATGCTGTTCCAGTGAAAAACATCTGGTTATTCTCACTCCTGGTGAGGCCATTTGGATTTGATGGAATATCTTTTT
>VZTA01019744.1:7853-20901 GCA_013398855.1 Mohoua ochrocephala
AAAAAAAAAAAATAGGTACAATTTCTTAATATTCGTTCCTTTTTTAATATGTTATGATATTGCACTTTGAAATGATGGCAACTGAGTAAGTTTGGAATTGGACCTAGACGAGATAGATGTACGTGCAGAAGGAGGCTTGCAATTCTGACCCATTGGATTTCTCTCAGAAACTGGGAATGCGTAGACAGCAGGCGGAATCACGGGGGGAGGCGGCAGATGCCGAGGGTTAAACGCTTATCCTCGATAATTAAACACAAATTAACCCCGAGCTCTTAATTGCGTTGAGCAGAGCGAGCCTGCCTGGTGTCCAGACCCAGCCCGGCCTTGGCGGGGGTTTGTCTGGGAATTCTTGCTGAGGCAGCGGGGACACATTTCCAAGGAAGCATACTGGGAAATACGGACGGGCTCTTTGGGATGAGTGGCTTCTGGAGGATTTGGGGGGGAAGGAAAGGGTGGATGTGCATTAGCAAAACACTGGCAGGAAACAGGGAAATAATGTTTCGAGTGCAAAATGAGTTTTTCAGAGCATTTTTTTTTTTTTTTTTCCTTTTTAAGTAGAACACCAATGAAGTGAATTATTACTGCCCGAGAGATGGGAACGTAACGTTTCAGCTGTTTGGAGGAGAAAGCATTTTGCTTCTTTGTTTTTTTAGGGGAAATATGGAAATCAGGACTGGCACTAAAACCTGCCAAAGCCGATTGAAACCTTGGAAATTTGGGAGAAAGAGGGAAGAGCAGCTGGCTGCCCCAGCAGAGGGGAAATGGCACCCGCTTTTCCAGAGCGTGGGCATAGGTCGGTGGGGAAGGGGTGTTTACTTTGATCCTACAGAATCCTAGTTGAGACATCTTAGATGGAAAGGGAGGGACTTGAGTAGGATGGAAACCAACTTCTGATTATGCAGATTTATGCCTTTATTTTTTAGCTTTTTTTTTTTTTTTTAATTTTAAATTTTATTTTATTTTATGTTCTGTCTTCCAGGTTGGTTTAGTTCGGTTCTCTAGAGCTGTATAGTTTGGTTAAATAATTAGGAATTTAGTTTTCTATGGAATTAGGCTCACAATTAACCCTTTTTTCTTCGATATTTATTTCTCGGCTTCAATTTTTTTTTTTACTCTCTTCAGTGCTGATTTTGTTGTTTTCCTTTGGCTGAGGAATCTGTGTAGAGCTTTGCTGATGTTGCGAGATGTAGCTACCCGAGAAACACGGAATGGAACACACTAGAAGTGCACCCTTTTAATCTTTACTAGTCATTGTGAAGTTGCTGTGTAAGTTAATAAACACAATTGTAAATACATTGTTTGCTGGGCGACTCTGGCCGAGTTACAGTGCAGGAAGGAATTCTCGAGTCTGTGTTGCGATTGCGAATTAAACGGACAATTGCAAGGGAATATTCAGGCTCCTCCTTGGTTCTCTTCTGCCCCTCTCTCTACCATCTAAAATAACCACCTGGGGGAGAGGAAGGGAATCGTCCTCACCACCACTTTCCCCAGGAAGCGGGCATAAAAGAGTTGGAATTCTTCATTCCTGAGGTGAAT
Organism: Mohoua ochrocephala; assembly: GCA_013398855.1. Classification (NCBI taxonomy): domain Eukaryota; kingdom Metazoa; phylum Chordata; class Aves; order Passeriformes; family Acanthizidae; genus Mohoua; species Mohoua ochrocephala. The sequence continues at coordinate 9,390 of VZTA01019744.1, forward strand.
GCCAGGCTCGTGCCCTGCCCTGGGTTTCTAGCAACTCTGCACAACAATAACTTAAAGGCAGAACGAGATGTAAAAGTGCTTTTCTAATGCAATATTAAAGGCGAGTTTTTTTGACGTGGCATGTCTTGAAATAAACATCAATGATATGTGACAAAGGATCATTCTTTATTTAAAAGAAACTCTCTGGGGGAAGGAAACCTGGCTGCTTTTCCTTTGTTGTACTGTTCTCAACCGTGCCGAAATGCTTCATCCCGCTGCTTCTTCCTTTGCTTTGGTTTGCTTTTTTCTCCTTTGGTTCTCCGTGCGGCTTCTGTTGGTCCTCATTTGGCTGTTCCCCACAAGCACATCCCTTTTTTTTCTCGCTTCTGATAGAACCAGCCCCCTCTGCTTCCATAGTCCCGAGCTTTAAGCACTGGATTTAAGGAGCTTAGCCCGTCCACGGGCTGTGGTGGACCAGCAGCCCGGCTGCTTTTCCTGGAAGACCTGAGAGCAGGTTTGTCCAGAACTCCCTGGGAACAAAGGTGTGGAGAGCAGCATTCCCGCAGCTCCGTGTTCAGCACGGCCGGGGGGCTGCAGGAGCACGGACGAGGCCGTGGTTTGGCACTTCCAGACGAGGTCCCTGGGGCTGCTCAGCACAGCCAGGTACGTTCAGTGCATGTCCTTGCTGATAGTCTGTGCTTAACGTGACCACGGGGCTCGGTCCTGTCCTCATCCCAGTTTTCCAGAGAAAACGCTCTTCCAAGGTGAGCACAGGAGCCAACATGGTCTTTATATTAATTTTTTTTTGTTATTGTTTTTTTTTTTTTGCACCATCCGTCTGTCAAGTTTTAGATTTTAATTTTCTTTTGCTCCGTGGACGTGGCCAGTGGAACCATGGGGACAGACTTTTGATGCTGATTTTTGTGTGATTTTTTGACTGAAGGTCTCGGCTCTGTTTCTTTTCTCCTCCCTGCTCTGGCTTGCTCGTTGTACAGTCCGTCATGCAGCTATTCCATGCCTCACGTTTTGTCTTGATAAAAGTAGTTGAAGAAATTGTGTAAGGGGAAAAAAAAGGTTCCTTTTCTTCATGTTGGAATGTCACTGGTACCTCAGCTCTGTTTGATAATATGAACCAACAACAACAAGAGAACAAATCCTTAGCGCTTGAACTAAATAAATACCTGTCTCATTGGAAAGCTCTGGGTCTCTTCTCTCAGCACGTGCAGCGCAGCGCAGGCGGGAGGTGCAGCTCCTCACGGGGGGCTGAGGTGCTGCAGGAGGCTTTTGTGAGGGCAGGAAGGGTTTTGGGGGGGTTCTGTTTCGGAGGGAAGGCAGTGCAGGGGTGTGTTTGCTGTTGCTGCGGTGTCTCTGCGATTGTTTCCAGCGCCCGAGGAGCGATGCCGGGGACGGAGCCCGTCCTCTGCCGGCTGCAGCTGTGCCCTTCTGCTCCTTTCCCGCTCTTTGCATCCAGCTGCTTCCTCCGGTCCCTTCCCAGAGGCGATCCGGGCGCCTTGTGCGGCCTCACCGCTGCCTCGGCTTCCCTGGGACACGGGTGCACCGAGCCCACCTTCCCTGAGGAGGAGCCTCCTTAAGCCTCCTTGCTGGAGATGGCAGCCAGCTCTGCGGGGCCGGGGAGGTGAGTAACAGATGCGCTTTGGTGAGTTATCCTTTGCTTTCCCGAAGGAGAGAGTCGTGGAATCGCAGCATGGTTGGGTTGGAAGGGACCTTAAAGACCGCTCGGTGCCACCCCCTGCCAAGGGCAGGGACCTTCCACTACCCCAGGTTGCTCCAAGCCCCGTCCAACCTGGCCGGCAGAGAAGGGGAATTGCCTGGATTTGGTGTGGGAACACCAACAGCCCAACCTGGGTCCCTTGGTCAAGCTCTTCACTGTTAAAAGGACCGTGAATAAATTGGTCGTGAAACTGGAACGTAGCGGTGGAGATGTGCTGGAATTAGGGATGTGGAAACAGTCATGGGGGGGACGAGTCCGCTGGAGAAGGTTTTTGTCACGGGGGGGAGCTTCTGTTCCTTGCACCTGGCACCTCCAGGTCCTCCCTGGGTGGGAGCCTCTGGAAACGCCACGGTCACCGCCTCGATTCCTCCTGGCTGCTGCCGTTGGTAGCCTTGGGACTGTCACCTCCCACTGGCATCCCAACTTCCCACTGGTGAAGGGGGTCTGGATTAAACTGCAGGGACGGGGCTGCCGTGGAGCAGGGAATGGGGGGGACGACACCCACCAGCTCCGGAGGGTGCTCCTGGCCGCTCGCTCGTGGCTGCACTGGGTCAAGCTCTGCTCCCAGCCCAGCTCCAAAATCCAAGAGGGAGTATCTGGCTCGGGTTGGAGGGTGCTGATGGCTTCTTTGCTCGCTGATGGGATCAGCCCTGATTTTTCCAGGCTGGAGGAGCCACGGGATCCTCCAGGCAGCATCTGCAGAGCTGCTGCAGCAGCCGAGCCGTCTCCTCGCTGCAGTTTTTTGCTTCCAGCGCCCGAATCCTCAGCAAACCAAAGTGCAAGGGCTCTCCCTACCTGCTGCAGCGGCACCTTTTTCCATGCTGGGCATGTCCCAGCTCCGAAGGAAGATAAATGGGGTGGGCAGGCTGCGGCACGGGCTGCCAGCGCTCCCGCAGTCAGGGAGGCAGCTGCAAACACCCGGACCTCAGAGCAGCCTCTCCCTCCCGTCTGCACTGCCACCTCCTCTGCTGCTCTCCCGCTGCCTGAGCCGGGCTTTCCAGGCTTGCTGGGCTTAGGGTTTCACCAGTGTAATTGTTTTGTCATCAATTTAATTGATTTTTTTCATCAATTGGCAAAAATACCGGTTTTATTTTCCCCGCTCTTTAACCGTTTTCCCCTTCCCCGCCCTGGTCCGAGCGCGTGGTGAAGTCAAACATGGCTTTTTATAAAATATTGAGGACCCTCTCGTAGGAGCAGAATGGAGCTGACTGCCCAGACCAGTGCCGGAAAGGCCGGGCTCGGGCGTGTCGGGAATGAAACGCCTGTGGAATTGCAGCTCTGCCCTTGCCGGGAGGATGCGGGTCGGGAAGGGCTGGAGGCAGCTGGGTGGTGATGCTCCCGCTGCCCCACAGCTCTGCCCTGCTGGCTTGGGAGGGAGGGCTGCTGTTTCCCAATTGAATTTTCCAGGCTTGCCACCTGTTTCCAAGGGTTTGTATATAAATTAGAGCCGTTTTGAGTGCTCGCTGTCGGCCACCCGGAGAGCGCGTCTGGAACGAGGATGTTATTAAAGGCTTGATTAAAGTTATTGTTAATTAAAGCTCTGAAGTGTCTCTCCCACAGCCGGTGGGTCTGTCCACGGCGCTGCGTGTCCTCGGATACAGGGCAGGGAAGGGAGAGAATGGGATTGATCCACGCTCCCGGCACTGGTGGTTTGGCACTCACCCTTCCTGCATTTATCCCAGCTCGGGAAGAGGGGCCGGGTGGAAACTGGAGGTTTGCTCCTGACATTTCCTGAGCTGCTTGATTTCCAGAGCAGTGGGTTTGGATCGCAGTGAGGGTCACGTGGCCCCCAGCTGATTCCCGTGCCATGGGACACGGTGGGATTCATTTTCCAGGCGGTTTGTGGGCATGACGGGCATTGACGACTTGTGCCTGCTCCTCACTGCGGATCCCGTTTTTCCGAGGGGTTTGGAGTTGTTCTGAGCTTTGCTCCGTGTTTGGAGCTTCAGCAGCTCTCCCTGCTGGGAGAGAGGAGTGCTGCGAGTGCGGATTGGAGTCGGGAATGGAGCTGGTCACTCCTGATCTCCGTCCCTCGGCACTCCTTGTCCCTCTGGTCCTGCCCAGCGCCGCTCTCGGTCGGCACCACGAGCTCCCGGGAAGCCCCTCCTGAGCGGAGCAGACCAAGCCAGGTACTTTTGCGGGCTGTGGTTCAATTGTTTGTGCTGCCAATATTATTTGTAACGTATTTAATTGCTCCTTCATTTAGCTCCCTAGTGCAGGGCCTGCCTGCCACCAGCTGTTCCCACCGGCAGCGTGAAGACCCCGGGAATTGCTGCTGGAGGCACGTGCTGGTCCATCACTGTCCTTGCCCGGATTGCTCCGTGTCCCTGGATCTCTGGGAGACCAGCACAGCAGGAGAGAAGCAGGAACAGCTTTGGAATGCTCAGGTACCACAGGGATGAGGAGCATAGGGTGTCTGAGCTGGGGAGAAGGAGCTTTCTCAGGCCAGCAGCTGGACATGGCATGGGAAGGAGGGACAGTTTCTAGGTTGTGTTGCTACCCGTAACAAGTTTCCAGACGTTTCCACCTCCCAGTGTGTCTTGCCTGGGATTATGCACCTTGGCTGGGGAATCATAAAATGGATATTGGATTGGTAAATTAGGTATTAGAAGAAAAATTCTTCCCTGTGGGGGTGGTGAGGCCCTGGCACAGGCTGCCCAGAAAAGCTTCTCAATACCCCATCCAACCCTGCCCTCTGGCAGTGGGAAGCCATTCCCTGGGTCCTGTCCCTCCATCCCTTGTCCCCAGCCCCTCTCCAGCTCTCCTGGAGCCCCTTTAGGCCCTGCAAGGGGCTCTGAGGTGTCCCTGGAGCCTTCTCCTCTCCAGGTGAGCACCCCCAGCTCTCCCAGCCTGGCTCCAGAGCAGAGGGGCTCCAGCCCTGGAGCAGCTCCGGGGCCTCCTCTGGACTCTCTCCAGCAGCTCCACGTCCTTGTGCTGTTGGCCCCAGGGCTGGGGCAGCTCTGCAGGTGGGGTCTCACCTGAGCACAGGGGCAGAGGGGCAGAATCCCCCCCTCCCCTGCTGCCCACGCTGTGGGATCAGCCCAGCACATGGGGATTTTGGGATGGCAGCACACACGGCTGGGACGTGTCACAGGCTGGAAATGGGGACAGTGCCCCCCTGTCAGAGGTGTTGTTTGGTGCCCGTGCCCGCCCCTGCAGCAGGAGTAGCCGTGGGTGCCGGATCAGTGGCCCAGGAGCGGCGGTGGCCCGGGGAGGTGCCGGTGAGTGAGCGCTGCGGGGCCCGGGCGGGGTCACGGCCAGGCACAGGGGCTGAGGGTGCAATGGGGTGTGTGGGGCTGGATCCTACACCTCTCCCGCCCTTGGGAGCTGGGGTTTGTGCTGGAATTAACAGAGGGATGGAGGGGCCTGAGACCCTGGCGTAGAGGTGGGAGCCAGGCGTGGCTCCTGCTCTGGAAATCAGACAGAAGCAGGGATTCTGTTCAGCCCCCTCGAGGTCTAACTTGGGGCTGGCCGTGCCCGACCCTGCGCCGGGCCCTTCCCAGGCAGAGACGCCTCATCCCAGGAACCCATGATGCAAAGGAGCTGCCCTGCCAGCACACGACAGTGGTTCTCTGGCACAGGAGCAGGATTTTTGGGGGCAGCTTTGTCCCTTCTGTGTCTCTTCGGGGCCACGGTGCCACGTTCAGAGGCTGAAGGTGGAGCCCCCAGAGCTCCCGGTGGGAAAGGGAGGGAGGCAAAGGGGCACAGGAGGAGGCGGGGAGCTGGTGACATCCCTGGGCAGCTCTCCAGGGGGACACAGTCCTTCCCACCCCTGGAGGTGGCTGAGGCTGAGCATTCCCTCCTCATCCTCACTCACCCGCAGGCCAGGGCTGGTTTTTCGCTGCCTTTATTAGACTTCAAAGAGGTTTTTTTGTATTTTTTTTTCCTCTTTCCGGGAGCGGGTGCGCAGCAGGAGGGAGGCAGGGAATGCAGGAGAGGATGAGGATGGTGTGTTGGGAAATCCCAATCCTCCGATGGGCACAGGGATGAACTGACCCGGGGCTCTAAAGGCAAGAGCAGGCTGGGGTGCTGGTGTCACTGGTGGTTTTCTATCCAGCTGTGGGGTTTGTAATTCCTAAATTCCCTGTCAAGTGTGATTCTAGGATACAATCCTGGCTCTAGGGGCAGCTGCTCCTCACCCCTTCCCTCGCCATCTCCCTGGTGCCGCCCAACCAAAACCCTGAGCTGCTGCTTGTCCCCTGGCCTGACCGTGTGTCCCCCCTCAATCCCAAATCCCTGCTGTGAAGATCCCGGCTTGGCTGCCAGAAAGGATCCCTGGTCCCCATGGAGAGCTGCCCTTCTCGCCCTCCCAAAAATCAGGGTGAAACTGAGGATGCTGCGTGTCCCTCCCACTTGGCTGGAGAGGTTGGGATATTCCCTGGGCTCTTCTCAGCCTAGTTCCCAAGGGTTTAACTCCAGTTCCTGAGGGTTTTGCACCATTTCTCCAACTTGGCCAGGCCCCAGAGACCGGTGTGAGTTGGAAAGGGGTGGAAATCCTGCAAAGGTTTTCATCCTCCTTAATCTTTCACCCACCTCTTGAACATCCCCGTGGTTGCCCACTGTGTCAGCTCCTGCTCCGGTGCTGGAGCCTCTCCCAAAAAACGCCCTTAAAAAGCCTCTGCATTGTGGGGTTCACCCAGCCAAAAAAGATGCAGCCACTTCCCCCCAAATTGAGTCCCCCTTGCTCCCAAACCCGGTATTTCTGCAGCCAGCTCCCTGTGGAGATTTGGGGTGGGGAAGCTCTGCCAACAGCCCCGGCAGCTCCCCGGGCCCTTTGCCGATGGGAATCGGATGCTCGTGGGGTTCTGGAGTGGGTTTTGGGGGGGGCTCTGAAGCACTGGGGGTTATTTAATGCAGAAGCTGGGGCTGGGAGGAGGGTGTGTGTGGGGGGTCTCTGTCCCCAGGGTGTTTTGGGGAGGCTGAGGGGGGCTCAGGGCAGGTTCCAAGCCAGGGGTGGGTTAGACCGGGCTGGGGAGCAAAGGGGGGCCGAGGCCCAGCCTGGGGGTCGCTAAAACCAGCACGGCATCCACATGAAGGAGCCCAGGGCGGCGCCGGTGGCGGCCCCCGCCAGCAGCCCCAGGGCCATCTGGTCCCCGGAGACGCGGTAGGGATCCTCGCGCACGATGACGTGGGTCACCCCGGGAGCTGCAAGGGAAGAGCGCCGTGAGCGGGCTGGGGAGCGGCCTCGGGCACCCCCCGGGGCCACCGGGCCACCCACCTCCGTACTGGTGGCCGTAGTGGCCGGAGCTGATGTAGGCGGCCTGGTGGGAGTCCAGCGGCACCGTCTGGTAGTAGTCGTCGTCGTAGGGGTCGTACACGTGCACCTGCAGCAGCGGGGGCGGCGGGAACTTGTGGGGCCGGGCCGGGGCCAGGACACGGCTCCCCTGGGGGGTGACGGGGCCCTGGGTCCCTCGGGTGGGGAATCCGAACAGTCCCCAGGGCTGGGGGCAGCCAGTGCTCAGGTCACCCTGACTCTGCCCCTTCCCTGCCACCTTAACCGTGTCCCTGTCACTTTAACCGTGTCCCTGCCACCTTAACTGTGTCCCTGTCACCTTAACTGTGTCCCTGTCACCTTAACCGTGTCCCTGTCACCTTAACTGTGTCCCTATAACCTTAACATTGTCCCTGTCACCTTAACCGTGTCCCTGCCACCTTAACAGTGCCCCTGTCACCTTAACTCTGCTCCCAGTCCCTTCACCTGTCCCTGTCACCTTAGCTGTGTCCCTGTCACCTTAACAGTGTCCCTATAACCTTAACTCTGCTCCCATTCCCTTCACCTGTCTCTGCCACCTTAACTGTGCCCCTATAACCTTGTCCCTGTCACCTTAACTGTGTCCCTATAACCTTAACTCTGCTCCCATTCCCTTCATCTGTCCCTGTCACCTTAACTGTGTCCCTGCCACCTTAACAGTGTCCCTGTCACCTTAACTCTGCTCCCAGTCCCTTCACCTGTCCCTGTCACCTTAACCGTGTCCCTGCCACCTTAACTGTATCCCTATAACCTTAACTCTGCTCCCATTCCCTTCACCTGTCCCTGTCACCTTAACTGTGTCCCTATAACCTTGTCCCTGTCACCTTAACTGTGCCCCTATAACCTTAACAGTGTCCCTATAACCTTAACATTGTCCCTGTCACCTTAACCGTGTCTCTGTCACCTTAGCTGTGTTCCTGTCACCTCAGCTCTGCCCCCATTCCCCTTAACAGTGTCCCTGTCACCCTAACGGTGTCCCTCTCTCCTTACCTGTGTCCCCATAACCCTGTGTCCCTGTCACCTCTACTCTACTCCCATCACCCCCTGCCAGTGCACAGAGTTCCCGTGGCTCTGTCCCCTGCCATCAGTGGTGGCACCCGACCCTTCCCCACCTTCTCCCGTGTCTCTCCATGGAATTTACTCCCTGGGCCCTGAGGCTGCACAGTGGGTGTTGGGGAGCCCCCCCAAGCTCAGTGTCAGCCCTGGGAAGGAGCAGGGTTGGGGTAACCTCCCCCTGCCCGAATCGTGAATCCCAAATCCTGTGCCAGGATGGTGTCCCTGCTCGGGGGGACGAAGCCTCACCGGGGTAGATTTAGCCTCCAGCACGGCCAGCTTCCAAGCACTGCAAACAAAACAGAGGCACTCATTTTTGGTGGGTGCTGGAGAGGTGGGAATTGTCCCCTTTCCTCCCCACGGGGACCTGGGTGTGGCCCTGGGGCCGGCACTAATCTTTAATTCCCTATTCATGAGCGCTGGGCTAACAGTTGGGATTGGGAATGTGCTGGGAGGTGCCCAAAACCACGGGGATGGGCACAAGGCAATCCCTGGGAATGGCCCCGGCTAAAACAAGGGCAGGCAGGACAATGACACCTAAATTTGGGGAGAAAAGCACGTAATGGATGAATTTCTGCTCAGCTGAGGTCAAGCTCAGTTGGTGAAGTTCTGCTTGGCCACAGCTGAACATTTCCCTCCATCCAAGTTCAGCTGATGGTTTGCCACTTCTAATTTTTAAAATTTTTATTTTAAAAAAATCAATTTTTATAAAAATAAAGTTCTTTTAAAAATTTAATTTCCAATTTCTTTTAGAAATAAATAGGAGGGGAACAGTGCTAAAAAGGGCAGTTTGCCTCAAGCCAGCGAGGGCTTCACATTCACACTGTTTATTTCCAAATACGGATGAAAACCCCTCTCCTCAGTCAGGCCAGGAGGGGATTTCTCATCCATGAGGAAACCACCCCCCTCAGGAGACCGACTGCCTAAAACCAGCTGCTTTTGGCTCTGGATTATTCAGCGGGAACCCCAAATCTCCTCCTGCACCTTTCGCCCTGCGAGCGTGTTTGAGGAGACAGGCTGGGGGTGGACTTAGCCAAGGGTGGGATGTGGTGGGAGCGGAGCAGGGCTCTCGTGTGGCCCAGGCTCTTTCCAGGCTGGGATAATGGGGATGGAAAAGTCGCTTACACGGCGTCGTCCTCGCTCTGGGCACACAGCGTGGTCTTGGAGCCGTCCCGCAGCACCACGGTCAGCAGGCAGTCCCGGCTCCTCCCCTCGGGCGGCTGCACGTCTGCGAGGGAAGGGACGGGGTGGGGTCCAGCCTCAGCCAGGGGGATGCCCCAGAGACCCTCCCCGGGCTCCAAATTCCCCCTGGCACGAGAGCTGGTGGGTTTAGGTTTGGCTCCGTCTCCACGTGCAGGATGCGGTCAGGATCTCACAGGTTAAAAGGCAACACGAGGAATGAGCTGATGGGCAGAAACCTCCACCCCCGTGGCAGAAGGAACACAGAAGGGCAGCAAACTGCCCAAAGTCTGCTCGAGGCCACGAGGCCGAGCTGCCTTTGCTTTGAGCTTGCCAGAGCGCACCCAAATTTTGTAGGAACGGGAGATGCTCATTGCTGGAGTGGGATCGTGAGCTCAAGCAAGAGCAAAATCTTAACTCCGTGAGGCTCGTGTGTCTTCCCCCATTCCCCGAGCTTGGCAGGACCCTCCGGTGAGCACAAAGCTCTGGGATTGTGCTCCCACCGGCGCTCCCAGCCCAAGAAAGGCGCTTTGTGCGGCGGCCGTGGGCTGCGGGGCCCAGCCAAGCTGCTGCTTTGTTCCCCTTGTTTGTGCGAGACGTGAGCGATGAGTCAGGGCCGTGGGATCCTGTTTGCTACAAGCACAAACCAGGAGGAGAGTTCCTCCTGCCTTCCTTCCTTCCTTCCCCCAGGAAAAGCAATGGAAGAGACGATCCAGCCTCTCCTGGCCGGGAACGAGAAGGGGTGAAGGAGGCAGCCTGGATTATTTTGGGGCTATGCTGGATGTGCACAGGTGGAGCATCCTTTCAGAGGGGTACGGCCACGTGGAGAGCCGGGACGGGGTCGGGAACGCGGGGCTCGGGAGCGGGGGGCTCTGCTCACCCTTGCACTCGCGGCCGATCCGCACGTCCCGGCAGCTGTAGTTGATGTGGATCCGGCCGTCCATGTCCCGCTGCGTCTCGTCGTGGTAGTAAACCAGGCTGCCGTCCAGGTAGAGGACGAACCAGTTCTTCTTCCAGCGGCGCAGGATGGAGCCTGGAGGGACAGGGAGCGGGTGAAGGACCCCAGCGAGCCCGGTGGGACACGGCCGGCGCGCTCACGAGAGCCGATGCCATCCCCCAACCTCGCAGCCGGATCCCTCCAGCTCCTGTGAGCCGCTGCATCCCACAGGACACCTGTGCCTGGCACGGGCATCCGGGGCAGCGTGACCAGGTGGCTTTAAATGGGCAAAGGCTGCCAAAAAAGCCATCAGGGCACTGGGGGCCGCCCCGCCGAGCGCACGGGAGCGGATCCAGCCCCGGACACGGAGCCGTGTGTCTGTTCTCATGGCAGGCAGCCCCTCTCTCCTCTTACGTAAATCCGCGAGTGGCTGAGCCACGATCTCCCTGCTGCCGTGGATTAACCGCCCGGCTCGGGGCTCCTTGTGTCCCCCACACCCCACACCTCTTCCCAGCAAACCTCGCCGGGTTTTTCGGGGGGCTCCCAGCCTGGGAAGCTCAAGGGTGGCACTTACTCTGCCGCCAAAGCCAACCGCTCTTCACCAGCGCCATGGCTGCCGCAGGCTTCGCCGGATCTGCCGGGACGGGAAGAATAATGGGGTTAAAATAGCAGCTCCTGCCTCGCCTCCGGCTCTGCCCATGGCCCTCACCTCCCCACAGCCTCCGGGGGCCAAGTGGGATGGGGATTCACCCTTGTTGCTCCTGGTATTTTTGGGGGATGAGCTCAGCGCCCGGGTTAATCGGGGTTAGACAGACGTGGGATTTCGTCATCTGGGAAACATCGCGAAGGAGGCACTCCGGCCACCTTTCTTTCTGCCTTTAATCTCATTGGGATTTAGGGATTATCGTCCCGTGGAGGTAAGTGGAGAAATCCAGGCCGTGGATGAAAACAGGCAGTGCCTCCCCACAGCCCCAGTAACTTTCCATGGTAAATGACACCTACACTTGTTTATTTTCCCTGCCTGGATGGAAATTAGTCCTTAATAAGGCCATGAAGTCATCGCTCCCCAGGTCCCCGAGCAGAGCCAACACCCCAGGGACAGGCAGGAGCAGTTCCCTGGCCACGGCCCCCATATCCACCCATCAGCTGGGAATCCCAGCACCCAGCGATGGGAACTCGATACCCTGGGATGGCCTCCAGGATCTCCCACCGGCTCTGGGGGCACGGCAAGGCACAAACGCCCCCCAGGACCTCTGTGCCTGCGTTACCGAGTGCCTGAATCCCCGAGTATCCAGGTCCCCGTGGAGTTTGCAGCCCTGGTACCATCACCCGTACTGCCACATCCCCGGGAAATCACAGCCCATGGATCCCCCCCATCCCC
>VZTA01019744.1:24496-90095 GCA_013398855.1 Mohoua ochrocephala
CCCAAATTTGCTGTCCCCCCTTCCCAGGGGCTGTGTCCCCCCCCAGAGCCTGTTGCCCCTCCAGGGGCTGTTCCCCCATCCCAGGCTCAGCCCCATCCATGGAAGGAGGGAATGGGATGCCCGGGCTGGGGGTGCCCCCCCCCCCCAGGAATGGGCAACCCCCCCAAAATATCCCGAGGGGCACGTGGGGCCGGCGGCGGAGATGCCGGGAATATTGACGAGCCCGCCGGCAACTCCGTGCGATGGGAAGGGCCGAGCCGCGGCCGTCACCCCTGTCCCGCAGCCCTCCGGGGGGGTTAAAATGCTTCTCAAATGGTTCTAAAATGGTTCTAAAATGGTTAAAGGGTTTGGTGAGCGGGGGGATGTCGGCGCGCAGCATCCACAGGAATGAAAGCAGGGACATCCAGGTTGGGAGATGCAAGGCGGTGTTAGATTTTTCTGCCTGGATAAAATGCGTATTCCGGTCGTTTTTTATGAAAATGTGGATTATTTCCCTTTTTAAATTATTATTATTTTTTTTAATTTCTTTTTAGTAGCGATTGCTTGCACGCTCTGTTGTTGGCATTGTGGTGTTCAGGGCAGTGAAGTCCATCGCTATATTGTGGGTGAATAATGCCAAAAAGGAGCTTGGTTTCAGTCCTTTATAGAAAGCAGAGGAGCCTGGAAGTATGGAAATGAAATAAATATTCATTAGCAGAAAGAGATTTTGAACCGGGTTGGGTTTTGGGGGCATTTTCTCCCCCCACTGCACATCGTGATGAGCTTTTGGGTTATGGGTTGTATTTCCATAGGCTGAATTTTATTTATTTGGTGCTCATTATTGTCAAGTGTAGAAAAATGAGCAGGTTGAGGGTATTTTTTCCCCTCTCCTGGACAAAGACATGTTGTACTAAGCAGAAAGAAACCCCAGAAAGATTCTCTTTCTGTTTTAATCGAAATATGATTTAAGATGCAGCGGTGTGTTTATTTTTGCTGTTAAATAGTGATGGAGGAAGTCAGAGCCTTTTTTTTGTGTGTGTGTGTGTGGTTTTTTTTAAAGGAATGTGAATGATGGAAACATCTTTAGGGAAACATTTTGCTGGACTTGATTGCATCAACTGCATTATTTCATAAAATGTGAGCTGTGAAGTGGCTGTTGATTAGAACTCAAATTGAGGAGCGATGTTGAGCAATGTAAAGAAAAAGGAAATTAGTATGAAGAGGCCAAATGCTTATTTTCTTTTTTTTCAGCTTTTTCTGATTCTGAATTTTAACTGTTTCGTGGCTTCTCTTGACCTTTATGGTTGAGTCTATTAAAAAAAAAACAACCCAAACAGCCACTGTGATCTGTGTATTTATTCTTGTTATACATATATAGTTATTAAAGGGACTGATATCAGCCAGCATGGTGTATTTTGTATTCAATTTACATTAAATCTGATTAACTTTTGTCCTGGAAGTTGCAAGTACCAACTTACCCAGTTATGCATCCCAACTTTTTATTTACCAAAGCAAACGTTGATGTTTTGTAGAAGGAATCTCTCTCTCTCCCAAATCAGGTACTTTATTTTAGGGAGCATGGGATGAGTGTCACAGATATTATTGTCCACGTCTGGGGGGTTTGGGGTATATTCTTCAGCTGATTAAAATTCCTGGCTGTCAGCAAAGACACGCTTTTTGGTGCAGGTAGATGTGTATCCACAGTCCTCTGGAACAAAGGGACTGGGAGCAAAATGTGTGCCGTGGAGGCGTTTGGGATTTGCTCAGAAAATATTCCTCGGAGTGAGAAACCTAAATTGCCAAAAAAAAAAAAATGTATGTGGAATAACTGGGATACCATCATTTAGGGAGGAGGTTTGGGGATGATCTCGGTGGATACTCATCTGTCAAAGTCCATGGTAAGCCTGCACTGCAGTGGGTGAACTATCCAGGGAGTTTTGAAACCTGCAGTTAAGTTTTCCTGGTCCCCACGATCCATGACCCACCACAGGGATCAGGGGGAGGCACGGGGAAGAGAGGTGGTGCTGCTCCTGGTGCTCCTGAAAACATTTCTTGGGAGAGTGAGAATGCTTTGGAGCAGCAGCTCTGTGAGAGGCCTGCAGTACCTGCACCGAAAGCGTAATTAAAATGATGATTGAACGGGGGCTAAATTGAATTACCCGATGTGCCTGGAAGAGCCTGGCTCGGACACGGAGGTGCAAGCGCAGCCACTTCGGGCAGGGGAGGTGTGTGTGGAATCCAGGGTAGCGCCTGCTTTTGGGAACTTCTCCAAGGCGTGGGATTGGCAGCGATCTCCCTTCCAGGGAAGTGGGACGTTCACCGCTGGGATGTCGCTGCTGGGTCACCTGCTGTGGAGGCTGTGGCGTGAGCAGGATTCCATCTGGCTCTCAGTCCAGGGGTTTTGCTGCTGGGGCTGGGGCTGGGGCAGAGGAGGTTCAGACCTTTCTCCTCAGGTAGTCAGAGCCCGCTGTGTTCCCAGCCAGGAGCTCGGAGCGCGCTCCCAGCTCTCCGGAACGCAGTTGTCGAGGCTGTCAAAAGGGAAACACAACTTTTATATCTTCCTCTGTGAGCTCGCTCTTCCCTTCAGTGCGGATTATGATCTTCATTTGTCTTCCAGCCCTGCCTTTGGGGCCTGATGGTATCTGCAGAGGCCCCCGGTTTCCCTTTCCGCAGCACAAGTGCTCCGTGTACTTTCTGTTTCCTCTGCAATTCCTGGAGCCTCTCCGTGTGCCGGGGCATTCCTCTCCCTGTTTCTGTCCCAAATTAGCTCCCTCGTGCTCGCTGATGTGCCCGTGCCCTGATCTTCCTCATCGCTTGGGCAAAGTTTTGCTGCTTAAAGTCCATAAGGAAAGGGCTCCTGTCGTACTCTGTAGTATTTTCTTTTTCCTCCTTTCAAATGCCAGTCCTTGGTCCCTTTGGATGCTGCTGGATTCTCGTGCCGTGCATCCCTTCAGTGAACAGATGAAGATTTGTGTTTCAGTGACAAGAAATAAAATCCACTGGTGGTGTTTTTTTACCTGTTGATGGTCTTTTAAGTCTCTGAATTAAAAAATACTGATTCTTAATCTGTCACTGTTTAAAACTGGGAATACATTTTCAGGAATTATTTCCGTGTGACTCAAATACCAGTTGGACAGACACAGTTCTGCAGAGCTGATAAACGGTGTCACCTTCTTGTGCCTTCCACTCAACCGAATCACTTTGCTCCTATTTTTGTGTCAGGAGCATTGATATCCCCAAATACGAGGGAAGAATGTCAGTGGCAGGGCTGTGTTTATTTATGCAGTTTCATAATCCCAGAATGGGTTGGGTTGGAAGGGACCTTAAATCCCATCCAGTTCCCCCCCCTGCCACAGGCAGGGACCCCTTCCACTGTCCCAGGCTGCTCCAAGCCCTGTCCAGCCTGGCCTTGGACACTGCCAGGGATCCAGGGGCAGCCACAGCTGCTCTGGGCACCCTGTGCCAGGGCCTCCCCACCCTCACGAGGGGGGAATTTTTTCCCAGTAAAATTTGTGTGAACCTGATTTTTGGAGAAAATAAGGACAATGTGATTGCACTTCCTACCTGGGCAGGGAGAGAGAATGAAATCAATGTAAAAACATGTCTGTGATGTATATTTTGTGTTATGCTCTGATTTATCAGTGCTTTGTTAGGTGGATAACCTGGAGGTGGGATTTTATGTTTGTTTATTTGTTAGCTTGAATGGGAAGCAAGAGTTGGGAATTTCCAGGATTCTGTTTTTACTGAGGGGCAGGTGTGCCATGGGCGTCTGAAGCAGGAATCCAGGACCTGTAATTAAGATCCCAGGCAGCAAAGATCCAGCTTCTGAGGCGTATCCAGCCTTTGCAGATGTGAAATTTGTGGGAGCTCTTTATTTTTAAGAACCACGTAGGGAAAGATCCTCTGTTGAGGGTGACGGAGACGCAGGGATTTTTTAGAGTGCGAGTGGGACTTTTGGATAATTTTTCCAAAGCTCCTCTGGGTTTTGTTTACTATGGATGTGCTGAAAACCCTGAGCACTGCACAGGAATTTCAAGTGACTGTGCTTTCTGGGAGGAAAAAATGTGGGCCTGCTGACGCTCCCCAGCAAACCATTTAGGAGATTATCGTCATAGGATTTATAAAAGCTGGAAAAAAAAAAACCACATTCCCCTCCTCTGGTTTGTGTTTGCTTGCGCTTTACCCCGTCTCTCCTTCCTCTGCTTGGCTGAAACAGTCACGTGGAAAACTGGAGAGTGGAAAAATGAAAAGTCAGAGCAGAAAACTGGGGTTTATCGTGGCCTTGGTACGATAACTTTCTCAATAGGAAGATTAAAGCTGAAGAGTATTTGTAGGCTGATCGTTTTTGCCTTCCTTGTCTCAGCGAGGGTTAGAGATTTGGGAGGATTATTGGAGACAAGCTTAGAGTATTTTATGAGAGGAAAAGTACTAAACTGGCAAAAAAAAAAAAAAAAAAGAAGAAAGAATAGATGCCATCATGCCTGCTAGGCATGTCTAATTCTTTGATAAAATGGATAAAGATTGCAGACTGCAGCAAAAGTTAAAATAGACCATAACATCTCGGGGTCCGCAGGGTTTTTCCTTCTAATTTGCTGTAGAACTTAATAAAAAAGATTTGCCTCTTTTATGGCATCAGGCTCTTTATCTGCCACAAATTAAAGCCCGGCGCTCGGGCTGCTGCTTTCTCTGCCGTTAGATACCAGCTCCCTAAATTTGATAACGAGTGAGTTTTATCATTCTGAGATTGGAAATACATCCTGAAGACTGGTGAGAAGTTTTGTGCGTGGTCTTCTTTTTCCCCATTTTCCATTCAGGTCTTTATGCTTGGATTTACAGGCAGCAATGTCTCGCTTTTTAATGGACAAGGCGATTTATGTGGTTATTTTAAACAGGGTCCCGAGAGCCCCCACAGTCCCACGGGCTGCCCAGGGCAGAGCTGGAGTGCCCATCCATGGAGGGATTTAAAAGCCACGTGGATGTGGCACTTGGGGACATGGGTCAGTGGTGGCCTTGGTGGTCTCCATGATCCTTGAGGTCTTTCCCACTGTTAAGAATTCCACGACTCTACCTTCTCCTGCCAATGTGATGGGCAAAGTAAGATCATTCATTGCCGTTGCTGATGATGTTTTACCCAGGATAATTGTCATGTCTGGATGGACAGACGGGTTCTAAGGGGTTTCCCTGCTGTGAAGTATTTTGCACGAAGCTCGTGAGCATTTAAAATGCAATTACTTAGGAACAGGTCCCTGTATAAACATTTGATTCCGTAGTAGTTTATTCTGCAAATCATTTCCTTCACTTTTCTGTGTATGGTGTCACTTAATGAGACTTTTAATGGCTTCTACAAAATGATGGCATTCCACATATTTTCCAGTTTGCTCTTGCCTTGACTCACATTCACAACACAAGTTTTCAAGCCTTAAAATGCAGCGCCATAAATTGGAGAACCGCGTTCTTTTTCTTTACCGTGGCGTCCAAATCCCAGCTGTTGAACTTTCTTGGATAGCTGAGTCTTTTAATATGGATTTGGGAGCTCAAGAAAATATTTCTTTGTGTAAGAATTTTTTGACCGTCTTTCTATTTGAGCCCTCGGCAAAGCAAACACGGCAGAACAGCTCGGGAGCACCTCACCCACGTGGCTTTGCTTTCCAGGGAAGCCGTGCTGCTGCTGGAGCACATGCCAGGGGCAGGGTGGGTTCCCAGGTGGTTCCTGGAGGTGTGGGACATCTCCTCCAAGCGCATGGAAAGGAGGAACAAGTTGTTACAGTACTGGTGGTAAAACACGGGCACAGCTGATTGCCCAGGGAGGCAGTGGCTGCCTGGTTCCTGGAAGTGTCCAAGGTGGGATTTCAATTAGTTTCCAACTTCCACTTCCAAAAGCCAATCCTTGTCTAGATGCAGAGGTCCTTTGACACCCAGTAACTTTTTCCCTTTGGAGGGAACTCTTAATTCCACAACCAAATGGCCTTTGATTGTGGTCGGGTTAAACTCAGGGCGTTGCCTGGGAGGTGTTGGGCAGGTTCCATTGGAGGGGCTCTGGCCTTCACATTTTTGTTCCCTACATTCCAGTGGACCTCTGGAACGGTTCTGGGCCCTGGATGAAGCCCAGCAGAACCCCACTGCAGCTCACTTTGCTGGTGATTTTCCACGGGTGGCTGCTTTTAGTCATCTGTCCCTCGGCCAACTCTGAATCTGCTCGGCCGCTCTGTTGACACATCTCGTGGTGATTCTTTAATTGGGATGTCATCCCCAAAAGGTTGCCTGTTACATCGCAGCACTTGCCTTTCTCACCTCGGATCTCCTCAGAGGATGAAGTCACCTCTGCTTGACAAGGCCCATTTTCCATAATGTTGACTTGACCGTCATTAATTCCGCTCCTGTTCTTTTTAAGTCCAGATCGAGTCGGATTCAGTTTGCCTTTATTTTGTCCAGAGCCCATGTCTGGCAAGCTGATTGGTGTTTACTTGGTGTTTTGCCCTCTCCTGATGAAGCCGTGTTGGAGATGTTTGTCTTCCAAATTTTCTCCTGCATTCCGAAAAATATTGCACATGAGCCCTTGGGGTCTCTGAAATAGTGGAGGGCTCCTGAAGGACTCCCTGGTTAAACATCCCGGGCTTCTGGGGCATCATTCCATACTGGAATGCAGAGCTGGTAGAGACCTTGGGGGACTTTCCAGTCCATTCACCTTCTCAAGGCAAGCTAAAGTGTCCCTAGAGCATCCTTAACGAATGTATTTCTAATTTTAACTTAAAATCTTCCAGTCTTGGAGTTGCCAGCCTCCTCAGGAAGCTGGCAGTGAGTGCTTAACCAATTTAGTTAAAAGCTTTTCCAATATCTTAGACCTTTTAGGAAGTAATTCTTGGCTGTGAGGGTGCTGAGGCCCTGGCACAGGGTGCCCAGAGCAGCTGTGGCTGCCCCTGGATCCCTGCAATTGTTCTAGGCCAGGCTGGACGGGGCTTGGAGCAGCCTGGGACAGTGGAAGGTGTCCCTGCCCGTGGCAGGGGGTGGGATTGGATGATCTTTAGGGTCCCTTACAGTCCAAGCCATCCTGGGATTTTGTGATCTCTGAGAAATGAAGATAACTTTGCTTTGAATAACCCATCCCCTTGTTTCTGCTGTCACTGATGGGAGCGTGTTACATCCTCCTCCAGTTTGTTTTCCTCGAGGCTGGCAAGGTCCTTTAATGTGTTCTTATGGATCATTTTGTATCCAAATCTCTTTATTATTTCCTCAGCTTTCCTCTGTGCTCTGGTGTGTTTACTTCTCTCTCTCCTCAGACTTGGCACTGCGTGGCCTTGTCAGCATCGTATAAAACAAAATAATGCTGGTTTCCACATGGCACTCTTAAAACACGCTGAAGTGCTTTTGTTTTGGTTTGGTTTGGTTTTGTTTTGGCGTTTTTTGGGGGTTTTTTTGTTTTGTTTTGGCAATTCCATTGTATTGCTGACCTTTTACTTGTGATCCAATATCCCCTCGGGGTTGTTTTGTCCTGTCCATCAGCCCAGCTGGGAATTCTCCACCTGCACGATGCACGCTGCCCCTGCACCGGTTTTTATGGGGTTTCACCGGGCTGGTTTGGCCTTGGCTCATCCACGTTGTGTTGTTTTTGCTGTATCCTGTAATTGCTTTTATACAAAGTGTTAAATAATCTTTCTGGTGTCTTCCCATTGATTGTGAGGGGAGTCCAGTCTCTGGTTTGCCTCAGAAGCTTTTTCGAACTTCTCTCTGGAGCTGTTTCCTTTTTGATCCCCAAAGCACTTTGAAACTTGGTGAGTGGATCATCTATATGCAAATTCCTTAATTTTTCCTCTGCTACGTTGTGTTTGTGGAAAATGAAGCGATGCCAATTTTCATTACAGTTGGACTCAGTATTTTAAAGGTCTTTTCCAACCCAAATGATTCTGTGAGCCTGTGATTATGTTGGTATTTTGTTAAGATGATAACGAAAAAGCACAAATGTCATACAGGTTAAAATCAATTATTGAAATCAAGACATTTTGCATTCTTGATTGAATTACAAGACTTAGATATGTTTAAATACGAGTCTGTTCTTTTTCTGCACTGTCAAGGCTTCCAGTCCAGTGATTTCTGCAGCTTTATTGCTCGTAACGAGGCCCAAATCGGTTCCTTGGTGTTACAAATTGTCACCTATGATTTTGGGAATCTAATCTCTTGTAATTACTTGCTGCCTGAGAGTTTCTGTATCCCTCCTGTCTCCTCCATAACTCCACATGGGTTTTTTTTCCTCCATGGACTCACATACTTGTCTTGGTGCTTCTCAGAACCTCCTCCTGGCTTCACCCGTTGAAACACACCAAGTTTCTGCCCTGGAAATTCAGTTTTCCCACAGTGTTGATAACTGTCAGAGAGGGTGAGCCTTCCCACCTTATTTTTAGGGATACATTGCAGCCATCTCTTCCTCTCACATCTGAACGCCATGGGACTAATGATTTTCAAGTCCAGTCACATGCTCATTTTTTTCTTACTGCTGGCCAGGATTTCATTTGTTCCTGCTTGTTATCCAGACTCCCTGCATCCATATATAGCAACAGAAAATTCATTTTTTTTTATGAACGCTCTTGTCTGACTTTGTGCCTCATTTCCCCTTCTAAGTGTCCTTCTCCTGTGTTCAGCTTGTGCCTTTCCTGGATGCATCAGCAGTTTCATCTGGGAAGGTGTCTTATTAGTTGGAAAGATGCTGGCTCTGCAATCTGTGATCTCTCCCTTCCCTCCAATATTGCTCCATCACTCAAATCCAGATATTCTCTCATCAGTCGTGCAGCCTCGTTCGGTTCCATGATTTTTTGGGGGCCTTCTCTTGTATCTGGTACCGGATGCATCTTCTAGCCCAGGGATCGACAGCCTGTGGATGTGCAAGGAGGCTGTGGATGCAGTGTGGCGCAAACAGCACTGGCATTTTGGGGCACTGCTTTGCAGGAGGAATTTGCAGCTTGCAGTTCCTGCCTCTCCCTGAGCTCCAGGCTCGGCCAAAGCCGCCGTCCCGCTTGGAAGCAGCTTCCTGCTGGTTTGAGAGGCAGCTCCCACCAGCTCCTCCTCGGCTTCTCTTGGCACCCTCGAGCCAGCGGGAAGGAAGAGCCTGGCATGGCACCGTGCGAAGGTTGCCAAACCTTGACTTAGACTTTCCCTTGGAGCTCTTTTCCAGGATCCCTGAAATCTCTTCTCACCTGCTTGGTTCCAGCTGCCGCCGCTCGCAGCAGCGCGGTTGCTCCTTGTGACCACAGCGATCTGCCAGCATTGGTGCTTGTCTGTGGGAAGAGGAAATCCATGGCAGCCAGGTATTTCTTGGAGGCCGTCGTGCTGATCCACAAAGCACGTTTGCAGAGGCTGGTGTTTCTGAACACAGGCTGGAGAAAGCAGCAGGAAACCATTTTTCTCCGTATTCCAAGGTCGTTTTTTCCTGCCAGCGCTAAGCACACGCGCACAGTTTAGTGTGACTTTCACCATGGGTGTTTCCCTGGATGTCCTTGACTTTCTCCTGCTTTCCTGATGCTCTTCACTGATGTTCCTGGCTCTTGACTGTGCGTCTTCCCTCCTGTTCCCTACAGTTTGTGTATTTTCCCTTTCTCCCGACACAAAGCCCGACGTTCCTTGTTTGTCTTCAGCCCTTGGGAAGCCTTTTTCCCTCTGTTTGTGGTCAGTGTTGCTGGCTTTAACCGAATTCCATGGAACGGAATTGTCTTCAGTGGAGATTTTTTTTGGGATGAATTCTCAGCCTCGTGCCGGACTTCTTCATTTCAGGGGAGCTCTCCCTGCCAGAGAACCCAAATCTCCAACCTTTTATGCTGTGCTTGTAATTTGCTAGGGATGAACGATGGTCTCATGATCCAATGGTGGAAGACTGACATCTGCTCCTTTCCATGCCCCAAATTTCCCTCTAGTTCCCAAACTGCGTAAGCAGTGCCTCAGTTTCCCATTTGGAAGAGGGCAAAAAGGGTTGGTAATGTCTGTACTTGCTGAGGTAGATAAATGAAACATTGGAAGATGCTACCGTGACAACCTCCCCCCTTCTCTGCCACATCAGGGAATGGGAAGGTTGTGAGCTCTCTGTGGTTGGACTCCTTTATCGTGCCCTTTAACTTCATTTAAAGTTTTATAAAGGTTTCAATTGATTCCTGCCACACAGAAATGTCTCTCATGTGGCACCAGGGCCGTGGGGACTGTTCTGGTGTCACCCTTGCTCAGGTTTGCAGTTCAGGCTGCTGCCTTTGATCTGTGAAAGTCTCGATTTGAATCTTCTCTCCGTGTGAGACCTCTCTCCCCAGGACTGTGCTGGCAGTCAGGATTAGCTGGGCTTTACTTCGTTGACAATCTTGTTTTTAAATCTGAAAGGACCTCAGCAGAGTTTCCTCCTGGGGCAGGGAGGGCATTGATTCTGGAATATGTTTTTCTTGGTGTTATCAGGATTTTCTGGCTATCAGGATAAGCCATGGGGCTTATGGATCATGGAGTTTTCTTCCTGGAGGAAGTTGTGTCTTCAGTTTAGGTTAGGTTTTACCTGACTTTCCTATGATTTTTACCTTTTTATGATTTTTTTTCATATTTTTTCATATTTCTTGCTTTCTGTGGGTGTTTATATTTACCCAAATGTAGCGGGAAGAACACTGGGGAAAACAATCCCTTATTTTTTGGCTTTTGGTTTCCGCCTGCCCTCTGGAGACACCGGCAGGGTTCCGGGAACGTGGGCTGGCCTGAGGGAGGAGAAAACAGGGCCGTGTTTCTTTTCCTGCCTCAAGGTAGACACCAGGAGCTGTTGTACTTTTAGGGATGTTGCCATTAAGTAAAGAGGGAGCGGAAAAAAACCCCAGATATTAAATTTACTTAAGATGTGTTCTCATGAAGATGCTTAGTTGGATATTAGTGCTGTCTGCAAATCTTTTTATATTGAAATAATTCAATGGGAGTATCCATTTTGAAGTTGCTGGGGAGTATCCAGAGTCTATTCCTGGTACGGAGAGCGGAAATCTGTTTTAATTGGAGCAGTTTTCTGGGAGTCGTGTTTCCTGCCAGAGTGGTAACAGTAGGAAGCATCAGCAGCATGAGAGGTTATAAAACCCCCAGGCATCTTAAATTCATTTCAAGTAGCTGGATACAGTAAGAAACCACAAAAATTGGGCAAACAGAGACTCTGCCCAGAGGATTCAGAGACTACATTTTAAACCTTCCCAAAAAGCACCTGAATCCACGGGGACACAGTTCCTGAGTTCCCTTCTGTGTTTGTTTTACTGAGTGGCTCATAGTCAGAGAGCGGATAAAAATCCACTGCTGCCACAAATAGCACTCGAGATGCTGGTGCTGATTATAATTAACCCTGATGGTTTCTGCCTGATTTGGTTCATTTTTGTATTTGTAGGCAACACACAGGAGCGCAGGAACAAACCCAATTAACACTGGGAAGTGAAGCCAGAGTGTTATCAGATAACCCAGCGAAGTTAGAGAGCTGGAAGCCTTTAAAAATAGTTTTTTCAAGATAACTGTGTCACTCTAATTTCAGAAGGAAAAAGTGTGTAGGTACCTTGTTTTTAAAGCCAGTTTTGTTTCCCAAAATGCCCGGAAAATCGAGCTGATCCATTAAAACTGCTGTTCCTTCATCTTAGAGGGATTCTTCTGCACAGGGATAGTTTATTCCTGCTTGGCAGTGTGTCCGTAATACACATTATTAGCAAACCCTCAGAATTTTGTTCTCACATGCTAAAATAAAGTGGAAAATTAAAAGATTGTGTTTCATGTCCATCATCCCAGATTATCTGAGATTTATTTCTGAATGCAGTCTTTACAGAATGGGTGAGAAGCCATCATCAGAGCTTAAAGACATCGTTGCGTTCTCATGCGGATTTTCACTTCGGTTT
Organism: Mohoua ochrocephala; assembly: GCA_013398855.1. NCBI lineage: Eukaryota > Metazoa > Chordata > Aves > Passeriformes > Acanthizidae > Mohoua > Mohoua ochrocephala. The sequence continues at coordinate 36,343 of VZTA01019744.1, forward strand.
ATTTAGTTTCTCAAAACTTGTGTCTCTTTAAATCCATAGATCAGGAAAGTTGTGGAAATCCATTTTTCAAAGGTTATTGATTTCAATTTACCCATTCAGGATTCTGCCCTGACTGCAAGAAACATCTCTTAAGAATGGTTTTATGTAGGAACACCCAGAGACAGCCAAACCCCGAGGAATAAAGGGGTGCTTAAAGACTCGAACTCAGTCCTGTTAGAGCAGATCTGCTTTCTCCTTACAGTCAAGTTAATATCAACTTAATTTTAAGTTAATAATGCCTAAATAGGTTGCCAGTTTTTGTCATCACTAGGAAATTAAATCGAGTTGACTGTGCTTAAATTACTGGTTTCAATTAAGTAGCTCGAAGCAGAGCAGCAGAACTGAGAGCTCACCCTGGTCCTGCCTTCCTGCAGACCTGGTGCCCTGCTGAAACCTCTGGGATGGAGCCAGGGAAGCTCCTGTTTAAATTGTGACTTGGGAGGCATTATAGTACCAAGTGGTATTCTGATGGAGAAAATTGGCAGGATGTTAGCAAATAAATATTATATTAATCATATTAAAAAGGGGTTACTGTGGTCAAATGGATGGGTTTTAGAAAGGTTTCAATGAACCAGCAGTGCATGCAACAGGATTTTAGGAGCCTGGAGAGGAGAAGGCTCCAGGGAGATCTTAGAGCACCTTCCAATGCCCAGAGGGGCTCTGGGAGAGCTGCATTATGAGCAGTGGTGCTCAGAGGGATTACAGAGCAGCTGGGTGTAAACACCAGCAGCGATGCTGTAGCCAAAAAGGCAATTTTAATTATTTTTTATTAAATTTTCAGGTGTATGAGCAAGAAAATATTTAGAAGAGAACAGGTTTCATTTCTGTATTTGGTGCTTGTGACTTTCCTGTGTATGATTTCCATTTCAACATCCTGAAATAGCTCCTGGATAAGTTGTAGGGGAACGGAAGAAACGCAAAAATAGTCTGAGGACTAGAAAAATCACACACAGAGGAGCACAGAGCTGAGTCTGGATGGCTTATCAGAGGGAGAGTCTGACTGCAGGAGCATCCCAGAGAAAATTCCAGGCACCGAGTGCCCTCCCATGCATCCAAGCAAGTTGGTGTTTTAAAGGGGGAACCCTCTAAAAGGGAACTGCCTGTTGTAAGGAGTGATCCAAGGAAAAGAGCACTTCTCATCTCTAAAATCGATCCTTTTTCCTTTAAAACTATAGAGACCCGTGCAGGATGTGTTCTCGTCAAGGATTAGGTTGGTTGTGGGTGACATTTAAATGGATGAAACTATGAAGAGTATTTCCTTGCCAGGCAGAAGGAGTTGCAGGAAGGCAGCAGGCACCGCTAACCCCTGGCCGTGGCACAGGGGCTGTGTGAGGGGGTGATGGACTTGGCTGATTAAAGCATTAGTTTTTATTTAATGGGCCAACCTTCGCATTAAAATTACCACCTCGTTCTAGTTAAAAATTCCTGTGGAGGATGGCACTGTGGGAAGGGTGGGTTTGGGATACAGCTCAAATTAACTGGAGCTGGAGACAAGCCCGAAAGTGTTGTGGAGCACATGGTGAATATGGGAATGGAATTGGATTGCTGAGGGTGAAGGTTAAAAAGATTTATATTTGTATGATAAATGTATCCTCCTATATAGAATCACAGAATTGTTAAGGCTGGAAAAGTCCAACCATTCCTCACCACTGCCGAGGCCACCATGGACCCATGTCCCCAAGTGCCACATCCACGCAGCTTTGAAATCCCTCCAGGGATGGGGACCCCAGCACTGCCCTGGGCAGCTGTGCCAGTGCTGGACAGCCCTTTCCAGGAGGAATTTTCACAATATCCAATCCAAACCTCCCCTGGCACAACTTGGGGCTGTTTCATCTTGTCCTGTCCCTGTTCCCTGGGAGCAGAGCCCGACCCCGCCTAGCTCCACTCTCGTGTCAGGGAGTTGTGCAGAGCCACAAGGTCCCTCCAAGCCTCCTTTTGTCCCCAGCTCCCTCATTATATGAGAGAATCTCTCAAAGCTGTGAAATACCTGTGGAAACCTGGACTGTTTGGGAATGTGATGATGGGATGGGTGGTGTCTGCTGTCACACAGGACCACCTGAGGGAGGGATTTATGCAATGCAGGCACCGCTGTAATTGCTGTGTGCAAGCCATGTATCAACTCCCTTTCTCCCCACATCGATCCCATCCCGAGCGTTCACCCCTGGCTGCTGTGCTGGGAAAAGAATTTAGGAAGCTGTATAAAATGGAGTTTCAGGTGCGTGTCAGCACCAGGTAAAACGATGCAGCGAGAGTCCTGTGAGCAGCGAGACAAAGCCTCCATTGAAACCCTCTGGCTCCAGGTGATCCATTGTAGTACCTGGATGGCTCCAGGTGCTCCCTTGTGCTCCTTGAAGCCAGGCTGCACCGAGGGACAGCTGGGCACTATTCACGGCATTTCCAGAAAAAGTGCCACGTGCATCGGCCGGGCTTTGTCTGCATCTAAAACTCATCCCTGCCAGTCCTGCCTCGCCATCAGAACTCCTGGCCTGACTGATGTTTGAAGTGATCTAAGAATACCTCAGATGTATTGTCAAGGGACTCAGCGCTAAATAAATTATAGGAAAGATGAGATCCTAGCAAGCGTTTGGATAACATAAGCAAGATTAATGGTTTGGAGCCTGTTTTCTGAACAGTGGGACGTGATTGATCAAAGAGAAGAAATCGTCTCAGTGGCTCCTTTGTACCGAAACTTTCAAGAGCTGAAAATGAGCAGCTGAAGTAAGAAATGCAGAGCTTAGGGAAGAACCTTGTGATGAAAAACTAGGGTGGGAGGTTATGAAAGTACAGGTTGACAGCTCTGTCCTCTTTATCAACCTTTCCCCATAGGGATCTGCTGTAGAAGATTTTGGACAGGCTGCTGTAGCCTGGATAGGTGCTTTGAAATTTTTTTACAATATTTTTTAAAAATCAAAGACTTTTATTGTGCTGTGAATAAGATTTGACTTTCTAGAAAGCTGGTTTCTTGTGCTGTCTGGGGAAAAAAGAGCTGAAGAGGTGGAAGGCTGATCTCCCAGGGAAGGTGACTGTGCCTGAGGGTCTGGGAAGAAAGGCAAGGGCAGATTTTCATGTGCCTCACTCCCTGCAAATAATGTTTCTTGCAATTCCTGCTCCTAAAGTCAGAATTTAGAACTTTGTTTCCATAGTTGATTCTCAGTTGAGGGAAGAAATTTAGAATTTCCCAGTGTTTGAGCGTTGCACCCAGATGTTGTGGTCTGGTAGGGAGGGGGAAGGATGAGGCTGGAAATGAGCAGGGGAGCTTATGGACACAGGAGTGCTCAGAGTTCATGGAATATCCTGGATTGGAACCCAGGGTAACCACATTTTTGGATACAAAATACTCAGATAAGGTCTGAACTTCCTTTGTCTCAGGAGAGTCAGACCCGTTCCAGGGCTGAAATCTGTGACTTTCAGAACAAGTGAGACACAAAGGTAGAAAAGTGTGGCTTGAACAATTCTGGCCGATTCGGGTTGGAATGTCACTGAAACCAAGCAGTGGGAAATGGGAGATAAAGGTTATCAGAGTTATCCACACCAGCTCCAGTGACTACACAATTTTCCATAGTTCTGTAAAATGGCCCTGTGCGTTTAATGCATTGAAGGACGCACGTCCACTTTTACTTAGCTGAAGAAATTGGGGTGCAAAACTGCTGCACTTGATGGAAATGTCATTTTTTGCAGTTAAATGTTGCCGTTCTGTTCATTGAGGTGTGAAAGGACAAGGCTTAGGATGAGATTCGGCCATTTTCCAGTATCTTTCTCTAAAAGATGTTGCCCTGACTAATCTAACGGTGGGGATGGGCTTTCATTTAGCTCAATCCAAACAGCAGAGCTGGTGTAAGAATAAACACGAATGTGCTCGTTCAATATCAATAGAGGAGATTGATTTTGTAAAAACACTGCAAGGAGAAAGATGCTTTAAACCCATTTGTTCCATCCCCAGAATAAGGATGTGCAAATTGCGATCACTCTTGCACTCCAAGTGTCAGTTTTAATTTGAGTCTTTTGTAAACCACTTGATTGTTGAATATTGCAAAGAAATTTAACCCCCTTGGAAGAAATCAGGAAGGATCCTGCTATTGAGGTAATTAGATACAAATTTGAGTGGGGATTTTTATAATAAAGATTAAATGATCTGTTCAACTGTTTCAGGCCCTACTTGAGATACACACACCTGTGTCTAGCTTGTAGAGCATTTTCCTCATTAATTAAGAGCACTTTCCTTGTGTTATTACTTAATTGGGTATCACAGGGAACCTGATGAGACAATGAAATGGTCTTAATTGCATACAAACTAAATGCCTGACACTCCACATGCTGGAGCGTTCCACGGCATGACCCCAGCTTGTCGCCGTGTGCTAATGGCCACGGTGCTTGCTCGGGGGAGAGGGAATTCCTCCTGGAATTAATACAGCGTGAGCCACAACCACAGGCTGGCCAGGGAATGGCCGGAGAGCAGCCCTGGGGACAAGGATTTGGGGCTGCTGGGGGATCAAAAGCTGGACATGCCCTGGCCACGTGCACTGGCACCCAGAAACCCCCGAGCCCTGGGCTGAGGGGGGGATTCTGCCCCTCTGCCCCTGTGCTCAGGTGAGACCCCACCTGCAGAGCTGCCCCAGCCCTGGGGCCAACAGCACAAGGACGTGGAGCTGCTGGAGAGAGTCCAGAGGAGGCCCTGGAGCTGCTGCAGGGCTGGAGCCCCTCTGCTCTGGAGCCAGGCTGGGAGAGCTGGGGGTGCTCACCTGGAGAGGAGAAGGCTCCAGGGACACCTCAGAGCTCCTGGCAGGGCCTGAAGGGGCTCCAGGAGAGCTGGGGAGGGACTGGGGACAAGGCATGGAGGGACAGGACCCAGGGAATGGCTTCCCACTGCCAGAGGGCAGGGCTGGATGGGATATTGGGAAGGAATTGTTCCCTGGGAGGGTGGGGAGGCCCTGGCACAGGGTGCCCAGAGCAGCTGTGGCTGCCCCTGATCCCTGGCAGTGCCCAAGGCCAGGCTGGACAGGGCTTGGGCCAACCTGACCTGGTGGAAGGTGTCCCTGCCCATGGCAGGGGGTGGCACTGGGTGATCTTTAAGGTCCCTTCCCACCCAAGCCATTCTGGGACTGTGTAAATTAAGCACTTTCCTATAGTCAATTTTCCTCACTTACCAGACTTGGGAAGTGTTCCATGTTTGACAGCATTCAGGTTTGAACCATCAAAACACTCTTGGCTGTTTCCATCTCCCAGGGATGTCTCCCGTTTCCCAGGGATGTCTCCCGTTTCCCAGGGATGTCTCCCATTTCCCAGGGATGTCTGTTTCCCTGCAGTTTCAATCTGATAATTACAAAGGTAAATGGCCATGTTTAACTTCTAACAATAATAGGTAAGACTTGCTTTCTGTGGTTGTGTACAGGTGCTTCTGGACAGCCAGGGGCTTGTGTGGAAGCAATAAATTTATTCTTCTGGGATTAATCCCTACTCTGCTTCTTCGGTTTCTTCATTTTTTAAAATTTTCTGTTGGGAGAGTGGAAATGAGAGTGAAAGAAGGAAAAAACTCTTCCCCACGCCGTGTTTGCCTGTGCTCATCTTTCCCAAGCAGCAGGTAGATGTGTCAACACCATGAATTATGGATGGAGCTGCTGGAGCCCACGGAGCGCTGCGGATCCGCAGCGGAGTTGACCTGTTTTATTCATCCCTCAGCAGCAGAGCTCCCCGTGGGACTGGGAAAACCCAAAACCTTCCCATTTTCCATGCTTGGGAAGTTAGTCCTGGATTATACTGATTAAAACTTGGCAAGGAGAAGCTGGAGAGCTTTCGCACCTTTCCAGTATGGAAAATTCTCTTGTTCAAGAGGATATTTCAGTCTAAAAAACAGTTGTCAAAGGCAAACTTCTGTTTTTCTCTCTTGGAAATGAACTCTTCCGCAATGTGCCAAGGTATTTTTTTAGGTTTAAGAGAAAGAGGTGGCAAGAGATGCCTTGCCATCAAGGCAAGGGAAAGACAAAAGAAGGGACTCGGCATGGACTGTGCACAACACAGGAGCTGAGTTCTTGCATGACTCGGGGCAAGATCTGTAGTTTGTGTGGATTTTTGTTTTCCATATCCCTGGAAAGGAATGATTGATATTTCCCTTGCAAGGCTGTTTTCAGGCTTCTTGGATAAAAATTTTGCAGGGATTAATTATATGGCACAAAAACCCCCTTGTAGCTCTGGGGTTTGGCATCGGTGCCACTCAAAAGTAATGGTGAGAAGTGAAGAAAAAGCTGGTTCTTATCAGGCTCTGAACTCCTCGAGTGCCTTACACAGCCCTAGCAAAGGTGGAGTGGCAGGGAACCAACATCTTTCATCTTCTGGGTTTTTGTATTTTGAATTTGTGCCCGTTCCAACAGTCATCATCCAAGGAATTCGATAGTGGGAGGACCTGAATGGATTCCATTTCCATTCTGTTTGTTGTCGTTACTCCCGGTTTAATTTTTCCTCTTGTGTCCCTGTGTATAGACACAGCCTGCGTGTGACTGCATTCCTGGTGGGGAAGGGTGGGAGAGCTGCATTTTACCATTTACCATCCTATTTAAGGTAGTTTTTTTGCCTTCCTTTTATTGTTTTCCTCAATCAGTATTTTGGATTATTATTGTATTTTATATGAGGAAGGGCTGCAATAGGTGTGATTTATTTTAAATACTCAATTTCTCTTAAAATTTCCTGTTTTCTTGGCAAAGGGGATCTCTCAGTTTTGTCTGCTGGGAGAGGAAATGGTTATTTCATTTATCTGCTTCTGGTTTTAAACGTATTTTTTAAATCTGTTGCTGATTTTAATTGTGTTTAAGAATCCCAGCTTGTTGATTTAAAACACTTGATTGTAAACTTGTTTTTTCTTTTTAATCGTGCTTTTGTTTTCCTAAAAGAAGTTTCTACTCCCTGCTTGGTCAAATATCAGTCCTACACTGTTGTCCTTTCATTAAAATTAGAACTCCTTTATTTTGGCCACTGCTTCTGTGCACACTTATTTAAGCAACGGCATCTCATTAGTAATTTGAGAGTCTTTGTTTAATTTTTTATTATGTAGGAAACAGAGGATGATCCATTTCAGTGGTGATGCGTGCTAGGAACTAATGTCAAACTTCCCTTGGAAACTGGGATCCAGATTAACACAGCGTGGGGTGCACAAGTGTTTGTGTTCCTAGAACTACTTTCCACTCGATGAGTTCCTGAGAAAAGCAGCAGCCTTCTCCCAGAACAGACTGGGATGGCACAGCAGGAGTGATCTGACAGGGGTTTTCATGGAAGGGACCTTAAAGCCCATCCAGTGCCACCCCTGCCATGGGCAGGGACACCTTCCACTGTCCCAGGTTGCTCCAAGCCCCAATGTCCAGCCTGGCCTTGGGCACTGCCAGGGATCCAGGGGCAGCCACAGCTGCTCTGGGCACCCTGTGCCAGGGCCTGCCCACCCTCCCAGGGAACAATTCCTTCCCAATAGCCCATCCATCCCTGCCCTCTGGCACTGGGAAGCCATTCCCTGTGTCCTGTCCCTCCAGGCCCTTGTGCAAAGTCCCTCTTTCGGCTGTTTTAGAAAGTGTAAGGTGTGAACCTGTCTCAGCTTGGTGGGCCTGGAAGATAAACATCAAATCGCCCACGTGAAAGATGTTGCTTTTTCCCCCCCTTTTTCTACCCAGATATTGAAGTGCTCTCTTGGTGCTTGGACTTTGCCACAGCCATTTTGCATCCCCAAATCCGCGTGTAACCACCTGAAGAGGTTTTTAGCAGGCTGTGTGAGCGGAGCAGGACAGAGCAGGGCCGAGGTCAGGGGTAGCAGGCCTTGTAAAACAATTTCAGCGTCTCTTTGTACAGATCTGTTTGTCTTGTGATCCATCAAAACCCAGCTGGGGAATTTGTCCGGGCTGATGGCTCGTTTCCTCCTTGGAGAGACCTTCAAAGGCTGCCATACAAGTGGTTGACATTCTTCTTCACAGGCACATGGTTGTTCCAGGAGGTTCATTAATGCAACGCTGCCTTCAAGCTCTTTGGAAATTTAAGGGTCTCATTCTCTCGTTTACACCAGCGTGGAACCGGTTAGGAATTGTAATGACTCGAGCTTTTGTAGTCCATGGACAAAAAGGGAGATTGATGGGTTTGGTGGGAATTAAGATCAGAAAGGAATATTAGATCATCTATGCTAATTATGAGTAAATTAGACGGTGCAAATTCTGAGCAGAAAACTAAATGCGCACTGTGATTCCTTACGGGAGGAACTCTGTCACAAGGAACTGATGGGTGAGAAGAGGGTGTTAATTGCTGAGGCTGCTCTGATGGGGCATAGCTGATGTTCACTTGGGCATAGTCCATGCAGCAGACAAAGAGGGAATGGCATCCCTTCCTCCCTGGATTTAATCTGATCTTTGGGCTGATCCTGAGCACAGTGGGCAAGATGCCCTGGGCTGCCTGAGCAGAGGCTCCTGCAGAGCTCACAGCACTGGTGCTCTGTCACCTTTGTAGCTGCTGTTTAGGGAGCTGCAGGCTGGGCCTAGATTGTCCTTAATCTCCCCCTTGCCAGATCAAAGAAGTCTGGCTTCCCTCACCTGGTTTCCCAAAATCCTGTGCTGTGTGCAGTTCAGGGCATTAATGACTTCTCTTGACTGGCCAGCCAGAGCCTTGCACTGCCCAAAAAGGCTCCAAGAGTGCTGGAGAGGGACTGGGGGCAAGGCATGGAGGGACAGGACCCAGGGAATGGCTTTCCACTGCCAGAGGGCAGGGATGGATGGGATATTGGGAGGGAATTGTTCCCCGTGAGGGTGGGGAGGCCCTGGCACAGGGTGCCCAGAGCAGCTGTGGCTGCCCCTGGATCCCTGGCAGTGTCCAAGGCCAGGTTGGAGTTCTAACAATCTACAGGGTCCCTCCCAACCCAAACCATCCTGTGATTCCTCTCAACATCAGCCTGTGGTGTTACTCAAGTAATTGATGGTGGTTTTGGACAAGACAAGCCCAAGCATCAGCCCTGTTTTCCTTGTTTCTGGCTGCCAGCTGGATGTGGAGTCATTGATTGCTGGCCTTTGAGCAGAGGGGTCCCTATTGCTTTAAACCCATGTAGACACATATGTTTGATTGTAATTATTGCCTTAATATGTAACCGCAAGGTTTTGATAGACTTGTTCAGAGCCTCCAAAAAGGAAAGTAGTGCAAAATAGATTTACATGTTCCAAGATCAGGAGGGACTGACATAATCCTCTGTTTGGACCCTCCTGAAGCTTGGAACTGAGCTTTTTTTTTTTTTGTCTTTTGGAAACAATTAATGTTCAAGTAAAGATATTGAGTCCAAGATTTATTAAATCCTGATGGATCCTTCTGATGTGCGCTTGGAAAGCTCTTCTATGTTGGCCTGGCCTTTTATCTGCTCAGTCTTCAGATGCTTCTATTTTATCTATTTTTGAACTTCCAGAACTCCAGAAAGCCTTTCAGCCCAATTTAATATGGAATAAAGCAAAAAGCATGGTTTGATTCCAGACCAAGTCGGTCAGGCAGCAGCTAGATAAGTATAATTAGACTTGTAATTGCAGTGCGTTGTAGACAATTAGTTTTTGTAAATGTGTGTAATTTAATCCCAAGTAAAGGGTCAGGAGGACCTTGCTGTGAAAGAGGTTAAGGAGTAACATGTATAATTTCCAGGCCTTCTGAAGCTCATGTCTGACACAGCTGGAGAGGAGCATGTCCATCTTTCCAGTGGCAGCAAAAAATCCAATCTCCGCAAGGTGAGTCAGGGCTGCTGTTCCGCCTTTGTCTCCCAGTATGCATTCCAAGAACAGCCTTAATAAATCCACGGGGGATGCTGTAGCAGCAGTGATTTAGAGAATCCCCCACAAAAAACCCAAAGTCTGTGAGGTAACAAGACCCACTCTGTGGGAGTCCGTTCAGCTTTTAGGGAAGCTCCTGAGAAACGGGATCCGCTCTCATCCCGAGCGCTCGATCCGTGCTCTCTGTGGCAAAGGGCTGCGGGATCTCACCCGCACGGTTACACGGCAGCACTCGGGATGTTTTTCTTCCTGCAATCCTTTTGTCAGGAAAGGGGCAGCCCTTCAGCCTCCGAGGTCAGCCCAGGAAAAGGGTCTGCTTCCCAGACATGTGGTACTCATTTGCTCGGAATTTTTGACACCGCTTATTACAATACGGCACAGCTGCAAGTTCCCAGGCACTTGTTTTTGGGGCAGGATGGAATGGTGAGAGAGAAATGCCCAAACGTCTCCCTGGAATCTCACAACACAGCTTGCACGTGGAGTGGGGTGCGTGGGGAATGTGTTCCCAGGATTTAACAGATCCTGCACCGTTATGGTTGGCCTTTGTAGCTTTAGGAAAACAACCTCGGTGTGTTGGAGTCCCCAGGAACGGGTTGGTGGTGCTCGTGACCGGCTGCACCTGGGCTTTGCCAGAGTTCTCCGTGTTATTTATGGCTCGCAGGCTGCACTGTGCGTGACCCAGGTTCTGTCGGCACAGATGTTGGTTGGGGCTGGGGATGGATTCCGTGGAAGGAGTCGGCAAAGGGGACTCACAGCTCGGTGTAGGATCAGTCAGCGACAGCAAATGCAAAGCCTGGAAGGGCAGGTTCTGGTTTCTTGCCTTCTGCTGTAATAGCAGGAGCGGTGTAACCGTATGATTAACAGCAAGAGTCCAAAAGTAGCAGGATAATAAATACTGGGAATTCAAAGGAAACCTCAGCTTCTGGCAATTACAGAGTCTGCGCTGCAGAGAGATGGAGCTTCTGACTCCAGTGTTATTTGTGACCTACTTGGAACTGAAATGTTGCAAGAGACTGTTTGTTTAATACTCCATTGCTATTTTTTTTCAAGTTATGCCGTATTCGGGTTAAATACAATCCTTTGAACGTGGACTCATAGATAAACACTCTCCTCAGAAAATTCCATCAGTTCTTGTTGTCTTAATTTTTATTGCCAGCAAGTGCTCAATGTGTTCCTTCTTTTTCCGTTGCAAAAAACCCCTGCCCCAAACCTCCCTAACCTTTCCTATCATGTATCCAATATTTTATAGAGCAATCACAAAGGGTAGTAAATTGAGTAAAACATACTATCCTTGGCAGGATTTCCCTTATGACTAAATCCAATATGAACAAAGAGGACAAGGGCAAATAACTTCACTTATTCAGGTCATTTTTCATAAGAATCATAAAAATTAGATAGAAAAGGCCTATTAGATTATCTCTCCTCGCTTCCATTTTGCCAGTTCTGGGTTGTTCTCCTCGGTAACCTTGTGAAATTTTACTTGTCCAAATGGAAGAAAGATAATTTTCCTGCTGGTTATTATTTTTTTTTTTGAGTGGAAAAGGATGGATGGTTTTTCCATCTGGGCTAGGAAATACTTCTTGTGCTTCTACAAGGCTCATTTTTAATTTCTACAACCGTCTCCTCTTCAACAGTTTTATGTTCCTCTTTTTGGGCACCGCGATCTTATCGTGAGGCGTTTCCTCCGCTTGGGCCCATGTTTTTAATTCCACCCCGTTATTCCAGTTGTTCAAGTATTGGAATAGCCCCGAGGCCATCTGTAACAATTTCACCCCATTGTGTTTCTGCCCTTCAAGTGCTCGCCAGGATTAATGTACCAACAACAACAGATTGTTCTTGCTGTATAGTGGGAAATGTTTATAATGCTCTTCAGATTAAAATAATTTAAAATCCTCTTAAAAAAGATGTTCCCCGCCCCCCCCAAGAGAACTGCCAGAGAAGTGTGTATATAAGATGACTTAAGCCCCCCCAAACAATAAAAACAAAGCCTCTTACAATGGTAAAGGACCATGAAGAGTTGGAGAGAAGCTGTCAGTGCAGCAGCTCTAGGGCTTGTGTTTAACTCCACACGTGTGGTTAAATTGCTGTGCTGAGCTTCTCACAAGCTGAAGAACACACTGGAATGTGTTTGACATTTGTTGCTCTGAATTACAGCTGTGTCAGTATCATTAAAGTGTCCAAAAAAGTGCTAAAATTAATATGGGTTTGGAAAGAGTTAATGTTTGAGGAGTGTAGGTGCTTATCTGCAGCTTGAACGGTCACTGAGTAAATTCTTCAATGATCCCAGTGTTGTGGGGGTGCTGCTGAAATGACAGATCTTTTTCTGTTTCCAAAAAAAAAAAAAAGATCTGGGTTGGGATTCTGGAGCAAAAGGGGATGTGTTTCATGTTGCTGGGAAATAGGGAATCATAGAATCATGTCATAGAATCCTAGAACGGTTTGGTTTGAGAGGGACCTTAAAGCCCAGCCAGTGCCACCCCCTGCCATGGGCAGGGACACTTCCCACTGTCCCAGGCTGCTCCAAGCCCTGTCCAGCCTGGCCTTGGGCACTGCCAGGGATCCAGGGGCAGCCACAGCTGCTCTGGGCACCCTGTGCCAGGGCCTCCCCACCCTCCCAGGGAACAATTCCTTCCCAATATCCCATCTCACCCACCTTTCTGTCACGGGGAAGCCATTCCCTGTGTCCTGTCCCTCCAGGCCCTTGGAAATAGCCTATCTCCAGTCTGTCTTATTGGCTCCTCCAGGCACTGTAAGGCCCCAGTGAGGGGGCTGGAAGTGCACGTGGTCAGGGCCTGTCCACCTTTCCATCTGCCAGCACCCCCAAATCCTCCTCCACGGGGCTGTTCTCAGTCACTTCTTCTCCCAGTTTGTTCTTACGCCCCAAACCAGCGCAGCACTCAGCCTTGTTGAACCTCACAATTGCCGTGACTCTCCTGCTTCTCAAGCTCGTGCAGGTCCCTCCGGGTGGCCCTGTCCTTCAGGAGTGTCACCTGCGCTGCTCAGCTTTCAGGAGCAGTGGTTGGATGGAGTAAAATGGTTTGGCACGGTTTTGGAGCATGCAGTGTGAGGTATCCTATGGATCCTACGCCAGCAGGTCTGGGACTGCTCACGTGTGTCATCTCCATCTCTTCAGCATCTCAAGAGTGAATTGCTAGGAGTGGAATTCTGGAGGGAAAATGAGGGAAAGGAACGTGGCCAGCTCAGTCAGGGGGAATGAGGTGCCTTAGTCTGTTCTCATCCTAAAGGAGTCTCAGCATCCAGGGGTTGGAGCTCCCCAGCCTCTGCTGGGTTCCTGAATTACTGTAGACTCCTGGGTGACGTTAGGGAAATCAGGCAAGTCTATAATTCATGAACGGGAGATATATTGAATGTGACAGGGAAAACAAAGAGAAATTAGGATCCCCAGAATGAACATTTGTGACAGCAGCGAGGATTCTTGGAAGCTTGTTGTGGATCTTAATGGGACTGATATGCTGCTCTAATAAAGGGAAATAAACCTTTAATATAGAATAGGGTAGCTTTTTTTGAGAATTGGTTTTTTGATACATGTGTTTGGTTATATTTTAGTCTAAAAAATAGGGTCTCCTGGTCAGAGACATGAGAAAAGAAGGTTTTATGCTTAACAACGTCCATGATAGCCCTTCTTCTGTCTCTGTAGCCACGTCTCATGTGTTGATGCCACTCCTGGGCATCCTGCATCCTGCTCCCTGTGTGGGAGCACAGATCTGAGGGATGCTGTCCCTGTTCTCTGCGGCTCTCGCGTTGTGAAGTTCGTCTGCCTGTTAAAATGGAAGAGGGGACTACAGTCCGTGGCAGCACAGAGGGATTTTACTGAAAAATACTCTTGTTTTGGAAGAGTGGTTTCACTGTGAAATAAAACTGGCGTCCTTTTGCTCCGCTCTCCATAAAATCCATGGATGGGAGGGTGGCCATGTACAGACTTGCTGTACATTAATTTTGTTTGCAAAAGCGCTGTAATTATACAGCTCTCCTGCCAGTTTGGCACAGGAAGACAAGTAAAATCCCAAGCGGAATGCTTTCCCCATGAAAAATCTTTCTGTAGGGTTTTTTCCTCCCTTAGCTTGAACATAATAACCTGATTGGCAAACCATTTAAAAAATGAATTGCAGGGCTTCCAGCGTGAAATGATTGGCTCCATAGGAGTTATGGCTTTTGCATACGTGGGGGAAAAATCCAACTGTGCCGCCGAGATCTGCCGGGATGTCCTCTTGGAGAGCCTGCCAGGCTGCAGTGACCTGGAATGCATCCAGCTGGTGCGTCACCTCTGCTACCAGCGCTGCGTTTCTTCAGCTTTTAACTCAATTCCTGCTCTCAGTGGCAGCTGTTTAATTCTTCTGCCAGAGATAGCTTCAGGAGGGGGGGAAAAAAAAAAGAACTGCAAATAGAGGAATTGTTTAGAATATTGGGTCTAAACATAGATGATGGTGGTGATGGCTGGTTCCATTTTTAGCTTCCTAAAGAAACGAGGCTTATCCAGCAGTGACATCTGCTTCTCGGCTGCTTCTTCGCAGGTTGTGAGTGCAGGGGTCGACTTCAGCCAAATTTTGATCAAAACCCAAGTTTTGCTCCAGGTTTTGGTGTTTGGTGGATGGGGACGTTTGACTTTGGAGCTCAGTGGTGCTTTCTTTTTGACCACGTGGCTGCAGGCACTGAGGGGAGGGAGAGGGGGTCTTACAAAGCATGGGAGCAGGAGAGGTGGGGAAGTGGGTGCCTCACTGGTGTGTGAGCTCTGATATCGGGGCAGGGAATAAAAATCATCCCAAAACCAGGCTGCAGTAGTTCCTCTCTCAAAGAGAGGCCTACCCCGTGTCACTAGGTAGGCTCTCACCAGGGGATGTCTTCTCCTGCTCTGTTCCCACCTCTCCTTGTGCTGCCATGACCATTTTGTGGCTCACTGAGGCTTAGGGAACGTTCCCGGCCGTGTTATTTGGAGCTCAGATGAGCTTAAGGCAGCCGTGAGAGTGAAGGCCGGCGAGGAGCCTGTCTGAGGCGCGAGTGGCTCCTCGCGGCCCACAAAGCTGCTTTGCCTTAAGGAGCCTGGCTCCGGGCAGGATTATCCGGCTGGCTGGGAGAGTGCCGCGGTGCCAAGCGGGCATGGAGGTGTCTCCGGGGAGGAGGATCAGCACCTCAGAGTCACGCTCAGCGCCCGAGCAAAGGTGAGATACTGAGCGTATCGGCTCGAGTCCTTGGGGCGTCTCTCCCACTTTAGAATCAGACAGGCTCGTTCAGTTTGAAGAGACCTGCAGGGATCATCCGGACCACCTGGCTGACCAAATCCACAGCGTGTTCTTAAGGGCACTGTCCAGGCGCCACTGACGGGCCTGAGGCACTGACCACCCCTGCAGGAAGCCACTGCCGGCATTCCACCACCCACCCTCTTGGTAAAGAAATGCTTCCAAACATCCAGCCTGAAGTGGCCGGTGGGACAATCCTCTCTTGCCCAGCTCTCTGATTTGTGCCAGGCTGTGGTTTGCCCTCACTGCTGGCTCCAGCTGACCAGCACCCCCAGTCCCTGTCTGCAGGGCCGCTCTCCAGCCACTCCTCTCTCTGGATTTGGGTGGATTTGTACAAACATCTGCTGGACCGTGGCTGCTGAAGGCCACGTTCTCCTCTCCCACCCCCGGGCAGGCTTTGCCGCCGTGCATTCCCGGCTCCACTGGCTGTGGGAAAGCAGCAAGGCCGTGTCTTTGGGAGTCAGACCAACCTGGAGAGTAAAATCTGCAGCATTAGTTTTGGAGAGGACTTTGCCCTGTTTGGGATCTGGCAGAAGCATTTTAGGATTTAGTGATGGGCAAATGCTCTGGCTGCAGAGCTCTTTAAGACGCCCTCCCAGAGTCTGTGGGGAGCTCTCGGCCGAGGGAAGCAAACTGGTGACCTGGAAAAAGAAAATGAAGGAAACAAGATTAGTCTGCTCGACAGGGAATGCCATCCTGGGATTTATTTGGATTCCTGTGAAAGTAGCAGTCGGAAAGGTCTGAAATGCAGTGAAAATTTGTGGTTTGTAATTGGAGAGAAAAAAGACATACTTCTGAGATATATATATACACACACACAGATATATAGATATATATATATGTATGTATGTATGTATGTAAAAAATACAGCTATTGGTTCCTGGGTGGGGCCTCTGGGAGTGCTTTGGAGAGGCTACTCTGCATGATATCCTTTATTTAGCAACTGTCATGCCCGTTTGGAGGATCTGTAGTGATAGAACCTGTCCTGGGAAATGTCTGAAATCCAGAATCATGAAATATTTAGTGGACCGTTCACTGCTAATGGGCTCCAGCCCCGCGCCAGCACCACAGGATCAGTAACAAAAGGCTCTGTGTGCCAGTGCCAAGCTGCCTGAGACTGCTCTGAGTTTGTTCAAGTCTTATTTCAGGTTTTATCAAAAGCGAAATCTGAGTCCAGCAAGGCAGGGTTTGGTTGGTTGAAACCAGCAAAAGCTTGTTTTATTTTCCTTGCTCAGAGGAAACCTGGGATATGTCATGTGTGGCATACACAGAAGTGAGTTATTTTTTTTCAGCAGTAGATAAATTGATGTGAGAAAAAATACACAGTATTGATTTTCCTTTTCCTGTGGCTTTTGAGAGGTTGTTAATGCAGCAAGTACACAAGAGCACTCATATGTCTGTCTGCACGGTAATCGCTAATAAATTGACTTTCTTAAAAACAATTTTTAGTCTGTAGTTTCAGTGACTTGATTTGTGGAGTAGATGATATCTCCTGGCACATAATTACTCATTTTTGGGCTGTGTAAAAGGGGGGAGGATAAATTTTCCCGCATTATCTGTAGCACCGAACATCTCTCCTATTACTCATACAAGTTTTTCCTCTGCGTCTTCTTCCTTGCTGTAGCTGAGCAAAGAGGTTTTTAAGGATCTGAGGCTTTTTTTCAGTGTTAAAATTTACAGTACAGGCACTTTCTAGAGCTAATTCTTGTGCGTTCTGACACAGCAGTGGTCACGATCGTGACAAGGACAATGATTTATACTCAGGAGACCAACAATTCGTTTCTCTCAGTGTCTCCAATTGACTGCGGAGAACTTGTTTTCCTTTGGGAAAAAAAACCCCAAACCTGCAGCAGGACCCGTGGTGATAATCATATTAACAGTACAGGGAAAGCAATTTGATGGCACGTGGCAGAATGTGAGGTGCAAGGCCCTGTCAGCCTGCTGGGGGTGATGGCCTGAGGATGCTGAGGAAGGCAGTGGGGAGGAGCTGACCCGTGGAGTGGGATGAGGGGTGTTGGTCCGTGCCTGGGGAATTGTGGTGGGTGTCCAATGGAAGCACTTCTGATCCTGATGCACAGGTGGGCACATGGTGATGCTTAGGAGTCACTGGTGCTCGTGGACACTTATGTGTGTGGCTCTTTGTTCTTGCTCTTCAGGGCTTGCAGTCCAAATTTGGGGGTCATAAATATCTTCTTCCCGTTATCCAGTGCAAGATTGCATTGTGTCCAGTTTCTTCTGGATGTGCTCTACACAGTCAGTGTTATCTGGGATTTGTTGTCCCAGAGGTTTGTTCTAAGGCCTCGTAGGTTGCCATGGTGGCACGGGGACCATGTTCTCACTGTTGTGAGAAGAGACAGACATTGATTACATTGCTCTGAGGTGATTTATTCCCAATAACTCCCTGTCTTGAAAGTCATCTGGTGATCTCAGTTCTCATACAGTGCTCCTTCTTCAGCATCGCTCCTGACAGGATTTTCCTGATCATTCCCTTGCTCTTCGCTGTTGTTCCAATGTACCACTTGCTTTTAGCCACTTTTCTGGTTTTTGGTCTCTCTCTTCCCATGGTGGTCCTCAAGGTCCTGCCAAATCACCGATCTCCACTCGGAAACCTTTATATGGAGGAACAGTGAGTCTGTAAAGGAACAGTGACTGCACTGTGAGGTACAAAGTGAAATTTAGGACTTTGAATTCTTGCACATTCATGGCATTGCTTCTCTCCCCCCCACTTTATGTCCTGTTTGCAGTGCAAATGGTTTCTGCAGGAGGGCCTTGGACATCTGTGTGTTTGGCTGTTTGTTACAGAAGGCTTTTAGTGGGTCACGGAAGCACACGGAGGGGAGCTTTTGGAGTGGCCTGTGAAATGATTTTGCTTAGCTTTGTTTTAGCACTTCTTGCACAAACCTCTGCTCCCTCCCCTCGGGTCGCAGCTTTCCAAGCTGCGCCAGCAAGAGCAGAGTCAGGCTCGGCTAAACTCGAACGAAGCACAGGGCACATTTAATTTGCATTTGTGCAGAGGTGCTTAATTACAAACACCTCTCGTCCTGCCACAGCACTCCCGGCAGTTCCTTGATTGCTCCCGGTAGGGAGCTGAGCGGCTTTGAGGATGGATGTGGTTCCCTTGGATTTGGGAAGGTTTTCTGCATCCCGAGGAGTGGTGGGCTGTGAGATGGACGAGTAAAGGTCAGTGGTTTGATGACCAGAGGGCTGGTTATGACAGGATATAATCATGGAATCACAGACTATCCCGAGTTGGAAAGGACCCACAAGGATCACCGTGTCCAAATCCTGGCCCTGCTCAGGACAACCCCAAGGATCCCACCATGAACCCCACCCCGAGGATGTGTGTGGGCTCACAGTGAGAGCAGCACTTGTAAATTCTGTCTCTCAGGGGTTTGGTAGGTGGGGTAGGATGCACCGTCTGTAAACCCATGGATGAATTGGAAGGAAAGCTTGTGGTGAGGCAGGAAAAACAGCCCCAAACCTGAGCTATTGCCTGAGGAAACGTGGGAATCCCCATTACAAAGATTGAGATTAGAAGACACATCTGCTAGGAGTTTGGCTCTTGGAATTCCATCAGGGAAGTCCCACCTTGTTTTCTTCTAAAGATGAAAAAAACCCCACCATAAACCGCCACCAAAACCCATCCTGAAAATACATTGCGTGTCTGTATTATTTATATGTCTAGAACTGGACATCCTCTTGCAGTGCATCCATATCCTCTCAAGAGATGGTCCCAGGGTATTCCAGGAACCACTCTGGACATGCAAGCCTTAGATTCGGCTTGGAAATCATCAGGGAAGTATTTTCTACTGAAATACAAATATCCCCTTGTCACCCCCTCAAGAAACATTAAAGCCTGTTTGGAGGAGGGAAAGTGCAGTATAACATTTAGTTATAAATTGAAGATTTCCAAGCCATGTTGACTTAAAGCATCTGTTAGTGAAACGTGTCTGCTCTGCAGACAGTTTTTGTACTTGTGCTGTGCAAGCACATTTCAAACAAGCGCAGCAAATGTGCTGCTGAGAACAATCCAGCGGTGCTGCTTGGGTCATTGAGATGACTTAATAGGTCTTTTCTTTTTCCTTGCTATCGGTATTAAATCAATGATTCATATAAATTCTGCCAAAGGGAGTTAATTGTTATTGCACGGTAGAAAAAGCTGCCAAACTAAGGGCAAAACTCTGATTGCAGCGCACGAAATAAAATGGAGTTGTGTTCTGATTGCTGAAAGCATAAAATGGCTGAACCTGTCACCCCTACCAAAACTGCCTGGACTGGAATTCCCGTGGAAACAGTGGCAGTGGGAGGCTTCCACCGTCCCAGGCTGCTCCAAGCCCCGTCCAGCCTGGCCTTGGACACTGCCAGGGATCCAGGGGCAGCCACAGCTGCTCTGGGCACCCTGTGCCAGGGCCTGCCCACCCTCCCAGGGAACAATTCCTTCCCAAGATCCCATCCAGCCCTGCCCTCTGGCAGTAGGAAACCATTCCCCCTTGTTTTACAATGTGAGAGTTGAAACACTGCCTGTTACGTGAAGGAGAATGGAAAAAGATACACTTTTAGGAATTGTTTGCAGCAAAGTCCGGGTTTTTTTGTGCAAGGAGAGGTGGTTTTCAAATAGGAATCAGCACTGGGAAATAAAATAGAGGAGCGTGTGTAATGTGTAGGTCTGGGGTAGGACAGAGGAGGACAACACTGGGGGGATGTTGGCAGAGTGGTTTGGAATGAGGACGTGGATTTGCTGGAGCCAATGGGAAAATTCAGGAGCACCATGAGACACCAGAAACTGGGGAAACGGCAATGCCGGAAATGAGGAAATCCACACTCGGCAGTGACTAAATAATTAATAAGGGACCATTTCTGGCCCGCTCGGTGACCTGACCCGACTGCAGGAACCAAATGTGTGGGGTAAGGATTAACATGCCTGAGGCAAGGTCTGGGCTGGGATTGGAACAGGAAATGATTAAAGTCCTTTGCAAAAGCTGGAGGAAAGCTCGTTATTTTGCTCTAATATTTTCAGGACTTTTTATAATCCATGTGCAGTATTCAGGAAGGTTAAATAGCTGAGTGTTGGAGGGGGTCTCCTCCTATGATCCCTTTAAAAACTGGGGGATATTACTCTAAATTTTGGTGAGTTTTCCACCAGCACTGTAATACCTGTCCCTGTGTGGCATAGGGAATTAAGTGAATAAAAATTAAGTCTACAGTGACAGAAATTGCCAATGACTTCTAAAGGAAAGAGAGATTGGGACTGCTTCAAACAAGTGCTTAATAAACCCCAGTGAAAGAAATGTTGACTTAACTCATTTTTAATTGCTTTTAAGCTCTTAAGTGAGTTTGTTATTGAAAAGTAATTAAAGGCCTTGAAAGATTGTGGGGAACTTTGGGAACACCTTTATGGAAAGGCAGTTACTCACCTTAAAATAATTTTTATTGCTACCTAATCTGTCTGAATCGCTCAATTAATTACTTAATGAAACGTGGTTCAGCGCGGGGATGCTGCTCAGGTATGGCAGAATGTGTGTGCTTTGGGTATAATGGCAGGCAGGAAACCTGATAAACAGTCAATTGTTGCTTTGAGAAACTTTATGGATAAGTAAAACAAAAAAAAACCCAATCAGTTTTGTGAAGCCCTTTTTTGCCCAGAACTCCTTTTCCCAAGACATACATGAGAACTGGGATGGGTGAATTTTCTAGAGCTGAAAGGTTTCCTTGCAGAATCACAGTTTAAACAGTGTTTTCATCAGTGTGGCTCAGTTGTTTTTTTCAGATGGAAATAACTCCAGCAGGAAGTGTCTCTGTCAATACAACAATCTCCAAATTGATTTTGTTGTCATGTTTCCATTGAGGACGGTGGAGAAAAGATTCCAGCGCCGCCATTTGTGTGGCTGCAGTGGCAAAATATCCTGAAGGGATCAAGGGGTATTCTTAACCTGGAATTCAGGTTGAGAGAGAGGACTCTGCCCCTCTGCCCTGCTCAGGTGAGACCCCACCTGCAGAGCTGCCCCAGCCCTGGGGCCAACAGCACAAGGACGTGGAGCTGCTGGAGAGAGTCCAGAGGAGGCCCCGGAGCTGCTCCAGGGCTGGAGCCCCTCTGCTCTGGAGCCAGGCTGGGAGAGCTGGGGGTGCTCACCTGGAGAGGAGAAGGCTCCAGGGAGAGCTCAGAGCCCCTGGCAGGGGCTGAAGGGGCTCCAGGAGAGCTGGAGAGGGACTGGGGACAAGGGATGGAGGGACAGGACACAGGGAATGGCTTCCCCCTGCCAGAGGGCAGGGCTGGATGGGATATTGGGAAGGAATTGTTCCCTGGGAGGGTGGGGAGGCCCTGGCACACTGAGGTTTCCCGGAGCAGCTGTGGCTGCCCCTGGATCCCTGGAAGTGTCCAGGGCGAGGTTGGCCGGGGCTTGGAGCAGCCTGGGAGAGTGGAAGGTGTCCCTGCCCATGGGATGGTCTTCTCTCCCCTTCCAACCCAAATCATCCAGGGATTCCATGATTTTATGATCTTCCCCAAGGGATGCCGCACACAAACAGCCACCAGCTGAACTTTGGGCTGTGGACAACCTCCTCTTCCATCTGACAGCTCCGCAAATTTCCCATGCGTCTTGTAGCCAAATTGGGAGCTATGAAGGGAATGGGTAGAGTACACGGAAATAATGGTGGGAGATCAAGTGGAAATGGTGCAGTGGTGGGTGGAAAACCTTGCTGAAGGTGAGGTAAGTGCCCACTGCTCTCTCAGACTTCCCAGAGCAGGGCAGGTCGTCCCCCTGCCAGAGGCAGTCCCGGTGGGATTGCCATCATCCTTAAACTAGGTATCATTAGGCCTTGCACTGATCCTGGCCACCTTCCTCAGCATCCTTGGAGAAATCCTGTCTGGTCCTGGGGACTTCTCTGTCTCAAACTGATTTAATTAGTGCTTATTTTCTGTGCTCTGTTGGCAGTAGGATCTGTCTCCCGAAACTCTGCTCCTCAGCAATGCATTGATTCTGATATGCCAATTATCCTGAGTTTGGAAATTGAAGAAAAACCCTTCTCAGAAGATGGCCCGTGTAAATTGAAGCAGATTACTAAACTAGACTAGAACTTACTGCCCTTTGCTTTTCTAAGCACAGTGAAGTGAAAATCAAGAACGAGGGCATTTATCTCCAGTGTGTATTTTTCTGGATTACAGACTTTGGCAGATGTGGTGCAGAGCGATATTTCTTGGCAAACTGGCGTGTTTGAAAGGCTGGCCTTAGAGAAATGAGTCTCTTTTAAATAGAGCTAAATATAAAAGCAAACCAGCTCCCACTCTGTTTAAGTCTCTCTTATCTGCTGATAGGAGTTCAGATTAGAGTGTCTGACTTAACTATGTTGAATCCACCCATCCTGCTGCTGCATCGACTCCCAGCTCGGCACCTGAAATCCAGGGCTCGACAGGAGCAGGGAGCCCCGTGCTGATATTTCAGCAGCAGTTGTCCTTTTCCTGCTCTTTGGCTCCAAAAGCAACCCCTCCAGTTTTCCAGGGGATTAGACTCCTTTTTTTATTTTAATCAGTAACTGGTGAGTAAGTAAAAATGCAGATGGGATTTGCCTCTTTTCCTAAGCTCGCTCTGCCCTTCTGGCCTTCTGCTGGCATCCTCCAAGTGGGAAAGTTATTCTGAGGATACAGTGGAAGTGATGTCAAAGGGAGGTGTGGTCAGGGGTGACGTTCAGAATCCTGTCGTGTGTCACTTGTCTTCCTTGGGGGCCGAGCCAACAGGATGTTCCTGGGGAAAGGACCATGCCCAACTTTGCCAGTTTAATGATTTCCTCACTCTTCTTGCCTCTTGAGTTCTCACTTATATCCTGCCTGTACAAAAACCAAGGTGGCTCTGTGGGATATTTAATACTCTGGAGTTTGAAGAACCCTCTAATTTTAGAAATTCTCTGCACACCTGGAGTCATTGAGTCATTGTGCGTTTTTCCATGGAGTTTTCCTGGAGGGATGTTTTCCCGTGGTGGATGTTTTCCCAAGGTGCTGCTGAAGCACATGTCCTTTTCACCCTCTTCCTTAAAAGCTCTTTCCCCTCCAGACTGGCCAAAGCCATTGCTGGCGATTCCCAACAATTCCAATTCTTCCACCAGTTTGCCAAGACGAGTGCTGGGGATGGGTCTTTGGCAGGAGGCAGCTCAGGAGCTGGAAGCGGCCCTGGGAGCCTTTCCCTCCCAAGCATCATCAGTGTTTGGGGAATCCAGGGATGAATTCCTGCTGGTGCCACCCTTCCTGCTCCATGCCACTTCTCCTGGCTGTGTCCTGTGTTTCCAGCTCCAGCACAGAGCTTTCCCTGGGAGCTTCCCTCCTCCTGTGCTGCCTGTTCCCGGTGCTGAGCTCCCCGGGATGTGCCGGTCCAGCTCTCCCAGGGCCATCTGGCGAACCAGATCAGGGAACAGCAAACCTGGGTTATTTTTAACCCGGATCCCTTCCCTAATCCGGGTCTCTGTTCAGCTCTGGGGCAGTTCTGGTGGCACAAAGGCAGAGGGAAGACAGGAAGGCGCTTCNAGGTCTCTGTTCAGCTCTGGGGCGGTCCTGGTGGCACAAAGGCAACTGCCCGTTTTTAAGGAGAGGGAAGACAGGAAGGCGCTTCCAGCCAGGAACGACCCTGTGGTTTCCTGCAATGTTCTCTGCCTCCCAAAATGATTTCTTTCCATGCCTGTATTTCCTGCTAGGTATTTGCACAGATGTTTTCGCTTGCAGTTGCTCCAGGTGGATCTCATTGGATAGGTTTTTTGCCAATAACTCTGGTTTCTCAAGATTTCATGTTTTTAAATTTTTTCTTTAAACGTGCCCAGAGCAGAATGGAATTATGGAATTCTGGATAATCTGTATATATCCATTAACATTTCCCCCCATTCTTTCAGAATTTAGGTCCTACGTGCATCAGGCTCCATGACAAATGTTTCTGGTAGCCGCTCTTGGTGTCTCCTTGCTCGTAGCTTACCACCCCACCCTTCACTCTTGCCTTTAAATTCTGTGCCTTTAATTCCATTCCCTGTGTGAGTAAAGGTGTCTGAATTAACCTTCGCAATGAACCTGCCAGGGCTTTTCCCAGTGTCCAAATAGATTCTCATTAATCCCTCTTTTGTACTGCCAGGAAGGGTTGTGTTGAAGTGTTTTGCTTCAATTTTATTATTTTTTTTTTTAACTAGAGGAAAAGGTCACACTGAGGCTGCTCTCGCTGAAAGGTTTATTTTTATAAGACAACGGTTGCATCTAATTTTTAATGCTGCACTTTCTGGAGGTTGACTGTTGTCAGTAGTACAATTAATATTTCCTTCAGTTAACAATAATCTCAGATAATGAAATTGTTTTCTTTTCATTACAGAGTCGTTTGTGACTTAGAAACCCCGAGGTGCCTTGTAATATATATAAATTGCACAAGTGAGAATAATTATTCCAGAGTCAATTCTAGAAGAAGTTTGGGAAGATTACTGAGAAAATGGAACGTTGACTTTGGGGGAACTTTTCCCTTTCCATTTTGTGGGGTTTGGTTACTCAGAGGGCTAAACCCAAAATATTATGGAATAGGATCTGACCCTGCAGAATGTCAGACATTTGCTGAATGTTTTTATCTTCATTTGATAAACGGTTGTGGAGTGTATTTTTATGCTACCACTATTTTATCAGAACCCTCTGCAATCTACCAAAGCAGGTGTTTTAATCACCACATGTTAATTAACTCAATCTCTTTCATAATCCGTCTACCCAGCTCCTACCACTGGAGTCCAATTTTATGGAAAGAAGAATGAAAACTGGATAAAAAATGGATAAAAAAGGAGAAATATAGAAGAATAATTGTAATAAGGTCATCATTAAAGTGTAGCTACTAAAACAAAAGAAGAAAACTAAATTTGGGGCATAGGAGGGAGGATAGAATTAAAAATCCTGTTTTGCTGCTTGAAATAGCACATGGAGTTGATGAAGATATTAGGGAACAAGCTTCCCTACTTAGTAGCTGCAGTAATCTTAGGAAATATTAAGGACTTTAATCTCTTTCACAGCAAGAAGAAAGTGGGAAGGGAAGGAGGAATTCTGGGCTGCAGGAACCTGCTTTGCTTTCTTTGCTTAACTTGATAAGAAAGATGGAGAGGGACTTTTTCCAGTTAGTGACAGGACACAGGGAATGGCTTCCCACTGCCAGAGGGCAGGGCTGGATGGGATATTGGGAAGGAATTGTTCCCTGGGAGGGTGGGCAGGCCCTGGCACAGGGTGCCCCACAGGCAGGGCTGGTTTTTTCTGTGTTCTTGAAGATTTCCCTGCCTGGGAAAACTGGGACTTAATCCCAGATCATGCTCCTAATGAACAAGGTTGCGCCAACAGGACTTCCCAACGTTGTGCTATTTCCCTAAATTTTCCAAGTTAGTACCTCCTCACAAATTCGTTTGTTTTCTCTCGTTCTTTAATGAATGTCTTTGCACTTCCACTCAAAGGCAGTGATTGGGACTGATGGTTTTTCTGCAAATACATCCAAATTTGGTCAGTCCTGACTGTTCCCTGCTGGTTTTTGAGCGGTGGCAGAGGGCAGGGATGTGTGTTGGCAGCTGGACAGTCTCCTTCTCTGCAGCTCATCACAGCTTCTCTGTGCAGCAGCAGCATCCACTCACTCTGAACTGGATCATTTTGACTTCTGGTCAAGAAAAAACAGAAAAGAAGCCCAAAAAGATCCAACAAGGGTGAATCTGCTGAGTGGCAGCACAATGCAAGCAGGTATTGATGCTGTTGCAGCTAAAGAAAGATCCACTGCCGAGGTTAATGAGAGGTGGGGACCGTTCTTCTCTCTCTCTGTAGCAGCCAGAGCCGAACAAAAGGGAGAACGTTTGGAGAGTCCCTCGGCATTAAAGGTTGTGGCAGTTGTCCTCCTGCCAAATGCTGGAAACCCTCCGGACATTCAGCGCCGTCGGACACCTTTAGGGTTTGTTAGCAAGAGCCCATGGACTTCCTTGGCTCATACAAACATCAGGATGGAAAGATATTCCAAAATGGGGACTCGGAGCAAACTGAGGTATCAAAGCAGCTCTGAGATGAAATAATAATGATAAAAGTGTGGGGATTGAGGTGTGAAAGCAGCAGCAGGAGTGGTTGGTGATCCTGTGGTTGATGCTGAGCCCGGTGCGGCAGGCAAGGCCTGCTTTCCCGAAATCCAGTGGGGGAGGACGATGTGGGGGAGGTGGTTTTCTCCCCCATTTGCTTGAACTTATTTTCAGCTTCTTTCTTGCCACAAAAGGAGTAATTTGTTTAATTTTACAAAATGTTACCGAAGCTGTTGGAAGTGGAGCTGCAGCCCACGTCTTCTTGATAAATGAGTGTGTGTATTCCTGGAAGGAAGTTAAAATGGGGCTGTGTTATATTTGGTACCTCCTGAAGCACTGAGGCTACTTTGAGTACAGAATGTGCTCAGAGAGAGACTAATTTGCCACTGCAGAGCTTGATGGGATGAGATTTGTCAAATCCTTGTCTCTGCTGAAATTCACTTACGCTTTCCTCTCTCTCCTGAAGATATTTTAGGGTTCTGTCTTTGAATCGAAGGGCCGTAAAAACAAGTCAAAAAGCCTGAAACCAGGACTAAATTCCAAGCAATGAATATGCTTCTTATAATGTAGAAATACAGAAGTCAAGCATCCGTGGAGTCAACAGGTGGAGATGTTCCTGACCCATTTCCCTGAGGGTGCTCATGCTCCTGGTAGCACCGGTGTTGGGATTATTTGGACATTGGAGCATCAGCAGAGTGGGTTTTGACTTCTCTGCAAGGATGCCATCTCTGATGGCAGGTGGTGGCTTCCTGCAGGAGGCAGGGAAAAGAAAGATTCAGTAAAAATGAAGATTTTACCGTTTTCTGTTCCTTTACAAGCTCATGCTGTTTCAATAGCTGGCTTGAAGGATCTCATGGTGTAATTCTACAGGGAGAGGTGGGATGTGCCAGCACTCCCGAAGAAAACCTCAGTTGTTTCACTGGATTCAATGTTTTCTGCCTCCTGCTTTCTCCCCCTGAGTGTTTTTTGAGTGAATGTAAACTAATACAGGATCAGTGGTTAGAAACCATGAAAAAATATTTAATGTAAACCTTTTGGTACTGGGTTGATTAAAATAAACAACTGTTCTGAGGAGCTGGTCCTGCTTTGGGAACAGTAGGGTTTCTGTTCCTCCCTGTAATGCATAAAGCATGTGGAGTGCCCGGAGAGCTTTTTTTTGGGTGCTGTACTTTATTTTGAGGGATTTCATTTTCAGTTCTCTGAGCTTTTGTGTCAGCTGGGAAGGGAGGATGTAGGAGTAACATGTAAAACTCAGGCTAAAGCCTGTTTAGTACCAAATCCTGACAAATAGCTGGTAAACAAGTATTTAAATGAAAGCCTGGACTTTGTTTTCCCCCTCTGGAAAGCTGGGAAGGCCTTGGTCTCACTGCCAGCTCCGGTATCCCTTCCCTCTCCTCTCATCCTGCGTCTCCAGCGCTCCTCCTTTTTTTGTCTGCATTTCTTACATGTCCCATTTCTCCTTCTGCTCCAGTGGAGGTGAAGACCACTCTGAGCTGGGAAGAGCCGTGTTTCCTTCCGGCAGGTTTTCCACAGAGCCTCACGGGTGTTTCTCTCTCTCTCTCTCTCTCTCTCTCTGTCCTTGCTGCCGCAGAGCTCTGGAATGCTGTGAAGACTCCCTGCCCAGGCACACTCCTCTCCGGATTATCTCCATCCCAAGGAAGCTCATATCCAAGAGGTACCAATTCATCCTGTCTTTGTGCCCTTCAGTTGTAGCACTTTAGTTTAACTACTCCTCCCAACACCTTTTCCCCGCTCCCTCCAGACAGGAAAGCCTTGGATGCCGTGGAGATTGTAGGTGTTGCTGTTTGATGCGGTTTGGACTCTTCCTTCTATTAAATGAACTTTGCTACAGAAGCACTTTACATTTTAAAATGAGAAGTGATTTCTGGGTCAAGAAATGCACAAGCTGAAGCTCCAGCAACACTCCGTGCCTGGTGTATTTTATTGTGTTGATTTAGGAAGTTAATAAGCATCACGTCTTCAGCAGCCCGAGTAAAACACACAGTACTTACAGGCTGCTCCTATAAAGAATCGTGAGAGGGTTTCTTTTTTTAGTGTTTATTAGTCTTAATATCTTCCTAGTAAATAATACATTTTTGTTTTATGTTAAAAAGGAGACTTGTGTTCATTAGCTGGGTCAAAATCCCCGGGTTGGCACAGACAGGATTCCTGATATAAACTTCTGTCATTTGCCTGGAGACGGACAACTTGTTTTCTAATAGTTTCTATTTCTCGGGAGAAGAAAGCTGGAAACAATGTTTTTAAGTATAAACTTTGCAGTGTAATTTGGTCGGAGCAGGTTCTGTCTTAACTCTTTATTTTGGTTTATAGTGCCCAGCAGGATGAGACCTGAGCAGGTCAAGCCCTGTGAGCACATCCATACATATCTGTAAGGGAATTGAGTGTGTTCTGACAGTGGGAGAGCATGATCTACAGGAGTTGTGAAACAGGAACACACCCCCTCAGGAAATCCCTCTGGAAAGTATGCTGGGAAAATGTCCCTGTGTGCCTGCCCTTCAGTTTTCCCTTAGGGATTCACACTTCTCTGTTGGGCAGAGAAGACGCTGGGGTGGCTGAAGTGTCTGTCTGACCCCATCCAGCTGCTCTTGGGCAGGAGTATGGAAAAACCAGCCTTGACTCTGTGTTTTTTTTTTTCCATTTTATGTGTTTTGCTGCTCACTTAATGACATGAACTTTAAATGTCAGCCGCTCTTGGGCCCGCTGCGCTGCGTCGGGATCAAACCTCTGGGCACACTCTGACCCTTATCCTCACAATAATTTAGCACTCCAGCCCTGCTTTGGGAAAAGCTGCCCTAAATCAATGCCTCCTCTTTGGGTACGGACAAAATCTGGGACAATTTCTTCCTCTCCCACCCTCAGCAACTCACCCCAGCTTAGGTGGGACCAAGGATTTCAGAAGAGCTTTTCCTTGCTTGTGCCAGCCTCGAGGCAACAACAGTGATCCCCCGTTCATCTCCTGCTTCCCCCTTTTCCCCTTCTTCATGCTAGAAAAAAAAGGGATTTTGATGCTGCTCCTGTCCCTTTTTTCTGCATGGTTTCCCCCCTTGGGGCTGTGTAGCTTTTTTTTGGGTCTGAGAAGCAGAAATCCAGGGCTGTGGAGGGGGAGAAGCAAAGCCGAGGGTGGGTTTGATGGGTGGTGAAGTGGGAGAAGGGAGACAAAGTAAGGCTGGAACTGATGGGAGATCCAGAGAACAAGGTGGTGTTTCAAATGGGAATATGTGAAGTGCTGGCTTTGCATGAGAAAGCTCCTGCTCCAAGGGTTCCTGGTCCAATCCAGCTCCAGATTAAGAAGTTCTAAGCTCAAGAGTGGAATTGATGGAGGCTGTGGAGACTTGGCTGACCCCAACAATCGGGGTTGCTCTCCAGGCTGTGATTGCCCTGCTGGGGATCTCCAGCAGCCACTTCAGATATTTACTTTTGGGTGATTTTATCTTTAGTTGAACCCCTCCCTGTTAGACTCAGTGTTCATTCAGAAACCAAAAGGTAGAAGAAATGGAGTTAAACTTGAATGTGTGAGTGCTCCATGTCTTAACTCAGCTTACTTAGGTTGTTTCCTGCTTGGGAAGTACCCCACTCCCCCACATCCTAATTGAAATTCCAGCAATTAAACAGTTAAACACGGTGTGTGTGTGTGTAAAATCCATGTGTTTCTATAAATACCTCTCTTATCTCTGTAATGGTTTGGTTTGATGTAAATATTTTTAAATGTGCTTTTACATTAGGCTGGTTTTTATCCAGTGTGTGTGAGTGGAATTTGGAACTGGGCCTGGACTTTATACTTCTGCTCCTCAACGTTTCTGAACTCATGTGGAAAATTTCTGGACCTTGGTCTCCTGAGCATTTCTGCCAGTTTGGTGGGGTCTTCACTGGGCTGGGAATGCACTGAAGCCAGAGCTGGAGTGGAGCATTTTGCCAGCATCTCTTGGACACTTCCATGCAGTTGGGAACATCATTTAGTGAATTTTTTTAGTGCAGGAGCAAATCCTTTGTTCACAGATCTGAAGTTTTCCTGCATTGCCAGCTCTGCTTTGGAGAACAAAATTCCTTTCAGAGAACATGTGATATGGAAAATGATTTCTGTCAAGCCAAGTTATGAGCTGCATCCAGCTCTGGGGCCCCCAACATCAGGAGGACGTGGAGCTGCTGGAGAGAGTCCAGAGGAGGCCCCGGAGCTGCTCCAGGGCTGGAGCCCCTCTGCTCTGGAGCCAGGCTGGGAGAGCTGGGGGTGCTCCCCTGGAGAGGAGAAGGCTCCAGGGACACCTCAGAGCCCCTTGCAGGGCCTAAAGGGGCTCCAGGAGAGCTGGAGAGGGACTTTGGAGTCACAGGACAAGGGGGAATGGCTTCCCACGGCCAGAGGGCAGGATTAGGTGGGATTTTGGGAAGAAACTGTGGCAAAAACACTTTAAAAGGGGATTTTTTTAGAGGAGTGGCTCTGACTAAGAAAAGTATTTGCAAGAGTGTTACTTAGGATCTAATCCTGGCTCATTAATCTTTATAAATTCATCGCCTTGTACAAGGAAGAAGTTTCCCTATGTGATACATTACAGAATATTTAGGTACATCATAGAATCCCCAAATAGTTTGGCTTGGAAAGGACCTTAAAGCCCATCCAGTGCCACCCCCTGCCATGGGCAGGGACACCTTCCACTGTCCCAGGCTGCTCCAGCCTGGCCTTGGGCACTGCCAGGGATCCAGGGGCAGCCACAGCTGCTCTGGGCACGCTGTGCCAGGGCCTCCCCACCCTCCCAGGGAAGGATTCCTTTGTAAGATCCAGTCTAAACCTCTCTGTCAGTTTGAGAGTAGGCTTCATTCCCCCTTGTCCTGTCCCTCCAGGCCCTTGTAAAGAGTCACTCTCCATCTTTCTTGTAGGTTCCCTTCAGGTCCTGGAAGGTTACAATGAGGTCACCCCAAAGGTTTTCTTTTCCAGGCTGAACAATCCCAATTCTCTCTGCCTTTCCTCTCGGCAGAGCTGCTCCAGCCCTCTGATCAACTCGGTGCCTCGTCTGGAACTGTTCCAACAGCTCAGCAGCAGCAGCAGCGTGCTCTGTTCGAGCACTCTGTGGCTGAGGTGAGGTTATGGGAAACATCCTCCCTGTTCCCTCCACCTTTCCACGGCGCCTTCCCGCAGTGTGCTCCGCATTCCTGCCCTCACAAAAGCCATGCTGGAAGCAGGGGCCTTTCTCTCAGATGTATAATTCAGCCCCTCTTCCCGGTGTGCCTGCCTTGTTTGTGTTGATGAATGAATGTTCCCTGTGTACGGCCTGCAGATTACTCTGCTCCTGGAGTACAGTCCTGCTCAGTGTACCTGGTTCTGATTAAGTACATTTGAATTTGGGAGTGTGCTTAATGAGCTACACCTTTCACAGATTCTTCTGTTAATTCAGAAAAGCTGCCTGCTCTGATTTATGGCGCCAAAAGGGGTAAACTGCCATTAAAAGCATTAATTAGTCTTGGTTGACTGCACAAAGAATGGAGTTGGTGTGAGCCAGTTTTTGATTTAGCCCTTTGATTTTTGCCTAAGCTTGTTAGAGGGTCTGTATCTCTGGCTGTCTCATGCTGGATTGTATAATTGGAATTTCGTGTGAAATTCTTGGGCTGAAGGAGCAAGAGCCAATTATAATCAATAAAGTTGTAACGCAGTTGGGCAGAACTTTGCAGGCATTTCAGTACAGAAATGTTCCTTTTTAACACGTGGAGGCGATAACTTGGGATTGTCAGGTTGGCAGGAGCGGTGTCCCGAGGGTTTGTTGTGAGCCCTGGGCACCCTCGGTAAACCTCAGGGAGGAAAATATTCTCAGGAGCCTTGGATTTGCCCTTTGTGCAGTGCTTCAGCTGCATGTGAATCCCAGAATCCCAGAATGGCTGGGGTTGGAAGGGACACCAGAGGTCATCTCGTCCAACCTCCCTGCTCAAGCAGGATGCCCGAGAGCAGGGAACTCGGGGCAGGTAACTCAGTCCTTGGGATTGTGGGGTCTGTCTATCCCCAGGGAAGGGGACTCCACACCCTCTCTGGGCAGCCTGTTCCAGTGCAGGGTCACCTCGCAGTAAAGTTCTTCCTCTTGTGCAGGTGAAACTTCCTTCATTCCAGTTTCGTCCCATTGCCTCTCGTCCCAGCAGAGCCAGGTGGTAGCACTGGTGGTTTTTTTCTTTTCCTCTACACCTTTATCCATTTTCTACAGGCTAATAGGGAAAAAACCCAAAACCCCCTAAATCTTGGAGTATCGTCTGTGTTGTATCCTTGGAAATCCTATATTAAAACATTGATGAGTCTATTTCAGTGTATGGTAGTTCCCAATTCTGGCCATCAATTCTCCACACAAAAGTTTGAAAATTAATTGAAATGCAAATCACAGCCTTAGCTTTCTTTCCAATAGACTTTCCACAATGATGCTTGACTGCAAAAAACCAATTCCATTGCTATAATTTTGGTAATTGCCTCTGGTCTGTTTGAGAATTAAGATTTCCCTCTGTCTGTATAAAGTTTCCTTCTCTCTTAGATATGATCACATTAACTGCTCCACAAAAAGAAGGTTGGTTTGGGTTTCTATCCCAACCTGTCCTTAAGGAGCCAACAGCTGGATCCTCCAGCTCTGCCTTCATTTCCTGGCAGAACTAGAAGGTTCCTTCTCCCTTCCTTCTTCCTGCACGCCTGGAGAGGTGATGGTGGTGCCGGAGGACTTTGGAGTATTGAACCAGAACAGAAATACCCTCTGGATATTCAGGGAAGTGGGAACTGCCTTTAAAGCGCATTTTTAGCAAACATTGGTTCCTAACAGCAGCACAGATCTGAAATGACAAATGTCTTTAGAGGCACGGAGGTATTTAAGAGCTGCCTTCCCTGAACACATCCAAGTCCTTGGGGCAGTGAGTTTCCAGCGTCTGCCGTGTTTGGCAGATGGATTTTTGGGTAGGAGTGAAAGCCTTGGAGCTTCTGTTCAGTTTTTCGCTCTCAGTCAGCACATCCTTGGAGAGAAGTCCATCGTGTTGGAGGCACTGGAACAGCCAGGAAAGCGTGAGCCCCCCATCTCTTTACAGCCACAGCCTGGGCTCGGTCATTCCCGGCTCCCACAAATGTTCCCGGCTTTGAATCTCCATTATTTGTTTTCCTTTCCCATTGAAGGAAGTGGTTCTTTCCAGTATGAGAAGCATTAAATTGACTTAAATGCTCTGTTTGCCAAAGTAGCTCTTTGAAGTGAATCTTTCAAGTTTCTTATGTGATCTGGGATTTGATGAGACACATTTTAACCCAGCAATCTCACAGCGAGGAAGGAAGGGAGGACGGGATGCAGGGAGAGAGGGAGGATGGAAGGAAGGAGAAGGAACCTTCTCGTTCTGCCAGTTTCGATCCTAACTCGCGTGGTTTTCAAGATTCCCTTTTAACACTTGACTTGTGCTGGAGCATCCAGACGTTACGGGGTCATCCGTGGGATCAGCAGGATCTCACTGGTCAGCTTTCCCAAGCATGTCTCCAGCATTAAGTCTCAAACTGGAAAGGTAATCCCCTCGGGAGGCTTGACCTACTCTTCAAATTACTTTCTCCTGCTCTTTTGAGCCTTTGGGTTTTATTCGGATGGTTTTTTCCTCCTCATCAAGGCAGCTCGTTTAATTGCTGTGACTGCCAGGCAGAAACCTCACTCTCACTCTTACAGACCTCCTTTTCTTCAGCTCCTTCATAATAAAGTGGTTTCTGGAGCAGGGCCAGGCCTTTAGCCCAAAGTGTCTTCTGGTTTCATATCAAACGAGGGACAGCACAGCCGGATTGCTTCCCTAATCCCTCTTCCCAGAGACAAAGGTGTCAGCACTGTCTAGACATTGGTGTTCCACGTGCTCATTCAAGGCTGAGGGTTCCCTCTTTCTCCTTTTCATCCCACATAATTGTCCTCAAAGCCTCCTAATCTGCCGTCGCTCAGTGGGTGAAATGCCCCATGCAGTTTGGGATGGATGTGTCCAATCTGGGCGTCGGTGGTCTGTGCCCCTTTGGAGCAGAGTCAATGAAACAGGATGGGTGAGTTCTTGCTGCTGTGCACACCAAGCGTTTAAAATCTCTTTTTTTTCCCACTTTGATGCTGTAGCCAGTCAGGAGGTATTACACAGCAGCTGTTCTTAAACTTTGTCACTTCTTTTATGGTTACTGGGCCATATGGTCGAAGGACCCCCTTTCCCTGGGTCCACGTTGTGCAGCTTTTCCATGGGGGAGTGGATCCTTACAAGTGACAGATTTGGAGTAGGAAAAGTAACAATTTAGCTGGTTTCCTGGTCCTTTGAAATTTTCCTTCTACTGATGGCAGGTTTTGACCTCTTCTTTCTTTGGAAGTGTTCTGCTGGGAAGTTTAGCTAATGGGAGATCATTAGGATTCTGTTTTGCCTTGGATGTGGTCTGGTTGTGTAATGGAGAGGAGGTTAGGTACAAAAAAGTTGGGAAAACTGAAGACAAATTGATAGCAGAGCAAAATCACAAATTCTTTCGCCCAAAGTTCTCTCTCATTTTGGACTCAAGTTCCTTACACACATTTATTGTCCATTTTTTGTAATAAAGTGTGAAAATAGTGTTCTCCACCTCAACCAAAACAGTCAATGGATCCTCTCACAGGTGTAAAATGCTTTTCCCAGTTTGTCAACATCCATGAGGAATTGATGTCAGATCCATTGAGGTGCTGGCCACGCTCAGCCCCACACTGAGCCCCGTGGCTGGCATGGATCTGCAAATAGATGAGATGCCACTCAGAGACACATCCACATGGCTTTTAAATCCCTCCAGGAACGGGGACTCCACCCCTGCCCTGGGCAGCTGTGCCAGGGCTGGACAACACTTTTGGGGAAGAAATGTTCCCTGGGAGCAGAGCCCGACCCCCCCCGGCTGCCCCCTCCTGTCAGGGACTTGTGCAGAGCCACAAGGTCCCCCCTGAGCCTCCTTTGCTCCAGGCTGAGCCCCTTTCCCAGCTCCCTCAGCCGCTCCTGGGGCTCCAGCCCCTTCCCCAGCTCCGTTCCCTTCCCTGGACACGCTCCAGCCCCTCCATGTCCTAATTTTTGGGAAGGCTCCCAGGACTGGAGGTGCCCCAGCAGTGCCAGCACAGGTCACACTGCCTGTTGGACACTGTGGCTGATAATTCCTTGGCACTGCAGCGTGCTCCTCATGTCTGTCAGTCTTTCTGTCTGGGAACGAGCAGAGTCGTTGTGTTTTGTGCATTCTATACAGCTGAGTGTGTCATTCCAAGTTAAAATTAAGACATCTTAATGTCAAGATTGCGAGTTCAAAAAGCAGAACGGGGCTAGAAGTCTGTAACTGCACTTTCAGTTTGTTCTATATTTGTGTGAGGCCCTATCAGCAGGATTTCTGCCCAGGATTCTCTCCCTAAAAAGTCATTCATCCATGGAAGGTGTCTTGGTCTGAGGGCTGTGGCAATTGGGGGATAATTAATTACTGATAACTTCAGCCACCTAAAAGTGAAGCTCCTTGTTTCTTCTCTAGGCTCTTCTCGGAGTTCAGCCTGGTCTAATGGAAGGTGTCCCTGCTCGTGGAAGGAGATGGGCTTTAAGGCCCCTTCCAACCCAAACCGCTCTGGGATTCTATGGAAACAAGCGGCACTCTACATCTGTGGAGCTGCTGTTGCCTTGTGTTTGGGTAGGTCAGGTGTGAAAGGTGTTTCTTCAGCAAAAGTGCCTGGAAAAGAGCTGATTATTCATCAGAAGCTAACAATAAAGGGATTTGCTGTTGTTCCCAGGTACTGCTCGAGGATTATCTTTGTCAGTTCATTAAAGGCTTGGATAGGGATTTACAAGCTGCTAGCTTTGGTTCCTCTGGTGGACTCGGGCTGGAGCCCCTAAATATTGAGCATTTAATGTTGAAATAATGTGGGATTTCGGAGTGAGGAGCCAATTCTCTTGTTAGTTTAGAAAGGATTACAGGCAGAGAGTTTGCAGACTGGGGACAGTAACTGTTGTGTATGGGAAGACCACTGCAGTTTATTTCCCGTTATTCCTCCCCTCCATTTATTCCCTTCTCGGGGTGGAACGGTGACGCCGGAGTGTCACCAGCGCACCCTTGGGCTCCCTTCCCCCAGCTGCCAGAGCGCAGGAATGGCAGATTCCCATCCCCGTGGTGCTGGTGGCCTGGCAGAGCATCTCGCTGCAGCTCAGTTGTGAATCATTGCTTTATTTGTCACGTGCAGCTCCGGCGGGCCAGGCTGGAGAGCCTTCGGTCGGAATTCGCGGCGCTCTGCCAAGGCGCTGCATTGTTGTCGGAGCCCCTGCGCTGATAAAACACATCCTGACTGCACACTATTGCATCCGTGGCACGGCATTCCTGCATGTGAGCTCATTAACAAGCCTAGGAATGTGTTGGGTTTAGCCCTGGGGGTTACAGAGTGGGTGTGCGTGTTCCAAACTGTTAATCCATAGATTTTACTGTTTGAAAACTTCATTTTCCTGAGGGTTATTTGGCACTGCAAGTGCATCAGCAGGGTCTCTGTAGTGCGATCAGAATATCTTCCCCACAAGAGGAAATGTGTGTATTCTTTTTCCTCAAACAAAAAGACAGCTTGCTTTAAGAGGAAAAAAATTTCCTTTCACGACCTTAAAATGATTCATTGGGGGAAAAAAAGAAGCTTTTTGTTTTACGAAGGTTTTGTGTCTGTAGGATCCCAGCTGAATGCCATGTAGGAATTGACTGGTGCTAATGTTGATTTTAAAAAAAAATCAGAATTGCTTGGACATGGGAGATTATCAGTCAAATATTGCTTGGAGAAATTGTTGTGGTGTGCTGCCTTTAGCACCTCACTGGGGCGTGGGGATGGGCAATAATGCCAGCGGAGTGGGCAATGTAAGATCATCGTTTTTCTCCTGATAATTTAACTAAATCAGTTTCTAATAGGAATATCTGTAGGTAAAATGAGAGGAGAAAATTACCCTTACACACACATTGTCCTTGTTCTCATCCCCCTGCTCCAGGGCTTGCTGCCAGTGCAGGGAGAGCGTTGCAGGATTCCCTGTGGCTCTGCCTTCCACTGTGTGTGTTTTTATAGAGTTCCTCCTCTTTTCTGCTCCTTTGATTTTGCTTTTTCCTCAGAAAGCCACACACAGAGCTGAACCTTCAGTTCTCATCACCATTGTCATCTTTTGTGCCACTTTCTTTATCCTTTTCCAGTCCCACCTGTGAAATAGGTGTGGTTTAAAAAAAGAAAACCCAAATGCCAGGTTTATGATCCGGTTTTTTGTATTGCTCTGCCGTGGCTCACAAATGAGGGTTGGCCTCAGAACGGACACAAATGGGTTTTACTGGCTCTTAAATGTTTTTGCAGGCTGATGAATTTAAAGCAGAGGGAATTAAAAGGTGAAGGTGCATCTGGGAAAGGGTGTCCCACATCTGGGACTAGAGGAACGGGCAGGAACTGAGGCCCGAGAAGTTCCACTTGAACATCAGGCAGAACTTCTTCCGTGGGCAGAGCCCGAGCCCTGACCAGAGACCAGAGAGGCTGTGGAGTCTCCCTCCCTGGGGATGTTCCAGAACCATCTGGATGCAATCCATATGCTGTGGGATGACCCTGCCTTTGCAGGGAGCTGGGACCAGATGAGCCACTGTGGTCCCTTCCAGCCTGACCCTTCCAGCCTGACCCATCCTGGAATTCTGTCATCTGGAAGATTCCAGAGCTGAGCTCCAGGTGATTTTTTGAGAACCAAACCAGTTTCAAATGCTGTTCTTCCCTCAGATTATTTTTTTTCCAGTGGTGCCACCTGATCAAAGTAACACACTGAACCACCTCACCTGTGGATTGTAGAGAATCCCAGGATTGTTTGGGTTGGAAAAACCATTCAGTTCCACCCATTCCGTGGGTAGGAACACCTTCCACTGTCTCAGGCTGCTCCAAGCCCCAATGTCCAACCTGGCCTTGGACACTGCCAGGGATCCAGGGGCAGCCACAGCTGCTCTGGGCACCCTGTGCCAGGGCCTGCCCACCCTCCCAGGGAACAATTCCTTCCCAATATCCCATCCATCCCTGCCCTCTGGCAGTGGGAAGCCATTCCCTGTGTCCTGTCCCTCCATGCCTTGTCCCCAGTCCCTCTCCAGCTCTCCTGGAGCCTCTGTAGGCACTGGAATTTAACTCAGAAATGCTGTTAATTTTGAAACAAAAATTAAGTGCAGTGTTTGATGCATTTTTTTAGTCATTTGGCCATTTGGTTTTCATTGCATGGATACAAAAACTGCAGCATTCAGTCGAGCGTTCCAGAAGCCCCAGCACAAGCGATTTTTGGATAGTCAGAAATTGCTTCTAGGGGATCTTTCTAAAACATCAGCCACTGCAGCAGGAGCAGGATTTATTGTTTTATTCAGCACACACACGTTACCTTGCATCTCTCAGCAGATGATTTCACTCCCTGCCCTTCTCTCAGGGCTCTCTGAATCTCCCAACTTAATTATGACTATTATGAATAATTTAGTCTCCACAAACATTGCTTTGTCTCTTCTGCCTCTTTCCCAGTTTCAGCTGCCTGGTCCCTGTGAAGGCTCTGGGAGCACCTTGCTGTCACCCGTTTGGGAGCCTGAAAATCCCATGTTTAATACCAGGCTGTTTCCTATTGCTTAGCTGCTCCCTAATCCATAACATTCCCTTTTCCTATTGTCCTATAACTTTTAATTTTTTAATAGTGTCTCACTGGGGCTTTTGTAAGTAGCTTTTTGAGGTGGTTTATCCCCCAGTTCTGGACTCTTTAGCCACAATTGAAGGATTTGGGTTGAGTTATTTTGCTTCCCATGCTGTGTCTGTTTATCTGAGTGAGGGCACTGCAGCATTCCAGCCACTTTGCTTTGTGGGAAAGGAGACATGGGCTAATTCCATGATAATCCTTAGGACACTTTTTAAAGATAAGGACAAGTCTTCTGCTGATACATGGTGAGCGATTTGAATGCGATAAA
Organism: Mohoua ochrocephala; assembly: GCA_013398855.1. Lineage (NCBI taxonomy): Eukaryota > Metazoa > Chordata > Aves > Passeriformes > Acanthizidae > Mohoua > Mohoua ochrocephala. Next base: position 75,369 of record VZTA01019744.1, read on the forward strand.
GGATTTTCAAACACATCGTGGTCAGGGCATTCTTGACTTTTTAAGTAAACAATATTTGGTTTTATTCGCTTTAGTATAGATTTGGTTTCTCTTTCCTTGTGAAATTCTCTGGAGAGTCCCAATCTTTCCACACTTGCAAAGGAATAAACATGGAGCAGATCCGTATTTGCTGTTTGTACTTTCTAGCTTGTTTAAGGTATTCTGTGGTTTCGTTTAAGCTCTTCTTGGTTTGGATTTTGACTCATTTGCTTCCCATTATTTTGTTTTCCAGCGAGCATCCTCCTCCCTGCTCTCCTGCTCTCCCATTGGAGGTTCTCTCACATTCCTCAAGCAGACCACAGGCAGAGTCTGTTGCCTTTAGTTTTCCCACCTTTGGACTTTTCTTACACGAAATGGTCCATATTTTAAATCCTCCTGTGAACAGATGCAGATTTCCATGTCGCCCTACTCATTTTAGAGAACATTGGCTTTTTCCCTGTCCCAAATAAGATTTTATTCTTGGCAGGGAAGAGCTGAAGTGCTGTTTGTTTGCAGAATTTCCGGATGACTGACGGCACGCTCAGCCCTCGGAGTCCTCACGGTAAACACAGCTCTCGCTATTGGAAAAATACATCAGAAATCCCAAAATAAAGCGGGGAATGTACAGAATTCCCAAGTTAGGAACACCACGTGTGGCTTTTGATGGCAGTTTATTTGATTCTGGGATGTAGGAGAAGTGATATCTTTCAGCTGCCTTTCAGGGAGAGCCAGAACATCTTTTTTTTTCCTTTTCCTACTCATCCGGAAACACTTAGGAATGAGCAATTCCACCTATTTGTCTTGTTGATGGCTGTTTTCTCCTGGTATAAGGAAATAGTTTCCACTTGTATTAGACCATTATCTCACACGGATGTGGAGCACATTTCCATTTGCTGCTCTTGGCTGGGAAGGACATCGTGGGAGAAACCTGCGGGAAGCTGAGGAAAGGGAAAGAGAATTTGAAGTTCCTTAAGCAACTGAACTGAGTGTTCTGACTTAGCCTTAAAATTCCTCATTTTTGGGGTTACTGTGGTGAGGATAACTGAGGAAAATGCCACTGATGGGGGTGAGTGCTGCTGGATTAACAATTTTATTTGGGGCTGGCAAAGCCTCTTGGTGCCGGTCGGATGCTGAACCTCAGGATGTTGGGATGTCTTTTGTAACTCTACCGGTGCTAAATCCTTCTCCCAGAATAACTCCCAGCTCTTTCACCTGTGCTTCAGGAAACCTTTGAAAAGGGAGTTGTCAGGTCAGATTGTCTTTCTTTAATAACTAGAAATCCCCTGGAATTTCTTGGTAAATACTCTGTAGGACATGCTCCTGGTATGGGGGACCCAGCAAACTCTGGCCTTGGAATAGCTCAAAAGCCATAAGTAAATATGTTCTTGGAATTACATTTTAAAATTGGTTTTCATTTTTAACTCGTTTTGAAGTTAAAACCTAATTATGAATATTAAATTCAGGTTAAAGAATCCAATTTTCTTCTAGTTCTGCATTAAATGAGCTGCCAGAACTCACCTGGCGGTGACAGGTTGGGAAGGAACATTCTCTGAGGTGTCATCACTAAACTGCAGACTCCAGCCTAAAACTGTATTTTAAACATTAATTTGCGTAGAATGCAGGTCCTGTCTTTCAGAAAAAAAAAATTTAATTACCTCTCCCCCAGCTGGCCCTGTCTGTGATGAGACTGTAGGGGAAAAGCAGGATTCATGCTCTGGAAAAAGGGGCGTTTGCCAGATTCTCATCTGAATCGTAAAGAGCAGCTTTGGCTTTGAAATCAGCCGTGAGTTGACGGTGCCCTTCCGTAGCTGAGCGAATGAAGGATGGATTTGGGCAGTGTTTCTCTGGTAGTTTCTGTGGCACGGGCAACTGCTGGACATAAAATCCAGCGGGAAATTCCCCCACGTGTTCTGTGTTGCGGGAAGTTCGGGTTGTGCTGGTTGATTTCGAAGTGGACATTGAAACGTGTTTGGCAGCAGTTAAAAAGGACGGTGTTTGCTGCTCATCCCAGCTGCTCTCATCCCAGAAAACATCAACTGTTCACCCTGCTCGAACCACTGGAACACTTCTGGAATAGGGGGGCTCTTGCAGCTGTCCCAAACTGGCATCTCTGTGAAGCACAAAGAAGCTTGACCCTGTCCAGGGTGCCTTGGATATAACACAGAAATCTGAGGGGTCAGGCAGAGGGAATTCCAACAAAGCCGTGGCAGCCACGAGCCCTTTCTCAAATGGTAGCTGATTTCTGGGCCAGGGAACTCCTGAGTGGTGCAGTTGGCTGATTTGGTGTGTTTCGGTCTTGTTTTACTGCTCTGAACCAAGATCACTGTGAAGAGAATGAGAATTAATTGTAGCACCATTGGATTAATTGTACACTGGAGTTCCTGCCCTCAGAGTTGCTGGAAGTTTGTCTGGATTAGCCCAGGAGCAGTGCAACAGTGCAGTGGCATCCCTGTGGTCCCAGAGGCATTTTAGCAGGGGATTATTTCTCCATATGTGGAAAAGCTTTGGGATTTTGAATAAAAAGTGAAAAGGAAATAGACACTTTCAGCATATAAATACTTTACCCAACGTGCATCTTTTCTGCAATAGTTAAATACCTTGAAAAAGTCCATTCTAACCCAAACCAGTGGATGATTCTGTGGTCCTGGTAGTGAGGAATGGTCAGCTCTGCAGTTAATTGCAAAATCCGATGGAAGCTGAATTGGTGCAATCTGATTGACCATTTTAGACTCAGCTGCCCGAAAAGTTTCATCCCTTTATTCCAAGGCTCCTGAAGGCAGTTACTCTGGAGTCATTTAGTTTGTGACCTGGCTTGTCCCAAAACGACACTTCTCAAGAAGTTGCCAAAGAGAGCCATCTGTTTTCTCATACTCTGATTGCTCCGTGGATCCAAGGAAAGCGGGGAGTGAGAGGGGCCAAGTGTTGATGGGCTGCTCTGAAGCTCTCGGTGTGGATTAAGACTCCATGGCTCAATATCCCATCCATCCCTGCCCTCTGGCAGTGGGAAGCCATTCCCTGTGTCCTGTCCCTCCATGCCTTGTCCCCAGTCCCTCTCCAGCTCTCCCGGAGCCCCTTTAGGCCCTGCAAGGGGCTCTGAGCTCTCCCTGGAGCCTTCTCCTCTCCAGGTGAGCACCCCCAGCTCTCCCAGCCTGGCTCCAGAGCAGAGGGGCTCCAGCCCTGGAACATCTCTGTGGCCTCTTCCTATCATTTAGGAATAGCCGAATTTCTGTCTTTTTCAAAGCAGATCTCTGTAATTTCTTTTGAGTTTTGCTTTAAGTTTGTGGATATTTTTAATGTGGTTCCAGTGCTGTGAACAAGAACTTTTTACTTGCTAACCTGTGAATTTGCAGTGATCATTGAGAGAGGTGTGAAAAGCGAAGTAAATCACACTTAGACTAAAAGAGGGTGGATTCCGACCAGATATTGGGAAGAAATTCTTCCGTGTGAGGGTGGGGAGGCCCTGGCACAGGGTGCCCAGAGAAGCTGTGGCTGCCCCTGGATCCCTGGCAGTGTCCAAGGCCAGGCTGGACGGGGCTTGGAGCAGCCTGGGACAGTGGAAGGTGTCCCTGCCCATGGCAGAGGGTGGCACTGGATGATCCTTCTCATCCCTCCCAACCCAAACCAGTCTGGGATTCTATAGCTCTCCTTGTCCTCTTACTGAGTCCAGGCCTGGAAATGCCTTTGTAGCATCTCTGGGTGAAATACCTGCTCTTGGCATGGTACTGCTGATCCAGCCAGCCAAAAGTTACGGAAGACTGGAGCTGGAAAAATAATCCCTTGTTCTGAAAGTTCAGGGATCCATAATGATTCATCTGGAGGCTGTTTGCAGCTGAGGGAGCAGAGCAAGCCCTGACAGTTGCTGACGGTGAGAGTGGGGGAGCTGCCAAGGCGCAGGCAGTGGCATTCCCTGGATTCCCTGGCTGGAAGGCTTTCCTCAGCCTCCCTGCTGAAGAGAGGAATAAGTTTTTAGATGCTTGAAGGGCCTGCCCAGTGCATCTCTCCTGACTTCCTCTCAACCAGACCTGGGACTTCATGTATAATGTCACCTTCAGGTGACATTTCCAGTTAAACCAGGGCTTGTGCTTCACCGAGATCCATATTCCTGATTTATTGCACAGGTTTTCCCCAGCAAAGGTTTCGTGAGATAGTTCAGGAGTCTGGACAAGTTTAACTCTATGGAGCAGCTTTGGATTAACCTGAAACCTCTGGTAGTTGATGTCCTTGTGTTGATCGGGGGTGGCTCTGTCAGGAGATTACACAGACCTGTATGAAGTCTCCAGCTTATGAGAGGAATATGTAGGATACATGGGATAAGGACCAGCAGATCACCCACCTCATTAACCCAATCACCCCAAAATCCTGGTGAGGAGGGAGCCAAACCCACCCCAGCTGCGGCACAGCTTCCAGCCCTCTCCTGGGAAGTGGGACGTGGGCACAGACATCAGGTTACACCAGCCAGAGCAGGGGAAGATGTGTAATTGCTCCGAGGCTGGTGCTGAGAAAGAGGTGACGTGCAGCCGTAATTAACAGCCGCTTAATTGAGTGATTTGCCCAGGTTGTGTAGGATACAAAGCAGGATGTGTGGAGAACATCCAGCGGAGGAGCTTTGCAGGAAATGATCCGAGGTCGTGGGCAGAAGCTGCTGGAGCAGCTGTGAGCCTCTTTTTTTGGAAATGTTGAGAGTTCCCAACCCTTTCCAGGGCTGCACATACTCCCTGTTCTCATCACCCCTGGGAAAGTAAACCCCGGAGTTCCTGCTGTTCATCTGAAGCCCTACTTTGTTTTTTGAGCAAACACTGCGCAGCCTTAAAAAGCCCAACAGAACAGGATGCTTTTTCTTTCCTGGTGAAAGCAAGTGTTAAATACTGGATTACAAGATGGGAAATGGAGTTGTATTTTTATGTGGCTCTTTTGTAATTCCAGGATTATGTTTAACAAAGATCCTCTTCAGCTCCACCAGTATTTCATTCCCTTTGGATGCTGGTGACCCCAGGGCTTCCCTTACCACGTTAAACTCTCCGAGATGGAGTTTTTTGCTCTATATTCAAGATGGAATTTCCTTTTTCTGCTTCTCAGTATTTTGTTAACCTATTTTAGGAATGATTCCTCTGGATTTATACCAAATATAGCTGCCATGACTCAGCCTCTGTTCTCTGAGTTTTGGACTCAGAGATGCACTTGCTGCTTTTGCATTCCCTTCGCCTCTGAAATTTCCCCCCCTAAGTTTCTAATCTGGTCCCCCTGCATTCCTCAAGGAGCTTTCTTCAGTTTACATGACTTACCTGTTGATCCCAGGATTTTGAAGAGTGTCACAATATTTTGTAAATCGGCAGCAGAAGAAGAATTCAGCACAGGGGATAGGACAAGGGGGAATGGTTCTGAACCGAAAGAGGGTGAATTTAGATTAGAAATTGGGAAGGAATTCCAGTCTGTGAAGGTGGGGAGGCCCTGGCACAGGGTGCCCAGAGAAGCTGTGGCTGTCCCATCCCTGGAAATGTTCCAGGCCAGGTTGGACAGGGTTTGGAGCAGCCTGGGACAGTGGAAGGTGTCCCTGCCCATGGCAGGGGGTGGCACTGGATGAGCTTTAAGTCCCTTCCATCCCAAAGTCTGGGATTCCCTAATGCACCGTATCCATCTGGCTTTTAGACCGTCACAAAGCCCTCGGCTGGCATTTTAATGCACAAGTGACAGATCTGGAACTGCAGTGCTCTTCTGGTTGCTCTGGAGCTCTAGGGAGGTCCTGCTCCTCCACATGGCACCTGTGGAGCAAAGTTCCTCTGGAGCTTCCCTCTCAGCACGGGCTGTCCTGTGCTGGAGCCGTGCTGAGGGCCGTGGCCCGGCTGCAATCAGTAACTCATGGCACACGTTGTCCCAGAGCCATGGGATGAGACAGGCTGCACACAGCGGGATGCAGGAGGCTGGAGAGGCACGGGAAGCTTGTCACTGATGCCAGCTCTGAATTCCAAGGTGGTTCAGGGGCTGATGAGGATTTTTTTGAGTGCCCTCTTAATTGCTGGTAATTGGCAGCACAGCCTGAGCAGCTCTGTCTCGTGTTCAGTTCTCCGTTTCCCTGCTCTGATGTCTGCAGAAGATTTTCAGGATCAGATGGCAGCAGTGAATTGCAAATCAGGAGGATTAGCATTCGTATCAAACATGTTCCAGCAGAAGGAGATTACAAGTCCTGGGTCAGCAAGAGCTCAGGAGTGTAGCTATGGAGCTGGGGCTGTGGTAGGGATGGGAATTCTGCTCCATTCCTTCTTACAAGGCTGCCGTGACAGATCATAGAATCATGGAATACCCTGAGCTGGAAGGAACACACGAGGATCAAAATCCAGCTCCTGGCCCTGCACAGACACCCCAACAACCCCACCCTGGGCATCCCTGGGAGTGGTGTCCAAACACCCCTGGAGCTCTGGCAGCCTCGGGGCCATGCCCATTCCCTGGGGAGCCTGGGCAGTGGAGCATCTGGGTATGAAGAACCCCTTCCTAGTAATAATATTTTGCTTCTGCCAAGATGTTGTGTTCTCCTGTGAAAATGCAGAATAAAATCCTTCCAAAATGTCGCTGCTGTCCTTCAGTATCAGACCTCCCTTTCTCTTTTCAGCCAGTGACAGGTATTTTACATCAGATAAAAGACCAGGAGAGGTGCAGGCACACGTTTCATGTTTGTAGAGCTGCTTTCAGTGGTGGCTGGGCTGAACAAAGGAGGGATGTGAGAGCATCAATGGCAGCTTCACCTCAGCTCATCCACACTGAGTTGGAAATACCTGCGGGCTTGTGTTCATTTAAAAACTAAGAGTTGGGAGCAGGGGGAAACCTGGGCTTCCTCTGCCAAGGGCTTAACCACCCACAGAACACGCACAGGAACTGCTGCCTGTGGCAAACAGGCTGCCTGAGGGGGAAATTAAAAGTACCACCCCAAAACCCTTTGTAATTACATTTCCATAGCCCTCAGCCACACTGGGAGGACAAATCTGACACTGCTGTGCTGATACCGAAATCTGGGCACAGCTAGGTTTTAATTTCCAGAGAAAATGGAGGGGTGGGAAGTGCATCTTCCTCTCCTTGTTCTGTGTGCCTTCCATCTTCCTTTGGAATTGCGCTGGGGGTGTTTTGCAGAGTGCTGGTGGGATAGCACAGCCCCAGGAATGCAGGGACACCTGGGCCCTGGGAAATTTGTATGGAAATACTTCATGGAGTGTCATTCGCTGTGCTCCGATTCTAAATACAGGCACCATTCTGTTAAAATTTCTGTAGGTAAAGAAATGAAAATAGAAAATATATCTTGCAAATGTGATGAAGTGCATATTATTAATTGAAAACGAATAACCGGATTATTTTATAGTTATTGAAAGAAGTCATTTTGGGGGAAAAGTACAGAGGAAGGGGGGACCTTGGGGAAGTGTCTTGCTGTGTAACATTTGTTCTTTCTGAAGTGTGTATTCCCAGGCTCTCCAGATCGTAGAGGTCGTGGTTACTCTCACAATTTGCCCTCCTTTTCTTTCCCTCAAGGACATTTTTTTCGCTCCTGTTGCCTGGCAATTCCTGTGGAGCTCGCCCAGGCCCTGCCCTGTGCTTTCCCTGTGTTCCCTGTGCCGGTCACATTGTCCAGCGTCTTAGGACTGCACTTGCAGAGGATGCACAGCCAGCCTGGTTTCTGTCTTACCCACAGCGTGTGCTGCCTGCTGGGCTGCTTATTATATATTTAATTCCTTCTGGATCCCCTGTTCGTTCTTCCTTGCTGTTGGAATCGTCTCTTAAAGCTGAATTAATCATTGAACAGAAACCAGGAGCTCAGTTTCTGTTGTTTATTAAGGAAATAAAAAACATGCCACCAGTATTTCACACAGCAGCTTCTGGGAATGCTGAGTTTATTTTCCGAGCATGGAAAAAAACTTGTGAATTCGTTAAAAAGTAGAGCGAATCTTACCTGAATTAGTCCCCTTCCAGACTGGGGTTTTTATCACAGTTATTATCAATTTGGGCATTGTCAGAGGACAGAGAAATCTGGAGAAAGGAAATCTGTCTCCTGAGTAGGTGATGTGCACCTGTTGTATGATTGATAGAGTTCATTTAAGATGAAAATTGAATTGTTAGGGAGAAATGATGGCAGAAAAAAGCCTTATTATGTACAGAGATGAGGCTTATCAGCATGAAAAGAAATGTGTCACAAATTGGTTGCAAATCAAAGGCCTGATTTTTTTTCCTTCTTTTTCAAAAAGGCACAAATAAGGGTGTGCACTGTAAATCATGGAATTGCTGTGTAATGTGTGCTGGGATCTTTTGTGCAATTTAAAAAGGCTTTTTCTCTGTAGAGTTTATGATATGAAGCTGAGAGGCTACAGACAGCCCTGTGTGCTCAAACCAGGTGGGTTTCTTCTGGCTACACCTGAGCGTGTTGTAAAATCAACACTGGATTCCAAGAATAATTAAATTATCAGTCATAGGTACAATCATAGAATTGTTAAAGTTGGAAACAGCCTCCAAGAACATTGAGTGCAAATGTTCCCCTGGCACTGCACCAAGAGAGCAGGAGAGGGACTGGGGACAAGGGCTGGAGGGACAGGACACAGGGAATGGCTTCCCAGTGCCAGAGGGCAGGGATGGATGGGATATTGGGAAGGAATTGTTCCCTGGGAGGGTGGGGAGGCCCTGGCACAGGGTGTCCAGAGCAGCTGTGGCTGCCCCTGGATCCCTGGCAGTGTCCAAGGCCAGGCTGGACATTGGGGCTTGGAGCAGCCTGGGACAGTGGGAGGTGTCCCTGCCCTTGGAATGGGTGAAACTGGAGGATTTTCAAGGTTCCTCCCAATCCAAACCATCCCATGATTTGGTGATTGTTTAAGCTACACACGGATGCTGAAGCCTTGGTTGTTCAAGTGGCTCCTCAGCTCCTTGACCTTGCAGCCCGGAGGAATCGGCTCGAGATGAGTACAAATGTTCACGTGGGAAGGCCAATATTTGCTTGGCTGCTTCAGACTGAGCTTTTCTTTTTAAACATTTCCGAGAGACTTCCAGGACTTTTTTTAACTGTTTTTTTGCTGTCAGCACTCGCTGTTGTTTTAAGGAAGAAGGGAATGGCTGCTCTGCAATTTCTGCCGTGCCATTCATTCCCCAAACCGGTCATATCCCCCTGATGGAAAACAAGGAAGCAAAGCTGGGTTTTCCGGCCATCATGGGTTGGGGCTTTAGTGGTTCTTTTTTTTCCCTGATATAAACTGCAAGCTGTAAGCTCCTTCAAACTTCTCTTCCCACTCTTTAGTTTGTGAAGGAATGTCCAGAAATCTGTGAAAAGTGTCAATTGTTGACTTGCTGTGGCCTTTCAGCCTTTTCCTTTGTGTTGCTGCAAAAGCATTCCTGGTTTTGGCCTCCTGGGCTGGGTGTATTCACTGGAAACCTGAAGGAGTGTTGAGGTGAATAAAAGCACTGCGAAATCCTCTGTAATGGCAGGCTGGGAAATTCTTGGCTTTAAGAGTGGTTATGAAATGAATATGCTAATTGAGTGCATATTGCATGTGTTAGAGGATCATGGCATGCATGCACTGCTTATTGGCTCCTGTCTCTTACGCAGTGCCTGCCACTGACCTCTGCTAATTCCTCCATGGAATGTTTGACTTGTGTTTGAGGCCTAGGACAGCTTTAGAGACATCCATAGCCTTCATTTAAAGGTTTCTATCACGGTCATCTGTGCGAGCTTGCTTTCTGTTGTGCTGGTTATGTGTTGTTTCACTGTGTGCTTTTTGCAGGATTAGGCCGAGAGTCTATGAAAGAAATGCCAAGTAGGACAGAATTCCAGTAGGATGTGAGTTGGATAAATACTAGAGCAGTAGGGCATAGGTGCAGAATCATGGGATCCCAGCCTGGTTTGGGTTGGAAGGGACCTTAAAACTCATCCAGTGCCACCCCTGCCGTGGGCAGGACACCTTCCATTGGCCCAGGGTGCTCCAAGCCTCCTCCAGCCTGGCCTGGAAGGATGTCAGCATTCCTGGTAGGGAGAAGGATGCTGAAAGATGGCTCTTCTGCCCAGGAGCACGCCACAGGTTGGTCATAGAGACCCTTGGATTTGGGACGTGGTGACCAGGCAGTGATCCCCACCAGCACTGCTTAACCTTCAGGAAAAGGGTGCCAGGCTGTTGTGGCACCGAGCTGTAAAACACATGGTCTCCCACTCCACCTCAGTCTTTGAGAGCTGGAGGTGATGAAGTGAGTCTTGAACATTCAAACCAACTATTTCATTTCATGTTTTCAGTTTGAGCAATCTCTATTTTGAAGGCTTGTAATAATAATTGCAACACCCAAGGATGTGCCTTTGGGTGCACATCCCTATTTTTTTTAAACCTGTGCTATCCCATATTTCCTTAGGAAGTTAAACCCCTGCCTGAGCTCTGCCTATGATTGTTGTGAATTTCTTAATTTGAGTTCTGTTTGTTCATCACTTGGCAGCTTTCCCCCAAAAAGTCAGCAACTTCTTTTGCTTATTTTTCAAGTGGTGCCGAGTTGCCCCATATATTTTCTGGGTTTTGGTGGTCCTTAATAGCACAGGGCACGTCAAGCCCAGCATAAATCTGGAGTCTGTTTTTCTCCCTCCATGTAGCCTGGTTTCCAAATGGAGCGAGGGAATGCCAGCGTCTGCCTGTCCTATGGATGGGAAAGACTTTCAGGCTCCTGGGCTTGTTAACACAGTGCCTCTTGCCAACACGGAATTACAAAAAGACGATGATAAACAAACTTCTTGCCAAAGCTCCCTTTCTGCTGACAGATTTAGCCCGGACCCTCCTTCATCTTCCCTGGTGCTGCTTTGTTTCAGAACAAAGATTCCAAAATATTTAAGGAAGAAGGGACCATTAGGGTGGATTGATCCCCTCCGTTTGCACTGTTCATCTTCCTGTTTCCCAGTCTCTAAACCCCGTCTCTGGGTCCATCTGTCAATGTGAGCAAAGGAAGAGAAGAGGACAGGGAGAGATTTGCTGTGCTGCCTGATGGGAAAGTGGGGCTGGAGCTGCTCCTCAACCCTGCCTTGCTTTTCCAGTCTTGACCAGAGAAGAAATCCCAGAAGTGACCAGAAAACAGGACCTGGGAGAAGACTGTTAGAGAACAGTGAGGAACAGCCATGGCTGGAAATTACAAATTACAGCCAAAACCTGCAGCTCAGTGGATTTGGCCAAATAAAGCCCAGGGAAGCCTGACCTCTCTGTCATTAAAAGGACATCTCTGCCCTCATCTGATTTTAATTCCAGGAGTATTGTATTGCTGATGTGCCAACTTTGTATGGTGCGATCGACTCCCAGACAAGTTTAGATCTTTATCCTGTTGCAATCCATGGGAAGGAGTGATGCTTTCAATATTCGGGATATGGCTGCAAAGGGATTCTCCCATTTTTTGGGGAGTAATTATAAAAACGGAGGGAGGGCATTTAGTGGTAGCGGTTGGAGATTTTGGAGCAAAACATAAATTAAAGCTTGTCTTTGAGGATAACGTGATGGAAAATGTATGTTACACCTGAATCTTGGTGCTGCCAGTATGGTCTAGTTTTCCTTAGAATCATGGAATCATTTAGGCTGGAAAAGTCCCTTGAGACCATTGAGTCCGACTGTGAAGCCAGCACTGCCAAGGCCACCACTAACTCACATTCCCTGAACACTTCCAGGGATGGTTATTCCACCTATTCCAGTGCTTCCTCCTTGTGCACCTTTGAACCCATTGCTCTCCTGCATCTTCTCTGCATCTGTAAAACAAAGCCAAAGAGGTGATCAATTATTTCATATTTTTAAAGAGCTTGAAGAGGGGAAGATTATAGGTTTTAGTACCATAAATTGTCTTTTTAGGGGCATTACTTTTGTGTCTGGTTGTTTTGTCTGACTCCTACAGCGCCGCTTCTCTTAGGAGAAGGAGCAGTGGTTGGTTGGGAGAAAGGTCTGAAGCAGCTCGAGAAGGCTCAGATGAGAAAGAAAACTCAGAATATTTTGTTTGGTGCTTTGTAGGGACTGGGTGATGTTGTGGGATAGATGTTTATAATCCAGGCTTTTCCTGATGGCCAACCCGAATCTCTCCTTGTGGAAAGGAAGGAGCAGAGAGAAGTGTCTTCAAGCTGCGTATTCCAGGAAGCTTTTTCAGCAGAACATAATGAAGTAGGATAGGGAGGATAAAAGGATGGAGATAATCAGCTGGAGGAGGCCGTGGCTCAGTCGGAGAGCACCGAGTACAAGAGTACAGCGGGGTTCATCTCCAAAGGGAAAGTCAGCAAGGCCTCAAGTTAGAGAAATTAATAGGAATATATCAAGGAAGTCGTTTGAGCACTGCTGAGAATGGTTTGGGACACACTGGGGCAGATATGTTAGATCTTTTAAAAAATACATGTATTTATTGGTTACCTGCTGGTGAAACCCATCAGACTTGCAGATAAAAAGCTGGGAATTTGCAGCACGGAATTCGTCTGCATTAAGACATTTTCTTCTCTGGAAAGAAGTTAATATAACCCCAGCTGTGCCAGAATCTTTTGGTTTTTCTCCTTCTGAAATTTCTTGTGGGGGAACTGGTTCAAGGCCAGGTTGAACGGGGCTGGCTTGGAATAACATGGTCTGGTGGAAGGTGTCCCTGCCCATGGCAGGGAGTTGGAACTGGATGAGCTTTAAGGTCCCTCCCAACCCAAACCAGTCTGTGAGTCCATGATTCAAACATTTCTCATTTATTTAGGCTCAAAGGGGGTGTTTGGGTAAGCTCTGCCTAATTCAAATAGGCAAACACAATGTCCAGGTGTTTTGCCACCCACGTTCAGGTTCAGTTGTGCAACAAGTGACCCCATCTTCCTAGTCCTTTTCAGGGAGGACAGGGGTTTCCTTTACTGTATCTCAATGTGGAGTCTAGCATATTAAATTGAATTGATAACTGAATTACCATTTTCTGATCCTCTGGCTTTTAAGCAGATCGTAAAGTTCAGCAAACGAAAGGTCGAGATTTTTCCTGCCTCAGCATTTATATTTCGGGCAGTCTGAGGTCAGCAAATTCCAAAGTCAGGAGCTGCTTTGTGCTTATAAATTATCCATTTCATTTTTCTTGCAATGAAGACAGAACGGCTTGTTGCCATTAGGGATGTCAGGCTTTTCTCTATTGGAGGTGTGCGGATTTATTTAATTCCTTATCTCAGAGGAGGCAATCGGTGATGGGAATGTGGCTTCTTCGGGGTTTGTCTCCCAGGACACTCTGCTGTGTCTCCTCAGTGAAGAGCTGAGTGCTCCTGTCCTGGTTTGGAGGTGGATCTGATGGAAGACACTGGAGACTGTCAATTTTCAGGATCAGCTTTGTTTTACCCTTTGCTCGTTTTTGAGATCGGGATGGTCAAGTGCTGTAGTGAAATCCCTCACTCCAAGGCATTTCCGTGGGGTTTAGTTCTTTCCCTCTACTGGGGAGGTTGACATCAGCTGGAGGTGTTCACCTGGAGAAGAGAAGGCAACCTGGGATAGTGGAAGGTCTCCCTGCCCATGGCAGGGGTTGGAGCTGGATGGTTTTTAAGGTCCTTCCCACCCAAACCAGTCTGGGTTTCCATGTGTCAACCTGATGTGTTCACATTATATAAAACCCTGTTACATTTCTCTAACAGCTTCAGTATTTTGTTTCACGTGAGAGATGCTCAGTCAACTCTTAGTTAAGGCGTTGCTAAAAAAAAAAAGAATAAATGAAAGAAGCAGCTGCTCCTTGTGGAAACAAATCTCCAAGCTCATGCCTACTGTCCCAGACTTTTTTGGGGAAAGGTGGGATATACCCTTGTAACTTGCCTAAATTAACCTTTAGCAGATGAATTGGAAGGTAATTTAATTATTGTTTGGTGGATCCCAAGTGAGGGTCAAGCTTCAAACGACTTAAGTGAAAAATTGTCAGAAAATTAGTGGAATTTGCATGGAGTGTAAGGTCAGGAGGCCTTTTCATGTTCAAGGAGACTTTGGCTGAATATTATTAGCATGCAATTTGTATAAAATTCATTTAAAGAGGTGATGCACAGGTCAAGGAAGAAACGTATCTCTTTTCTTTGTTCACACTCTCTCATGTTGGTTCTGTGCCACCTGATGTGAAATAAATGACTTTTGGCACATAGAGAAGATACCATCTCTCTCCAAAGTGTAAGGAACGGGTCTCTCGGAAGGCATCACATCCCAGTGCCACGAAAAACCAGGCAATGGGAGTTTAAAGGGAAAATCACCATTTGATTAGGAGTGACTTGAAAGAAAATGGGAAAATGTCTGTTGTTCAGAACAGCTCCCATTTCCATTGTTTACTCTTTTCTTTTCGAGTTCAGAGCTACTATTTAATTTTTGAAGAGCCTGAAAGACTCACCTCTCCATGTCACTGTTTTAAAAACCCTGCAAAATATATTTATTTCTCTGTTTGTAAAGATTTGATTCCTTTATTCTGAAAAGATAATGATAATAACTGCGTTAACTTCCTGGATTTTCCATGCCTGCTTTATTCTTTTAGGTTTTATGTTTGGTCAGATGTTGGACTTGATGATCTTGGGAGATCTTTTCCAGCCATAATGATGGTTGTAAACCCCGCTACGGAGATGGGGGGGTCTGGGCATGGTGTTTCCAAAAGGACAAAGTAAACCAGTGATGGAGGAAAGCAACGGGATGAGATGTTCCCGGTGTGCGGTGTCTGTAGGAGTTTGGAGATGTTTCCTGATTCCCGGGGGTGGGGGACACACTGATGGGATCACAGAGT
>VZTA01019744.1:90119-112733 GCA_013398855.1 Mohoua ochrocephala
AGGTCACGGAGTCCAACCATTCCCCAGCCCTGCCAAGGCCACACTGCCCCGTGTCCCCAAGCGCCACATCCGCACGGCTTTTAAATCCCTCTGGGGATGGGGACTCCAGCACTGCCCAGGGCAGCTGTGTCAGTGCCTGGCCACCCTTTCAGTGAAGACATTTTCCCAATTTCCAACCTAAACGTTCCGTGGGGCAGCTGGAGGCCATTTCCTGTTGTCCCCTCGCTTGGCAGCGTGGGGAGAGTGCAATTCCAGAGTACGAATCCCAACTCTGCTCTGAGTTGAAACCATCCCAGAGCAGCTCTGCAAGCACACCGAGTTCCAGCTGAGCATTCCCAGCACAGACATTTCCAATTCCCTTCCCATGCTGCGTGGAAAATCCCCGGCACCGGCGTGGTTTGCTGGGCGCGTTGTCCCACTGCCATTCCCGACCTCCCTTGTGGCTCTGTCTGCCCTTGGTGTGGAGCAGTTCCCTCGTGTGATGGGAGCGCGTCCTGCACTTCCACAGACAGGATGAAATGGATGAAAACGTAACCAGGTTACAGGCACAAAGTATCCCGAGACTGTTTGCTAGCAGCTTATTCCCATGGCATTCCTGCTGGAGCTGCTCCTTGCCGGAGTCTCTCGGAGCAACTGGGCGTCGCCGTGTCAGGGATTAGGGAGCCCTGGAAGCTCCTGCAATAGAGCAACGCTGGTGTTTGTCTGATTATAATTAATTTTAGTCGTCTTTTTGTTGGGTATTCATGGCCACAAGCAAACGCTGCAGGTTCTGGCGGTGCAGGAGGTTTAATTTTGCTAATCCTGTTTTATTCCCATTTCAGTGTAGCTGTTTCAATGCCACAACATGGTGCCTGCAATGAATTTCAAATGTATTTTCAGATGGCATTGTCTTGCAGAATGGGAGAGAAAATCATCCCTCCCAAATGCCGTTTGCAGGGGCTCTTTCCTGCTGTCTGGAAATCCCACCCTGCATACCAAGCAGGGAGGAAGCACAAACCTCTTCCTCACAAGCTCTCAAGCCCCCACCACGACTACAACCTTTTTATCTGGGATGAAAAGCATTTTCTTTCATCCTTCTCAATAAGAGTGTTTTGCTCTTACCATGTGGTGCAACACCTAATGCAAGCCACACAGACACGGTCATTTTTTTCCCCAAATTATGATCTTTTTGTACTTTTTACACACACGAGTATAAACAAAATGGTGCTGGCATTGAGAAGGCACTTTAGGAAAGCAGCCATGACTCCAGCCCTGCTGGGAGCAGGTCCAGCTGTCGCTGGGTGGGTTTTGGGGAGGAACAACTGAAAGGTGAAGAGCGACCCTCATAAATTTTATTTCATAAAATCATGGAATGATTTGGGTTGGAAGGGACCTTAAATCTCACCCTGTCCCACCCCTGCCATGGGTAGGGACACCTTCCACTAGACCAGGGTGCTCCAAGCCCCATCCAGCCTGGCCTTGGACACTTCCAGGGATCCAGGGGCAGCCACAGCTTCCCTGGACAGCCTGGTCTTACACTGATTTTCCTAAAGATCTTCTTAATGCTCTGCTGTGTTAGTGAAGCCACTGATGGAATTCCGTGTCTCCCTGTAGCTTTCTCTTCCCACGTGCTTTATAACCCTGATTTCCTTTGCTTCGAGAATGGCTCCTTCAGTGCTAACTTGGGGGTGGAGGGACAGCTAATTAATTAAGCACTAATTGTTGTCAAGTCAATCGGTGCTAACATTTAACGTGTGACTTGTTTACTCTCCGAAGGTAAAGCGAAAGGAGTTAATGATCTAACAAATTGTGTGTCCATCATGAGGGACTTGTTTGGAGAGAATGCTGCTATTTATGAACTGTAAAATAACACATTTTAACAAAATCCCCAGATTTTGAAGGAAGATGGGTTTGGTTCTGGTGTGAAATTACCACTAGATAGCTGTGGAGACAAATGCGTCGCCTAATAAAGCTTAATGACTGATTTTCCCATTAATCAGAATTGAGAATGTGCTTCATTAAGATAATTAACTGAGCCAGTTGCTTAACTGACAGTTAGGAGACACAAATTCCCAAGTTAGTTGCTTTCCTCTTAATAAAACCCACAAGAAGCTGACCCGGCTTCATCATCTTTATTGGAGAGAGGAGCACGAGGGCTGTGGAAATCTCCTTGCCCACGTAAGCTGTGTGACAGAGATTCCCTGTGGGACACGGGTGGGATGTCCTGGCGGCCCTGCCCAGCCCCACGCAGGATCCAAGCCTCGGCCCCCAGGTTTTCACAGTCAGCTCACGCTGCAAGCTCACCAATACTCGCCCTTCTCCGTCTCGCCAGCGGCAAAGGGCCTTTTATCTGCTGCTTTCAGAAAGGTCAGGTCTTGGGCAGGGTTGGTTTTATCACCCAAGAACTGTTCGCTCTTCCAAGAGGGAGAATTCCTTGCCTGACTTTGTGGCTCCTCCTCTTTGTTCGTCGCAAGCTGGAAGTGGGGTCATGAGTCCTGAGCCCCCCTGGAGCAGGGATGTGGAAGATGAATCTGCTCCGGGTACATTTGTAGGCAGAATATGCAGCGCCGGAGAGGTTGTGGGAATTAACGGAGGGATCCAAAACTTGAATTATTAAATATGCTATCTGGTTGTAATGTCTGGTTGTAAATCCCTTCCTTCACAGCTCTCTGTGTCTGGAATTCTAACAGGGTGATGCTATCAGGGCTCTGCACAGACGGCAACTCGGGAGCCAACGTAAGGCAACCGTCTCAACTCTGCTCTTCTTTTGTCCTCAGAGTTCCCGGTCTTCCACCATGAATCCTGTTTACAGCCCCGTCCAACCTGGGGCTCCCTACGGAAACCCGAAGAACATGGCCTATACAGGTAGGACAGGGGTTGGGGGCTTTTCCTGGATGTCTGTGGGTGGTGGTGGTTAATCCCTCAACGAGGGAGAAGGATTTCCCATCAGGGAGCCAGATGGGAACGTGACTTGCAGGAAAAACCCTTCAGCAAAGCCAGTGCAGCAAAAGTGGTGAGAAGAGTTGGACCTGAATTCATGCAAAGAGGATGCCCTGGAAATCCTAAGGAAAAGGATCCAAAGGGATTTTCTTTAGATGAACAAAACATGCAGGACATGCCCATGTGGGAGGGCTCCCCTCTGGAGCTGCACTGAGTGACTTGGATGCACGTGCTGGAATAATCCAGCTGTGGAAATGAGAATCCCACAGCCAAGAGCCCCTTGTTTGGAGAATGTCCAGTTGTTGTGATAGGTGCTGACTTAAGCTACGTCATTGACTGGTTTTTTTTTTATTTCAAGTTGTGCTTTGGTTGAGTTAATCTTATGTTGAAGAGGAAGTCTGATGTCTGTTTGAAACCTTCTTTAGAACTGACTTGTCTAAAAATGTCATCCTTAATACTTGAAAAATGCCTTGAAAGATGTTTACCATAATTATGTAACTAGTGGGGAATTAAAGTGTACTGATACAGAAAGAATTCAGCTGGGAGAGAAATGG
This sequence comes from Mohoua ochrocephala, assembly GCA_013398855.1. Taxonomy (NCBI): domain Eukaryota; kingdom Metazoa; phylum Chordata; class Aves; order Passeriformes; family Acanthizidae; genus Mohoua; species Mohoua ochrocephala. The sequence goes on from VZTA01019744.1 coordinate 93,593, forward strand.
CGCTTTGGAAAAAGAAAATCCCACCTTTCGTGTATCTGCTTTTCCCTGTGGATTACATTCACCTTGAGTTGTTTTGATCTTGTAACCCCCTTACAAAATCAGCCCTGGAAAACTCCTTTTTATGCCGTTTTGGGGAATGTAATCGGCTCTCGGGTGTCATGTTGTGTCAGGGCTTCCTGCTTCCTGTTCGTGCTGCCAGTTGGATGTGTTGGCTTTCACCTGATGTGTGGAATTCCTTGGGAACGTGCTTTTGTGGAGGAGGGTGGTGAGGTGACCAGCAAATGGAAATGAACGTCAGATGCTCTCAGGTGCTTTGTGCATGGAATATTCTGGTTGAGTTTGGCAGCTCTTCCAGCTGGTGGATCCGTGGGGCTGTGAGGAGCCCTGTCTTGAGACTCTGCAGAGCAGAGAGTTCCTCAAAGGCGTTTTGCCCCATTTTTATTCATCCTTTCTCTTTCCCATTCCAATTTATGCAGCTGCTTTGTTGGAGATACTGTAGCTTGGGGGAACTCTGGTCTCACAGTCAAAGCACGAGAGGCTTGAAAAAAAAAACAATCTCTGTGAAAAAGTCTCTTCAAAAATCTCCCCGTTGTGAGAGGACTGCGGACTCCAGCAGCGCTTGGGTGATAGAACGAGCTCATAAGTGCACAGTTATTTTCCTACTCTGGAAATAACAGGAATTTTGTGGCTTTCCAGCACAAGAGGCTACTTCTCTCCCACTTTACTTTGATTTTTTTTTTTGGCATGTGCTTAAAGCTCCACCTTAATATCCATTCAATGTACATTTCTGTGTCTGCTTTCATACAGTCCCGGGTGTCTTAGAAGCTGCTTTCTGGCACTTGATAAGACAATTTTATTTAAGTATTGAGGTGCAGATTGGTCAGAATTTGGACCTTGACCTTTCTAGAAGAATTTTAGAGGGGGAATTCTGCTTTAGGTGAAGGAATTCATGGAATTCCAGGATGGTTTCAGTGGGAAGGGACCTTGAAGCTCATCTGATTCCACCCTCTGCAGTGGGCAGGGACACCTTCCATAGACCAGGTTGCTCCAGGCCCCGTCCAACCGCCCCGTCCAACCTGGGTAGGAACACGTGAATTCTGCAGGACTCCATTTGGAATTGGTCAAGTGCCAGCATTAATGGGATGTTGTCTTCTAAAATAACCTCTGGCTGATCCCTGTGAAGTTTCTACTGCACCCTTAACTCTGTAAAACTCGGCTTGGCCAGCTTGTGCCAGCTCTGATCCATGTGGGGATCGTGATGAGCTGGCCCCCAGAGACTGGTTTCATCCCAAACCATCCTTCAGGCATTTGCCTTCCAGAATTTGTGGTAAATGCCCAGAAATCGATGGTGGATGTGCAGGATAATCTTGGAGGAAAAAGTTGGAGGCAGTTCAGAACTGGAAAAATTAAAACAAGGTCCTCAGTTATGTCAGTGGTAAAACAAAGGAAGGAATGTAGGACAGCACAGCAGGAATATTCCTGCTGGATTGTTCCATTGCCCAGGTGGAAGGTAAGGAGTCAGTGGGCTGAGCTCTTCCAGTGGAGCCCCAAAATAGAAGTTTAAAAGAAGCATTTAATAGAAGAGTTGGGGTTTTTTTCCTGGGCAAATAGCATTGCAAACCCTTTTAAATCTGAATTTGTTTGAATATGTAATGAAAGACCCAAAGTTCTATAGCAAAGGAGGAGGAGAAAATGTAAATTTTATCCTCTGTAGAGAAAAGACAGGCAGCTCTTGAGGGTGGTCTCAGCAGCTATGAAAAGAGCTGTGGAATAAAACTCAGGTGGGATAGAGGCAGAAAGAAAGCAGGGATGGTAACCAGGATACTGGCAGGTTGAATTCTATGCTTTTGTGGGGTTTTTTTTGTGCTAAATGTGAATGCTTTATACTACTTAATATTTTGTTTATTATTTTTATTTGTATGGTAGCTTTAGGCTGAAATATAATGAGTTTTAATCTGATTTTCTTCTCATTCTCATTTCTGTGTTGTTTTCTGGTGGAGAAGGGAGAGAGGTCCATTGCAAGATAAATAATCCAATTTCTTCTGCCAGATTGGCTGTGAGGGAAAATAGGAAATCCTTGTGTTAGGGAGAATGGGAAATCCTTGGCACATACTCAAGTACTTGATGAACCATCCGTTTATTCAGATTCTTCATGTTTCCATTTTGATCTTCCTTAATGGAAGTGTGAAGGACAGTTACTTCCTAAATCATTTTTCAAGCGTGGTCTGGATTAGCTGGATTTTTGTGGGAAATAATAATAAAGTTTAAAAAAGGAAGTTTTAAAATAGAGTCACTTGGTGAGATAAAATCAGAATTGTTCAATTTGTAGGAGAAATGTTTATGAAAACAATCCCTGTGTTTGAACTGAGGGATTTATTAAGCACTGGTGGCTTCTCCTGCGTCTCATTTTTGGGGTCCTTAGAACTTCCAGATCTGTTGAATTGCACCTTCCTTCCCGATTTTCATCGGAAGCTGAGCGAGGAGGAGAATGACTTCTGCTGGCAGTGTTCCTTGCTGCTGGATGAGCAGCTGCTGAGCTGAGGGAAGGTGACATGGGGAGAATATTCCTGCTGCAGGCAGAGCTACGTGTGCCCTATGCCAGGTTTGTGCTCCAAGTCCTGCCTCCTCGTGCCCGGCTGGTGACGGCTTCCACTCCGCTAATTCCACGGATTTTGGAACATCAGCAGCAGTGTTTCGGTGTTGTTTACAGTTTAATTAAATCAGACCCTAATTAAGTTGGATCTTCATGTAAGCTGTTGTTTTAATTGAGGCTAATTTTAAAATGTATTTAAGGCCTCCGATTTGCTTTTTTTTTATTCTTGGTAGAATTCGCTTTACCTGCCCCAAATGGGAGCTGCCGAACCACCTGGTTTTCCTTTGGCACGTTACCCTTCCCATCTCCTGGCACCCGCTCCGGGAAGGCACCGGGGCTGCGGGGAATAGATCAGCCCATTGGTGTGGAATCAGGGGTGAAGGATCAGTCTCTCCTGGAGCTTGTTTGACTTCAAGCGTGAAACTATAAAGTGTTTGTGATAGCTCACACCATTTTCCCTCTCCCTACCAGGGGCTGATTAATATGCTGATGAGATGCTGTGATTCATGAACCTCCGCTAGGCCGACTCCGTGTTCGGCGGAGTTATTCCTAAATAATAGATGGTAATAAAATCCAAGGGCCCGAAGACGCGGGGCTGGCTGGGAAATCTCCGAGGGGTTTGTGTCACGTCGCTCCAGCGCGCGGCATTTCTCAGGTCGTGCTGCGGCTCAGGAGAGATGCTCGCGGAATCCTGGAATGGTTTCTGGAAGGGATCTGGAAGAACATCTCATTCCAGTCCCCTGCCATGTGCAGGGACACCTTCCACCGTCCCAGGGTGCTCCAAGCCCCAATGTCCAGCCTGGCCTTGGACACTGCCAGGGATCCAGGGGCAGCCACAGCTGCTCTGGGCACCAGAGGCCTCTCCAGCCTCCCAGGGAACAATTCCTTCCCAATATCCCATCCAGCCCTGCCCTCTGGCAGTGGGAAGCCATTCCCTGTGTCCTGTCCCTCCAGCCCTTGTCCCCAGTCCCTCTCCAGCTCTCCTGGAGCCCCTTTAGGCCCTGCAAGGGGCTCTGAGCTCTCCCTGGAGCCTTCTCCTCTCCAGGTGAGCACCCCCAGCTCTCCCAGCCTGGCTCCAGAGCAGAGGGACTTTCCCTGCATGGGACCCCTGCCCGCCCCTGAAGAGCAAGACACGTCCCTGAGCTGGGCTGTTTGCAGCACTCCCAAGTTTAAAATTCCCAGGTTTTGTCACTTTTTCTTCCCCAAGGTGAAACCACAACATTTGTTTGGACATAATGCTGACCAGAGGGAACCTGTTCAACACCCTCCAGCCATTGGTTTTGTTGGCAGGACAGGAGGTGAAGGATTCTCACGTGTGTTCCTGTCCTAATCCCTGTCATTTGTATTCATTGTTGAACCTCAGACACAACTGCACGTGTGAGGATTGGCCTCATTTACTCCTGACTGTTCCTTTAATTTATTGGGATGTTGAAAGTCAGTGGCCTTCGATGTCGTAGAACATGGAAGGATGTTCCGATAGGATTTCTGCTGTCGGCTTTTAATCCTCCTTTGCATACTTCTTGTGGGACAAAGATAATTCTAAGCTTGATTTCAGCCTTCCTTATTAACTCACAATTAAAATTTGGCTGTATTATTCTCAAAAATTCTGGGCCTTTGATGGCAGATCAGCTCTTTGGCCTCACAAACCGAGTTCTTTCACAACTACTCTGTCAAAGAGGATGAATTTTATATTTTTGCCCTTTCTTTTTGGCATTCCTCAGCATTTTTGTGGGGAGCACTGAGGAACGCGAGGCAAATGGCAGGGTCGAGGTGCTGTCTCCTTACTTTTCCTTCTGCTCTACGATGTGCAGGCGCGTCAGCCCCTTCTATTGATCGGGAAATGCCACTCCTGGATTTAATTAGGCGATCCATCGCTTACCGGGTCTGTAAAACAGGAATTCTAAACCGTGTTCAGGGTGTTGAATTGATTTCAGGGTGATTAAAAATGTATGAAGTGGATACAGTGAATATTTTTCCTCTGGCGTTTCTTCATGTTTATTAATTGGTGTGTATAGAGCAGACAGGAAAATCCTACTTGACTGGGGGAAGAATGAGCTGTGACTTGTGTAGGCTCTCGTTGTTTTTATGTTTAAACGCGTGATTTTCATACGGGAATACTTCCAAACAACTTGCTGAATTCCTCAGTGGTGGGAGCTGCTGGGTTTCAGCACTGAGATCAACGATGGATAAAATCACCATCTTTGTAATGAATTAACTCAGGGACTTCCTTGAGGTTGTAAAAAGCATAAAACCACGAAGGGAAGGAGGGAGGAGTCGTTTTTTGTGTGGGGAGAAGGAAGCAGAGGGGGTTTGGGTCAGATTAAGGATGTTTGTCAGTGGCAGAGGTTGCTCAGGGCAATGGTGGAATCATCATCCCTGGAATTGTTCCAAAGCCACGTGGATGTGGCACTTGGGGACATGGGGCAGTGGTGGCCTTGGCAGTGCTGGGGGACAGTTGGACTCGGTGGTCTTGGAGGGCTTTTCCACCCTTTAATGACTCTGTGGTTCTAAAACAAACCATGACATCCACTCAGCTCGTTTGGAGGTTGGTCCAGCTGATGCCAGCCTTCCAAGGAGTTGGTAGAAACTTTGGGAAACATCCCTCACCCCTTGTTTTGTAACTGGTTGGAGAAGGTTTTACAGGCTTTTGAGCTTCCCCGTGTTGCAAAGAAACAGAATAGTCTTAGATCTTAAGAGCAAACAAAACTCATGTTCTGTTTTCCCAAATGACCTCATTGTGGGCCTTCTCCTCCTGCAGGCTCGGGTTAGTCCGTGCAACTGGTTTATTTCTGCCTCGTTTCTTGGCTGCAATATTGATTTTGCTTGTCCTCGTGGTGGAAAAGAAATAAAAAGATTAAATGGCCACGCTTGAAGAGGGCTGGGGAAAAATTGTGAGGCAGGCAAGCAAAAAAGCATAGGTGGGGAAAAAAAAAAGATGGCCTTGGAAACATGTTTTGAAGAGAAAAGTGCTCCATTTAAAGAAAATAAAAGGTGAACAGAGAATTTTCTTGCGTCTCAATTGCTTTTACAGAGTACAGGCACATCTTGTGAAGTTCTTCACTCACCTGGGGAAAAGAGAAGCTTTATTTTTAAGCATGAGCCCTCCCAAATTTCTGTCTTAAATTGCACATAGACACATTCTAACCAGTGCTTTTGGCTTTTAAATACACATTTAGTATTAAAATTGACAACTGAAGGGGTTTTTTGTTGTCTTCTTTCTTAGTGTTTGCATATCACAAAATGAAACTGGGTTTTGGTGGCTTATTAATTCCTAGTGTGTTTCTGAGCCATCTCCTTTTTCTTTGTTTTAGCCATGGTCAATTGTTTCCCACCATTTAAAACTTCTTTTTCTGCATGTTCCCTTTACTTCCACATCTTTTCCTCTGAGTTCCTCTTACTCTGGCCCTGAACAAGGAGCCTCTGTGTAGGAAGTCAGAATCACATTGGCCATTTCAGCCTCACAGGATCACTGAGGTTGGAGAAGATCTTTGATGTGATCCGAGTCCAGGTGTTCCCCAGCACTGCCATGGCCAGCCCTGACCCGTGTCCCCAGGTGCCACATCCACGTGGCTTTTAAATCCCTCCAGGGATGGGAACCTGGGGAACCTCTGCCACTACTCCATGGAGCTGCAAGGTGAACTTGGGTGAGTCGGAGATGGGGGGTGTCCATAAACCAGGGTGGAAACATCTCCTGGCCCTGGCACCCCACATTTCAGGGAATCTCTCAGCCAGAGTTCAAATCTCACCCAGGCTGAAATAAAGGCCTTTTCCTGCATGTTTCTTTCTTCCTCTTGCAGTTCGAATTCATATCCTGGCTTGTTTTTCTCCGTGCATGTTTGCACCCCACACATTCAATACCTCTTAAATCCCCAGGTGCTTCAATTAAATGATTGCAAATAAGCTCCAAGGCTGCCTCGTGATCCGTTGAAAACCCTTAATATTTGCTGCCTTTCCTCCCCCCCCACACCTTTTTTTCATCCTGCGCAGCAAATAAGTGGTCAGATCCTTGTTGTGTTTTTTCAGGCTGAAGGTAATAAATTAAAATTTAGTGGCTTGACTTCTGCAAAAATGTTTTTAGATTAAATACTGAGTTTTTCTTCCCTCCTGGTGCACAATTATTTCTCACACCGGGCGCAGTCAATGTGATCCAGCGCAGAGGTTTGTACAGACAGAAACGTGAGCTGGGCCAGGCTTGGAAAAGACTTTTATGAGCTTCAGAAATAATTCCCTGGTTTGTACCAGATCTGTTAATTACTGGGTCTGTTTTCCTACTGTGCTTTATACCTAATATCTTATTTCTAATTTAATGGGGATCAGCTTTCCCGAAGTGGAGCGGTCGAGTTTATTAATCACAGAATCCCAGAACGATTTGGGTTGGGAGGGACCTTAAAGATCATGCAGTTGCAGATGTGTTTCGCTGCTCTGTTTCTTTAGATTTAGCCTGGTGTGAAGCCAGAATCAGGTGTTGCTTCTATGCAAATGCATTCACGTACTTTATTTTAAAGTGTGTGTGGCTGCCCTTCCCTCTCCCCGCGCTCGCTGGCACTCGGCCTCGTTTCATCTGATGCAGTACTGGGCTAGAATTTTAATGTCTCTGCGGCCAGCGATGATTTATTAGATCCCAAAGCCCTGGCTCTGAGTGCAGGAAGAAAATATTGCAGCAGTGAGCTGCCTTGGCACCGCTCGAATAAATGAGTCCTGAAAGACTCTTTAGTGTTGCAGCCTTTTCTCCCTTCCCCTCCCCTCGCCCCCACCGCTCCTTCCCCCGGCCCCAACCCCTGGATTTCTGCTGATGGTGAGAAGTGCTCCTTCCCTTGCGGGAATTGCCATCTCCGGGTCTTTTTACAGGAATGTGTTTGTCAACAGGCTCGTCATGGAAAGCCCTTTGAATTCCCAGAATGAGCTGCTGTCCTTTATCTGGGAAAAAATCAGCTTTTGTGGCAGGGTTGGAGGCTCGTGCTCCCGGTGATGAACTGATGGTGCATGGAATTCCAGGATGGTTTGGGTTGGAAGGCACCTTAAAGGTTCCACCCTCTGCCATGGGCAGGGACACCTTCCACTGTCCCAGGTTGCTCCAAGCCCCGTCCAGCCTGGCCTTGGCCACTGCCAGGGATGGGGCAGCCACAACTTCTCTGGGTAATCTGCTGCCAGGGCCTCACAGACAGGAATCCTTCCCAATATCCCATCTATCCCTGCCCTCTGGCAGTGGGAAGCCACTCCCTGTGTCCTGTCCCTCCGTCCCTTGTCCCCAGTCCCTCTCCAGCTCTCCTGGAGCCCCTTTAGGCCCTGCAAGGGGCTCTGAGCTCTCCCTGGAGCCTTCTCCTCTCCAGGGGAGCACCCCCAGCTCTCCCAGCCTGGCTCCAGAGCAGAGGGGCTCCAGCCCTGGAGCATCTCTGTGGCCTCCTCTGGAACTGCTCCAGCAGAGCCTTGTCTTTCCTGTTCTGAGCTCCTGTCTTAGCAGTGGCTTGAGGAAAGAAGGCCAGGACTTCAGTATTCCCAGGAAAAGCAGCAGCGTGTGAGCACCACCCCGGTGCTGGCCGTGCCCCTCTCTGAAGCAGCTCCCCAGCCCCTCCTTCCTGTCAGCCCAGCAGCCCTTCCTGGGAGCAGCTCCGAGTAGTTTCACTTCATCAACAAAATAATTTTCAGGAACAGGTAGAATAAAGAAGAAATTGGGCTGAAAAGATGAGCTCTCAGAAGACTGAGAGCAGTAAAGAGGAGGGTTTGGGTGAAGAAACTTTGGAGCTTGTAGTTACAAAATCCTCTTTAGTAAGTAACCAAAGGAAGTGTCCACTTTATGCTTGATTTGTTGCCATCTATTTACACTTAAAAATGACATTTCTGTGCCTCATCATTAGAGACCTCATGTTTGGCAGCAAAGAGCATCCGTCTCCGGGGAGAAGAGGTCGATTCCGTGGCATTCCCAGGAGATGCAAAGCACATGGTGACTGTAAATGAAGTCAGAGAGGGGAAACCCTTGATTTTTACAGCTGAACAATGAAGAATTTCATTCAGAAAGATGAATGTGTGTAGGCATCTGAACTTGTGTTTACCTCTAGTTTCTTTTTATTTCGAATTAGGAGCTCCATTGAGGAGAAGACCATTCTGTGCTGGGTTGAAGGTGTAAAGATGTGTGTTCTGTGCAGGCGTTCTGTTGCCAGAAGAGTTTTTCTCTCCCCTTAAAACAGTTAAGGAAACAGTAGTACAATGGACTGTCGTAGTAATTTCAGGGTGAGCAGAGCAGTTTTCCACAAAAACAACAATTATGTTGTCACCAAACAAGGCAGGGTTTGCTCTGAGCCCATTAATGTAATGAGGGTCTCGTTGAATGCACGAGCAGCAGGCTGGTGACTTATACCCAACACCCCCAGCTCTCCCAGCCTGGCTCCAGAGCAGAGGGGCTCCAGCCCCTGGAGCATCCTCTGGCCTCCTCTGGGCTGGAAATCAGGATTGTTTTCCTCTAGTTTGGGTGTCTTGAAAAACTGGACATTCTGTGATATTTAATGTGCTGTGAACTGTGGTTTGAGAAGAGATTGCCAAGATGGGACTTGAGTCACAAAATCCCAGAATGGTTTGGGTTGGAAGGGACCTTTAAACCCATCCAGTGCCTCCAATGCCATGGGCAGGGACACCTTCCACTGTCCCAGGTTGCTCCAAGCCCCGTCCAGCCTGGCCTTGGGCACTGCCAGGGATCCAGGGGCAGCCACAGCTGCTCTGGGCACCCTGTGCCAGGGCCTGCCCACCCTCACAGCCAAGAATTCCTTCCCAGTATCCTTCATCTCTCGAAGGATTTTCATCCCAGGGTTCTTTTCCCTCCTGTTGGTGCTTCACTTTGGCTGTGGAGTTTTAAGTTTTTCTCTTAATCCCCACCATCCTTTATCCCTCCCTTGCTTCTCCCAAGCTCTCTGGTTCCTCGAAGGCGCCAACGGGAAGTTCTCCCATGGCGGGTGTTGGATCCGCTATGAATAAAGATGCAGTGGAGCTGGAGTGCCTTCCCATTAATTTGAAACTTTGGTTATCATGACAACAGGTTACAACTCTCTCCATTGCCATGACAATCTCCTGCAAAATTGTTAAAATGCCAGCTTATGGTTATTTTTAGTTTGTCCTCCATTCCCATGGAGACCAACTTTTCCTTGAAGTGTTTGATGCTTTGTGCTCGGAGCCTTTAATGAGCCCCACAGAAGTCTGGAAGTCAGGAAAGGCAGAGGCCTCCGAGGTCAGCCCATCCCTCCGTCAGCCTTCAGGGATGCTCGGTGCACTCGCTTTGCTGCTGCTTTTGTTGTATTGTGGGCACTTCTTTTTTATTATTATTATCTCCTCTCGTGTGATTTTTAACATTTACATTTCCTGTAGTGCCCGAGCTCTTGCATTCTTTGCCCATGACCCTATTTTTTATTGTATTCTTTGCATATGACCCTATTTTTTTGCATTAAATTCTGTCTGAGAACTTCACATTCTGCACAGGCCACTGGGAGGGAAAAAAAAATCTCCAAGGGAAAATGAAAAACTATAGAGGAGCTTGAACAGGACACATGAAGTGGTAATTTTTAGTTGCTGGGTTGTTTTGGGAAAAAAACCCACACAGAAATTAACTTTTCTGTCTGTCAATTTACAAAGGAGTTTTACTGGAGTGACATTTGCTCAATCAGCTCAACATTTACTGGCTTATAATTCATATATTACAAATTAATGAAATATTACAAATTACCTCAAGTAAAAAGGGAAATAAAACTTCTTTGTGATCCTCCTTTGTCCAAGGGCTTTTATTTTCTCCCCAAGTCTTTCGGGAAGGTGGCTGAGACTCTGTAGGCCTTTCATTTGTATCCACCACACCTTGAGCGAGGGTTTTCACTAGACTTGGGAATTTTTTCCACATCTAATAACTGTTACAGTTGTTCTGTAGTTTCTTAGACATCTTAAATTGTTGTGTCGTTAATACCGGCTGAACTCCGAGCTCAGCTCAGCCTTCCACTGTCCCAGCTTGCTCCAAGCCCCATCCAAGCTGGCCTTGGACACTCCAGGGATGGGGCAGCCACAGCCTCTCATGCAGATAATATTTCTATCAATAATTTTAAACCTCTAGAGAGGCTCAGGAGCTTATCACTGATGGTAAAAATCTCTTTTTAAATGGCGTAAAATCTTTCTCTCTCTGGGATAATGAAATCCTTTTGCTGTTAAGGTGACTCTGAATCTTTTTACGGCTGATAAGAGCAATCAGAAGAGTTTTTAATGCCTCTTGCTTGCAGAATCTCAACGCTCATCAGAGTCCTTTTGCTCTCTGGTGTGTCTGAGTTTGCATTTTCCGTGCAGAATCCAAATAAAACACAATTTCTGCATAACCCAGCCCTCATCTCTAGGACTGTGAGGTTATTTTGGCAGCAGGATTTCCTGGGAAGGTTGATGGCTCAGTTCTACTCTGCGGATACAAGGGGGAGTGTGAAATATGGTGGATTTTTGTAGCACTAACAGTGGTGGTAAGATTTTTATCGGGATGTTGCTCAGCATCCCGCGAGATGCAAGGAAGATAAATCCCGATGCTGAGGCTGGAGCACTTAATTGAAATAATAATCTATAAATCCCTTTAATTTTTTTTTATTTTGTACTGCTACTTGTAGAGGACATGGCATAATTACCCTGATTTTGTGTTGATGTTGATTGCGAGGTGTGTGGCTGTATTTAAGTGTTCCCACAGAATCCCGGCCACGTGCTGTTCCCAGAATAATTCCTTTGCCCTTTCCGTGTGTGGTTAAGAGGCCATTTAGCTTTCCCCAATCACTGTTTTATTCTAATGGCTGTTAATTGGCAATAAAGGTTATAACTAATATAATGTATGCAAGGTATTGATAACACTGCTGATGTTTTTGGGATGGAGCGGGTTTTGTTCCTTGGATTTGTGTTCTTTTCGCATTATTTAGGATGGCATGGAATAGAATAGAACAGAACAGAATAGACCATTACTGTTGGAAGGGATTTCCAACAATCATCTCATCCATCTGCCTGCCTAATTCAGGGCTGATCATGTTATTAAGGGCATTATTATTTGGTTTGTATTTGCATTTCTGTGACCAGTGAATTAATTTTATGAGACAGTGTTGGTTATAAAACCCACCATGATCTGTTCTTTCTCTAACTTTGGGACCAGCAGCTACAGGGAAGTGCAATGAGAAATCTCCAGGCATGGAAAAATGGAGTTTCCTTCCACTTGCACGTAGCAGAAAAATCAGGAGGTAAGGTGATTTTGGAAGGAAGGGGGAATTTTTCACATCTTCCTATGGGAATTGCCCAGAGAAACTGTGGCTGCCCATCCCTGGGAATGTTCAAGGCCAGGTTGGGCACAGCTCAAAGCAACCTGACCTAGTGGAAGGTCCCTTCCAATCCAAACCATTCCAGGATTCTTTAACTTCTCCTGAGTGCAGATCCTGCTCTGAAGCCTTTGGGAGTAAACAAAGATAGAGGGACAAAAAAAATCTGTGCAAAATTTTTACACGTCCAGGAGATTTTCTCTCTGTGATGAGACACCCCAAGAAGCAGGCTTGGTTTCCTCAGCCTATTTTGATATTTTAGCAAAATTACACTACATCAAATTTCCAGCTTGAGAGGTTTCCTTCCCATCCTTGGTTTTAACTGAATTTGGGGTCAGCTCTCCCAGGGCTTCCCGAAGAAGCCCAGAATGAGGGACAACATTTTCACTTTTGTTTTTCCAGAGGGAAATTTGCTTCTCGCACTGGGACAATACAAAGCGGTCTAAATCTCCGTGTATGTTCTTGTTTAAGGAAAGGAGCCTGTATTCCCATGAAAAAAGTCTTCAGGATCATAGCCTGGTGTAAAAAAGTGGGAAGAGCTGGTGCGCGAGCAAAGGGAAATTCCGGAGGCGTTCGTGTTAAGCTCGGGATCAAATCCTGCCGGGCACTGACTCAAGTGCCATCGATCCATCCCCTTGTTTGCCTTCCAGCTCTCACATTAAGCAATGGTTAAATCATCCCTGGAGCTCCCTGGGGCTCCCTTGACTAATTGACCGCTCAAGGTGGTCCAGGTGCTCCTCGGCAGGTCCATCTGGCAGCAGCTCCAACCCATCTGGCCCCGTTCTGGCCTTGGAGGAGCCTCTCCTGGGAAGTTTATCCCAAAATCGTTGCGTTCAGAAGTGTTTAAGGAGCAAAGTGAGGTACTGCAAGGAGCAGGAATTCCTGTCAGTCTGCAGGTCCGGAATGGCTTTGACTCTGAACAAATGCACAAGGAACAACGGGAGCGAACGTCTCCTGTTGGAAGAGCCCGACTCCTGGATATTTAGGAAGTGTGGATGTTAAGGCTGCTCACATATTCCTTCAGAGCAACTTCCCAAAGTGAATGCAGAGCCAGTCACCTTCAAAAGGCAGGGAATGTCACCCTGCATTTCTCTATCCACCTTCGCCAAGCGGGAGGACTTGGCATTCTCCGGAATGGGGAGATGTGATGGATGGCAGGACTTCTAATGTTGTTGGCAAGCGGTGCGGGTTCCATAGGATTTGGCAATGTTAGAGTCTTTTATTTTATTATTCCTTATTTTTAGAGGAATCTTCCAGTTTGCTCTCGCTCCTGGTGTAAATCAAGAGCCTCCAGAGGGAGGTGTCCAGATATTTCCACGCATGGCACACATTCCACGTTCCCAGTTTACCGATGCAGTCGCTAACCACGAGCCTTTCCTTTCCTGCCGTCAATCCCGACACATTTTTCCAGTGGAACCAAGGTCGTTTCAATCCCTCAGGTGAGGAGAGGACCTGCCCACAGTTTAAAATCAATACTGGGGGTGAGGTTATTTTTAGAATTCAGGTGAAGGCCTGAGCCCGAGCCCCCGCAGGTTTATCCCTGCCTTTGCTGTGTGGGGCTGGGGTGACGCTCTGGCGGGGGCCGCCAGATTTCCTTCCGGCATCGCCCTCGTTATTCCCAAGTGCCTTCGGCTCATCTGTCCGGGAAGCAGATTTATTCAGCTCGTGTGAGCCCCTGTATAATCATCCTTAGCTCTGCATTAATGTGCTGAGCAAGTGAAACTGCTTAATGAGAGGAGGAGAAAGGAATCTCTTTTTGTCCGTGCAGTGCTCTTGTTCCTGGAAGCGGAGGGGAATAATTAACATTCCAGCCAGGAAGCCGGTTCCTTCAGCAGTGCCTATTGATGGAAAGCAGGGGATACAGGTGAACTAATTCCAGCCAGCCACGGGCTTGATGTTTAGCTCTGCCTTTGTTATATAACAAGTTTTCAGGTCTTCAAAAAAACCCATTTCTGAGCAGGAATGACCTTCAAGGAATGGTTAAAATAAGAAAGCCGACGTCCCTTTGGTTACCGGTGCACAAACTCATCATCACTTACATAAACAGGACAAAGGCTTTAATCTCCTTTTGAAGTCATTTGCATATTGATTGAGGCTTGCAGTGCCTTTTTCTTTGGGATCCCACTGATCTGAAAGTGAAGGACACACATGGCTGGAAAACCCACCAGGTTTCCCTGAGGTTCACATCAAACTCGGCTGTTAGTCCTCGAGGTGGGACAAAGTGGCACAATTCAGCTTTGCTGTGAAATCATTAAACCAGGAATTTCTTGGCATTTCTATGCATTTTTTCTCGTTGTTCAACAACCTTCAAAGTATTTTTTTTCACCTGTATCCCTTGTTACTCTTTAAAAGAAGAAAACCTTTGGGGCTTTGATACTCATTTTGCTGTAGGTTCATTGAAATTCCTTTTCCTATATGGGATTTCAGCCTCGCTGAGTGGCACGTGACCATCATAATTAGATTTATCAACAAAAACAACACCTCAAAGAGCTCTTTTGAGACAAATGCTGCTGCACACTCAGGGAAGGTGTTTGGAGAAGTGGCGCTACTTTGTTCCCGTTGCTTTGTCACTAACCCCAGTGGGAAGCTCCACATCCATAGGGTGGTTTCGTGGCTGGAGGTGAAGCAGGAACCAAGATCCTTCATGCTCCAGTGGTGCAGGCTGTCCTTGCTCGTCCTGGATGGAGTAGCCAGCAGCAGTTTTAAATGCTCATGGTAAAAACCCCACGGACAAACCCCAAAACATGGCAGTTTTGTTAACCACATCTTGCCAGGATGGGAATTTTCCAGGCTGCAGGATGAGGAAGGTGCTGTGGACAGCAAGGGGTGCCATGGTTACATTGCACAGCGCACCTGAACACGGGCTATTGCAGTAATTAATGTTAAACGCTGGCCTGTAGTTCTAATCCAGCGATATTCCCGGCAGAAACCTTTGTGTGGAAGCAGCGAGGAGCTGTTCTGCATTGGTGACCTGGAAGTAGCTGGAAGAAATTCAAAACATCTTCATATAAATTACATTTTGGTCATGGTCTGCTCATCCCCAGGGCTTTGTAGGCACAAGTTCCCCTCCTCGACTCCTCCTGGCTCTGAGGCCGCTTTGTCAGCTCATCTTTCCCTTTTCCCATCCCCACCAGTGGGATTTTCCTCCTGGACAGCAGCAAGCTGGGGTTCCAATCCCCTTTAGATCCCATAGAGGGGCACCCGTTTTGTGTTCTCACTGCAGGAAGGACCTGGAGGGGCTGGAGTGTGTCCAGGGCAGGGAGCGGAGCTGGGGAAGGGGCTGGAGCCCCAGGAGCGGCTGAGGGAGCTGGGGAAGGGGCTCAGCCTGGAGAAAAGGAGGCTCAGGGGGGACCTTGTGGCTCTGCACAAGTCCCTGACAGGAGGGGGCAGCCGGGGGGGGTCGGGCTCTGCTCCCAGGGAACAGGGACAGGAGGAGAGGGAACGGCCTCAGGCTGTGCCAGGGGAGGTTTAGTTTGGATTTCGGGAAAATTTCTTCGTGGAAAGGGCTGTCCATCCCTGGCACAGCTGCCCTGGGCAGTGCTGGAGTCCCTGTCCCTGGAGGGATCCTTGTGGGTCCCCTCCAGCTCAGGATATTCTGTGATTGTACCTTTCTATAAAACCTCATTTTTAAGCCTCGTCCCAGGTCTTGCTTTGTGCTGCTCCAGGACTTGGCTGTGCTGGGCAGGGATCAGGTGAGATCCTTGGCATTAATGTGTGCCCTCCACAAAACACGCGGGCAGATTTTGAGGAAAAGTCCCCACTTCCCTCGCACGTGAACCATGTTGAAATTATTTTCAGGAAACGTTTGCCTGATTTTAAGCATTTCCCTCTTATTTTAATCACTGGCCAATTTCTGTCAGGATATCAGAACTGTGGCTGATTTAAAGCAGGCTTGAAAACTTGGTGCATATCATGAAAAAAAAGGTGAAACGTTTATGGATCCCCATCTGCTTGACTGGAACACACCTGGCTTTTGGGAGCAGACACATGCTCTGCCTAAACCCGAGGCTTTGGAGATAAAACACGACACTGGGATGCCTGACTAATCTCCTGCAGGGATGCTGCTGGGATAAGATAAGGAACTCGCTGGGAATGGTTATTATTGTCTGGGGGAGGGAGCTTGAAGGGCACAGGCTGCCAGGAACACCTGATAACGTCCTGCCAGCCTGGCACCCCCAGCTCCTGCCCCGCTGGCATTCCGGCCTTCTCCAGGCCTCTCGGGAGATAAACCAGCACCTCTCATTGCAAACCATCCCAAAGGACAGCAGTGCTTTCCTGGATTCCCTTCCTGACCGAGGGACTCCCTGCAGGGGCAGCTGGGGAGTTCTCAAGAGTTTTCCTTTGCAGGCAATTCCGGGAAAATCTTTAGGAGCTGTCATTGGGATGATATTTACACCCCTGTCCCTTCCTAATGCTCCTCTGCAGCAGTTTCAGGGGGCTCAGCCTTGCAGGTATTATTGCCTCCAGTTCCATATCCACGCTGACATTCTCCTTATCTTTTAATCCCATTGACTGATTTTTTTCTTCCCATTTTTTTCCCTTCCCTGCTTGTGGATTTACGTCACCTTTTATAAATATTGTATAAAACACAAATTTTTTTCCGTGTGAGCACATAGGATTCTCTTAAGAGCAGGGCACGACATCGTTTAAAAATCGAAGCAGAGCGCTGCAAATTGGCTTTTTTCCTTTGAAAACATTCCAGGTGTGTTCAGCAGGATGTGGAAAAAACACGGAAAATGTATCACAGGGTAAAAAAGAAAGAGAAATCTTTGTGGTCGTGATGATTTTGGGAGGAAAAATAAAGATTTTTTTAAATGGGTAAATAAATCTGTTTTAATTCCAGGCTGGGTGTTGAATACCTGGTGTCTGTAGTTGTTCCTAAGCCCCAGAGGGTTTAGGAAAATCCCTCTCCACCTCCTTGAGCTGCTTCAGCAGCTTTTCCAGGCCTTCCTCGAGGTCTTCGCTCAGGGCTGGGGTTCCTGCAGCTCCCCATTTTGTCCCAGTTCAGCCCAGTTCTTTTCCTGCCTATTCAGCTGAGGATGTGACAGTGATGTTACATTTCATTTGGCAAATAAACTGAAAACGTAACAACAATTCCATTCTATTTAAGGAATAATTAATATTTATTCTTGCCTCAACACCCCATTTGCCTGCCAGCCAGTCTGCTTGAGTTTAATACAAATTATTTCATTCAACTCCAAATGTTTAATTTCATTCATTTATGAGGAAATTAAAGGAAGTGGAGAGGGAAGAGAGATGCTAATTTCCATAAAATCACAGATTTCCAGAATGGTTCCTGCTCCATTCTGCGTTAACACTGGAACAGGACCAGAGTCCAAATCCATGTCCAGAATGTTCGGTCCTCAGGATATTTTTCCAGTCGAATTTGTCCCATAAAATTGAAGGAGAGTCCCTGGATAATTCAGGCTGGAAAGGGCCTCTGGAAGTCATGAGGTCCAGCTGGGGTCAGGTTGGTCAGAGCCTTGTCCAGTGCACAGAAGTCAAGGAGGTTTTCCACTGCTCGGAGCCACGTGTTTGGCAGGTTTCCAAGTTTTGCTGAAGGAAGTTCTCCTGGCTCTGTTGCCAGGTTCTGAAAGCACAGGACTTCCAGAGGATCCAGGATGTGGTCCAGCTTTAGCTGGATATGTGCACTTTTATAGCACCTCTGCTCTGGAGCCAGGCTGCGAGAGCTGGGGGTGCTCACCTGGAGAGGAGAAGGCTCCAGGGAGAGCTCAGAGCCCCTTGCAGGGCCTGAAGGGGCTCCAGGAGAGCTGGAGAGGGACTGGGGACAAGGGATGGAGGGACAGGACAAGGGGGAACAGAGGGAGCAGGAATAGGGTGAGCACTGTGGTAATCAAAGTGCAGCACTTCAGAACTGGCCCTATTTCCTCTTCCGTGGCTGGACCAAAAGCTTCCTTTTGGTCCTTAAAAATACAAATCCTTCCTTTTCATCCTTACAAATTTCCTTGGAAAAATTTATGGCTTTTATGGGCAGATTCAGCATCCTCTGCTGCAAGGGCAGTCTGCACACCGGCTCGCTTGATTTATTTTTTGTGTTGCTTTGTTTTTTTCCCCCCCCCCAAAGTTTGCAGAGTCCGTGGACACAAAGCTTTTGCAGCTGGTGCCACTTTTTCAATGGATTTCCACATCCTCCCAAATTCAGGGGGATGAGTCACCTGGCAGGAACAGGAAAGGAGTAGCAGTGCTGTCTCATCCCAAACACATCCTCATTCATACCGATGCCTTGGGATGCTGCACGTTGTGTGTGAGGAACGTTCGCTTTGTTTTGTTTTCCAAGGATGTGCAATTAGTGGGGATACA
Organism: Mohoua ochrocephala; assembly: GCA_013398855.1. NCBI lineage: Eukaryota > Metazoa > Chordata > Aves > Passeriformes > Acanthizidae > Mohoua > Mohoua ochrocephala. The sequence continues at coordinate 111,809 of VZTA01019744.1, forward strand.
AAAAGCTGGTGCTGCTCACAGTTTCTGGGATAGCAAATGAAAGAGTAACAGCTGAGAGAAGGTGGGAATTGCACTCGTGGAACTGTTTGGGTTGAAAGTGACATTTAAAGCTCATCTCATTCCACCCCCAGCCACGGGCAGGGACACCTCCCACTGTCCCAGGCTGCTCCAAGCCTGGCCATGGACACTGCCAGGGATCCAGGGGCAGCCCCAGCTGCTCTGGGCACCCTGTGCCAGGGCCTGCCCACCCTCCTAGGGAACAATTCCTGCCCAAGATCCCATCCAGCCCTGCCCTCTGGCAGTGGGAAGCCATTCCCTGTGTCCTGTCCCTCCATGCCTTGTCCCCAGTCCCTCTCCAGCTCTCCTGGAGCCCCTTTAGGCCCTGCAAGGGGCTCTGAGCTCTCCCTGGAGCCTTCTCCTCTCCAGGTGAGCACCCCCAGCTCTCCCAGAGGGGCTCCAGCCCTGGAGCAGCTCCGGGGCCTCCTCTGGACTCTCTCCAGCAGCTCCAGGTCCTTGTGCTGTTGGCCCCAGGGCTGGGGCAGCTCTGCAGGTGGGGTCTCACCTGAGCACAGGGGCAGAGGGGCAGAATCCCCCTCCCTGCTGCCCACGCTGGGGGATCAGCCTGGGACATGAGGGGTTCTGGGCTGCAGGGAATAAAGAAAGGAAAAAAAGCTGCAAGAAAAGCAGGATTTTCTCCCAGAGCCATCTCAGGTCTTTTTTTGGGACCCATCTCTGCTCTCTAGCAGAGCACCCTTCTCCCAAGAGTACTGCCCAACATTTTCCTACCTTAACTCAGTCCAAGGCACATTTTCNTGGGATGTGGGGTGTTCTGGGCTACAGGGAATAAAGAAAGGAAAGAAAGCTGCAAGAAAAGCAGAGTTTTCTCCCAGAGCCATCTCTGCTCTTTTTTTGGGACCCATCTCTG
>VZTA01019745.1:0-89829 GCA_013398855.1 Mohoua ochrocephala
GGGTTTCTCACTGGGCTTTGGCTGCTCATCCCATGCAGGACCTGGGAAATCACTGCCCCTCCCTGGCCTGGCTTCTGGGTAAGAATAAAAAAGTTGTCTTATTTATTTCCTATGAATCTCTCTTCTTCCTGCAATAATGTAATTCTACATAAAATATAATAATATTTAAATTCAGGAAAGCATATCCCAGACTGAATGGTTTAGAGGGGAGTTAACAACTCTGGCTTTAAGTGCTGTGTATTTGGAGCTGGGGTCTCGGTTTGTGAGGAGACCTGAGTTTTGAAACAGAGCAGGAGCAGAGAGGTGTTTCATGTGCCTGATGCATGCTCTCGATGGCTGCGGTCCCCAGGGCCATCGCAGGGGTTGTGTTGGGTGTGTAGCTGAACAAACTCAGCAGCTAAAGGCACATCTGCTCATGTTTTGCATGCAGAATTACACGGGTACCTTCCTGCAAATGGCACTCCCAATCCCCCCCTTTCCCAGATTTGACTGGTATTGATCCATGGATGGAGTGCAGAATGAATGAATTTGATTTCAATTCAGGAGGTGAGACGATGCTTTTAATTGTGCCACACGTTTCCATTTTGTTTAGAAACCCAATCACAGCAGTGAACCAAACAAGAAAAGTCTCCTTGTTTTCTGAATGATGTTATTTGTTTATCTGCCAAAGTGCTTTGCATTTCCTCAGGTCACAGACCAGCCCATGTCTGGCTATGTTAATATTATAAGAGTTAGGCAAAAGCAAAGTTTAAGAAAAATCTTTCAACTGAAAGAAATAGGATCTTAAAGTCCCAAAATAGAGTATGGAAAGGTACACATCATGTCTGGCTTCTCTTTCCCCTTGTGGCAAATGTGACTCAAAGGAGTTGGGTTTTTTCCAGCTCGATCCGTATACAGTTTGGGGGAGTTTTATTGTGAATAGGTTACCTTATAATACACCACAGTATTTCCTCCCAGAGTTCTGTATTCATAAATTTTTCTTGATCCTCGCTGTCTTGAAACTGAAATCTAGATGATTTCATTTTCTTCATGGAAAGAGGAGCGAGAAAGAGTGAAGGCACACCTTGGTGTGGGGCTGGTGCTCCCGTGGAAGGGCTTGGAGGGAGCAGCTCTGATCAGCAGAAGAGCAACGCTGAAAAACGGAGATTTTACAGCAGCTTGGTTGTTGCTAAAGGAGGGAAAAATGAATTTCAAAGTTATTCTTTTAAAAAGCATTTTAAATCTTCACTCCTCAAAGTTTGTGTAAGGGTCAAATTTATTCCTCCTTTGCTTCGCCAAAGAAAAGATCGGCGCTTTGGTTAAATGTTAAAGCAGCTGCCTGGCACAGTGGAGGTGAGTGTTTATTTACAGTGGCACTCCTCAGTGGCTCAGTTTTAAGAAGAGCCATATCTCTGGAGCACAGCTCTGATGTGTTCTTCCATTCTAGCTCACAGTGAATTTTCACTTGTGTAAAGCAGCACAGAAACTCAGTCCCTGCAGAGCAGGGTGAGCAGCTCTGTTCCCTGGTGCACGTAAAGAGAGAGGTTGTGTGATGTGACTGAAGCTGTGGTAAATTGGTGGTGAAGCTGAGTGTAAAACTCTGATTTTAAAGCTCCTGGAGTGTTTCTGTGGGCTGTTCATCTCCATTTTTTGTTCCTCAGTCATCCTGCTGTGTTTGTAGCAAGTGAAAGGTAGATGGAAATGCTTATGGTGAATGATCATCTATATTAGCCCTGAAAATACAGTCAACTGGCTCTAGATTAGGATAAACCCTTTTAAACAGGGACACTTGACTCTTTTACATGTATTTTTTCTCTTTGTTATTTGCATTTTATAATGCTATTCTGATTTTAGAATGATGTCATCCCACAGCATTGCCATAATACCATAAATTACAGAAAAAAAAAAGTTATTTTCTTCCACTGACCAAACAATTGATTTAAAATCTGGTCCTGTGGAGGATCAGGAGGCCTTTTACTGTGTGTTTTATGCCCCTGGGCCAGCAGATAATACAAACATTGCCATATGAACAGGGAATCAATTCCTCTCTTCTCTAAGTCTGTGTGCATTTATACAGCACACACCCACAGACATGCACGTTATTGGACAGCCACGAACAGTTTTGTCTTGGGAACTCATTCTGTACATGAGCAAACACCACTTAAAATTACTTTTAAAGGTGGCCAGTATTGAACCCTGTGTATGTAGCCAGCTCTGTTAGAGCTGCTACTGACTCTCTGCTCATTGGGGGCAGATTTTCTGCTGTAATTTATTATCTGTTTTCCTCCATTCCAGTCTCCCACCCATAACTCTGGGATTTTGTTCTGCCAGGACAGAGGGTAGAGAAAAAGCTGCTTTGCTGTCACTGTAATAACCCCTCCTGTCCAAAGGATCCTCTCCTTGTGGTAGATGGATCCACAAAGCATTACTCTGTCAGGCATGACAATAAACACGCTCAGTACTTAAAAACTGCTCTTCCCCCTCGCCCCTTGTGAAGACAGGATGGCTTTTGGTGATACAATGGCTTTTCACTGAAGGCCAGGAAATGCTGGATTTTGAAAGTCCCATGCTTAGGGTGAGTTTCCTTGTGGCTCCCAGTGGATCTGGGCTGTGGATCAGCAGGGGCTGATTCCTCCATCAGTGCCTGTTCCCAGCAGATCTGTCATTTTGGCTGTGCTGCCTTTCATCTCCTATACACTTTATCCATTTCTAAATCTGCCGTTGTATTTATCACAGTCCTGGCCATATCTCCAGTCCCAACCCTGGTGCTCCGAGTGCAGCTCCCTGCTCCTCCCCTGGCTCCCAGAGCCCGCTGACAGCTTTGCACAGAGCCTCCTGCCCCGTTCCCCTCCTCACCATCTCCCGAAGCGCTGGTGCCAGCGAGGTATCAGAGGTGTCTGGGCTGTGCCTGGGCTGGGCTCTGCAGTTCAGTCTTGCACAACCCCAGCCTAGGGCCTGGTGCCTTCAATGGAGCTATTCATGGAGCTATTCATGCAAGGGGAGGCTGCTCGCTCGGGCCCTTGGCTGGAGGGGTCTCTGGGGCACAGCCCCTGTCTTTGTGTGCCTCCAAAATATGTGCTGGATGAGGAATGATAGCTCTGGAAGTGAGTGTCGCCTTACATTTGCCATGCTGGAGGAAGGCTGCCAGCACTGCATTGATGCTGCATGTGGTCCCCTTCCAGGGGGGAATTAATCCTTCTATGCAAAGATACCTCCTGCTGACTGGTGAAAAGAAAAAAAAAGGAAAAAAACCCCTGGTCTGGCCATGAATACCATTAGCTTAATCTTCCTTTTCTCTGATCTTTCAGTACTATTTGCTTTGTATGGCTTCATCAAGGTTTTGTATGTGGACAGAGTAATTGAAAACAAATTTAGCATGTCTCAGACCATAAAGTTCCCTTTCAGCTAGATCCCTGGCTATGCGGTAGATAAATGTCTGGTTCTCATTTCTGGTTATGTGAGAAATTTAGAATGGTTTGATTTGTAATTTTGAACGTTAATAAAGGAGAAGTTTCCTTGTCTCCTGGCCTATGGAGGCATTCTGGCTTTCCTGCAGCAAATGCTGTTTATAAAAACGTTATTTAGTACAGAAGAGTCTGTTTGTGTCCTTGAGGCCTAGAAACCCTGGGATGACTGAGACATCCTTGTGCTGTTCAGTCCCAGGCCAGAAATGCCATCTCTACCTGTACAGGTGGTATTTTAATGCAGTGCAAGAGGAATGGTTGAAGAAGGAACTGGGGGAAGGATGAGTTTCAAAGAACAGTGAATTAATGCCAGATATCTGCATTTATCTATATCTTAGATATGTGTCTGTAAATCTCTTTGGTTTCCCGAAGGCCTTGCAGGCCCTGTGTGTGATAGCAGGTTTGTAATGTCTTGCCAGCTGCACGGGTACATGGAGAACAAGCCCCTGGGTCTGCAGATCTTCATTGGCACAGCGGATGAGCGCATCCTCAAGCCCCACGCCTTCTACCAGGTCCATCGCATCACCGGCAAAACCGTCACCACCACCAGCTACGAGAAGATCATTGGCAACACCAAGGTTTTAGAGATCCCCCTGGAACCCAAAAACAACATGAAAGCAACGTAAGTGGATTTCTTTTCATTAGCAAATTTGAGGCGGATGAAGTTGGCACTGAAGTTCTTTCTCCTCGGAAAGAAGTCACTTAAAAGAATAGTGGTGCTCTGGAGGGACTCCCCTTTCCAGCACACTGGGATGATTTAGGAGTGCAAGACCCTTTTTACAAAACCAGCTACGAGCACCTGGGTTAAAGCTGCTCAAAGAGTTCCCATTCATCAGGTGACCATGCAGGCACTTCAGCTCTGTGTTCCAATTGCTGCAGTGACTCAGCTGTAATCACAGAATGGTTTGGGTGGGAAGGGACCTTAACGCTCACTCAGTGCCACACCTTCCACTATCCCAGGCTGCTCCAAGCCCATCCAGCCTGGCCCTGGACACTTCCAGGGATGGGGCATCCAGTGTCTCACCACTCTATAATAATCCATCATCTTCACAGTCAGAATGGGTTTGTAGTGCACTGAGGAAAAGAAGACTCGAATCTCGAGTCCTTCCGCTGCAGGGACACAGTGAGGAGCAGGGGCAGCAGACAGGAAAGGTGTGTGATGCACTTTACAACCTTTAATGGAATACAAAACCATCTCTTCTGAACTCAGCCAAGTGCCGTGAAACCTCCTCTTGTACTAGGTTAACAGAAAAGCAAGTACAGGCACATCTTGTCTGTATTACTCCTTCCAGTTTTATGGAGGCAGAGGGATGAAGTGGGCACCAGTCTGAAAGCTTCAGGCTTGAATGTGTGCCAGGCAGCATGAGAGTGATTGCTCTGCAGAGGGAAGAGCTGTATCTCCATCCTTCAGAGGATCCTGACAAAATTGGCAGAGCAGTTATATTTTTAAGCCCCCCTACTTCATCACAAAATCCACATTCTTTCTTCATATTTTTTTAGAAAATATACCTCATTCCTAACAAGGAACCCTGGAGTAATAAACCCCTGCACATATGCAAGGGCGAGGAACAGTGTGGGTGTAGGAAACAGCTTGGGGCTTATACCTCCCCAAACGTGATTTTAATTCATATCAAAAGAAGAGAAATGATGTATTTTTAGAACTGATATCACAATGGGCTGGCAGTGCCTGTTTAATAGCAGCGCTCACTGCCCCCTCTGAGAACTATTGCTGAGCTTGGCAAATAATTGTCACATTTTCCTCACACAGGCACGTTTGCAAGGTTACACTGGACTCTTGAGAAGCCAACCTGCACTTACACCAAATATTAAATTGCCGTGCTGATTTAAGCAATCCAAATCCTTTCATTGCTGCTCAGCCCCATCCTGCTCCCTACACCCTCCCTTTGTGCAGGGACAGGGTGAATGGGACACAGTGAATGGGGGAATGAATATCTGCTCTGCCAGGCTCTTGCCTTGCCTGGGAACGATGTCCCAGGGCTTTGGAGGATAGTACAGTGACCTGGGCCAGGCTGCAGAGCCCAGTTCTAGTTGTAGCACCCACTCTGTGCAAAAGGAGGAGAGAGCAGTTTGGTTCCTGCTTTGGAGCTGAATTCCACGCGCCTGGATGGTGCAGGCAGTGGGGATTCTGTAATCAGCTGCTGTGGTTCCCCACGGAGCTGAACCTGCCCAGGTGTGGCAAGGGCCGCGGTGCAGTCCCTGGGAGCTGGGCTGTCGGGAGAGCTGCTGATGGAGGCTCCTGCCCTGGTGGGCTCTGCCTTCTTAGCACTGGGGGCAATAAGACTTGGGGCTGTAATGCTTGGAGAGCAGCTTCTCTGTTGCCAGGGAGCGGGGACAGGTCCAGCAGCATCCCTCGTGTGCTGCCTCTCTGGGATTTCCTCCCCTGTAGCTGCTGAAATGGGAATATTGGGATCCTAACCGGGCGAGTCCTTAGAGCTGCTCTTAACCCAGAGGCCGAAGCAAACCAGCTTCATCCCTGTGCCCGTCCCCTGTGCCAGCTGCTGAGAGCAGGGCTCGAGCTCAGGGCTCTGTGTGTGTGTGTTGCAGCATCGACTGCGCGGGGATCCTGAAGCTGCGCAACGCGGACATCGAGCTGCGCAAGGGCGAGACCGACATCGGCCGCAAGAACACGCGCGTGCGCCTCGTCTTCCGCGTGCACATCCCCGAGCCCAGCGGCAGGATCGTGTCCCTGCAGGCGGCCTCCAACCCCATCGAGTGCTGTGAGTATCCCCCGGGGCCTGCTGCCCTCGGAGCCTTGGCTCCAGGCTGGCACCGAGGGCAAACCCACCGCGCTCCGCTGCTCTGCGCCGGCTGGGGCTGTGCCAGCCCTGGAGCGACCGTGGCTCTGCCCTGCGGGCACTGCCCATCCTGAAAGAAGCTTGGGGGGCTGGTAGCTCTTCAAGGAGCTTGGAACTTGTGAAGACTCCAAGCTCCAAGTTTGGGGGCTTCTGCAAAGTTTCTGTATGAGCGTGTTCCTGCCGGATCGTGCTGCTGCCGGGTGTTCCCTGGGAGCAGGGAGCAGCGTGGGGGTGTGTGCAGGGACACGTGTGCGCTGTCCCTGTTGGTGCATGAGTGTGCAAGCTGCCTGCATTCCAGGCTTTGAGGGGAGACACAGTCAGAACTTGTCATCCAGGAACTGGCAGGTGGCTGGAGGTTTGAATTGAGACTGGACCGGCTCCGAGCACTGTGGCCAGTCCTGCGTGCCAAAGGAGTGACCAGGGTCCTCTGATCTGAGCTGTGGCAGGATCACAGCTGAAATGGAGGGACAGGTTTGATTCTGAGGCTCAGGTGCATTCTGGTTGTTGTTTTTTCTAGCTGTCAGTGCCAAGGGGTGCACAGCTCAGGAGGCTGAAGCAGGGAAAGCACAGGCTGTTCTGGTATTCCCCTGAGGGACAGAAGAAAACTGGCAGTTTTGATTTCTGAAGTGCAAATCCCATAAGTGTGTGAGCTCAGAAACCTGCACCTCCCACTCATTTTAACGAACTGGATCCTGAGAAAGAGAGGTCTCTGCTGAGGTGCCCCCCGTGTCACAGTCATTTCTGGAAGGGCTCCGCCCACTTTGCTGGTTCCTGTGCATCCTGTGATGCTTTTTGTTGGTAAATGGTGCCTTTTTGGCAGTTTGGGGATTTCACAAATATCTAATGAACAATTTTCCTCTCCCTTTGTTGAATGACTCACCCCTTTAGCAGAACCCATCTTGCCATAAGTCGAGTGAAGAAAGCCATTGAGTTTCTCTTGCCAGAGTTTTATTTATCGAGATGCAGACTCCACTTAAATACAACTGCTTAGGATGAGAGGAGGCAGTTTTGGGTGGGAAATCACACTGGCTAGTGAATTATTGATGGCAGCTCTTTAAAAAGCAGTACAAATGAATAACCAAGGCAGGGCTGGGAGAGGATGATGGGTATGAGTGATCTCTTGGCAGTGTTTATGAGAAGATACCAACTGTCAGAGCTTTTTAGCAGCTGAGTGAAGTCTCTGGGCACCGTGATGGGGAAGGGACAGCAGTGGGAGTAGCCAGCACCTTTGTCCATAGGAAACTGTCCCGTTCCTTTGTGGGACCAGATGGCTGAAACAATAGCGGCCTCCACCCCAAACGTGTCCCTGCTGAAACAAAGGTCCATTTGCTAAAGGAAGCGTTCAATGAGGAGCTCCGTGGGTGGGGAAGCTCCAGGTGTAACTCCCACACCCTCTGGGCAGGAAAACAGCGCCAGCCCAGGGCAGGAGGAGGCTGGTCCCTGGGTCCCGCAGGGAGCCCCGCAGATCAGCCCCCACTTGCTCAGATTCTGCTCAGGAAAAGCAAGCACGAGTCAGCCAGGCATTTCCAGGGCCCTTCCACAATGGCACGTTGTGTTTGTGCCCGTCACCACAGAGCGCTCAAGCAGAAATCTGGGCACGGTTTGCAGAATAAATCACATTTTTCTGAACCGTGTGCACACACCTAATTTGCCTGTGCAGTGAGGGCTGTGGCAGTGCCTTGGTTAAGATGTTGAGGCATTTATTCTGAGATGTCTTTGCACTGATGAGTCTTAGCGGCACAAAAAAGCTGAGAGTGGAGATACCAGTATAAGTGGCTTATTGTTAGTGGGTTTTTTTGTAATTAAAGTATTAAAATGTTGGCTGCATAGAAGACAGCAAAGCTCTTACAAGAAAAAGATGTATTTGATCCCCAAGGAAATAAGAAAAGACAGTTTTATTTTTGGAATAGTGGCTACAGAGGCAGTTTGGAGAGGCATGTTAAGGACTGTGCTTTTCTGAACTCCTGGGAGCAGGGTCTGAAGTGATCTGGAGGAACAAGCCTCTGCCATTCAGGGTGCGTGTTGCATATTTAGCACTGTTTTTGCATTTCAGTAGCACTTCCTGATCTCAGCCCGGTTCTGGGAAGATGGTTAAAAACCTCAGTGGGCTCAGCCAGCATTAGTAATGCAGCCTAAATCTCACTAGAGGTGATAACCACAGCTCTCCCGGGCAGTCTACACACCTTGCAGAGCTCCCAGGCAGTCCCAGCTAAGCTCAGGTGCCCTGCCAAGAAGGGGCACTGGGCTGTGGGATGTTTTCTTCTTGTCCCACCTTCTGTGCTGCTGGGATTCTCTTTTTTCCCCTTTGTTTTCTGGTTTGTTTGCGGTTTTTTTGGCCTGGCCACCTGAGAACCCTTATCCTCAGGGACTCTCCTCAGGATCCCTCCTGTCTGGTAGCAGTAATAATGTCCCTCTGGGAAAGCCTCGGTGAGCAGCAGCTCCAGGATCACGGCCCATTTCCCTTCCCAGGGCTCCCCCTGAGCACCGTTGCTACCAACAGAGTATCCGAGTGCTCTCCTCCCCAGAAGCTGATCCCGAGGAAGTCCCACCAGTGTCAGCAGATCATTAGCTGCAGTGAAGCAAGAACTGTGAAATAGCTGCTTTTCAGAGGGCTCTTTGGTTCCACCTCATCTGTGTCACATTCAGCGCTTGACAGATTTTTCGGAGGGGATTTCACAGGTTCAAAGCATCATCCGGAGCAAGTTCCTCCCAGGGAGCTGTGTGGGAGGACCGAGGGGGTGATATGTTGTTAAATGATCAGTTGTGCCTTAAAATGGGCCTCGGATCCAGACAAGCCTGCGCATTCAGCAGCTTTTTTCTCGCGTTGCCTGTTGATTCATCCTGAAGCCACTGAGGAGGCAAAGGCGTTTGAAATCCCTCTGATAATTGCAGCAACAGGCCATCGCTCAGCCAGGCACAGGAAACCACTCTCTTGTAGGTGTGGTGCTGGAAAGGTGAGAAAAATCCCTTCTCCCGGTGCTGGTCCACGCCGAGTCAGTGAAATGACAGCGAGCCCCACGGGAGACGTGCTGGGATCCAGAGCCAAGGGTCCTGCTTGGCCTGGCTGCCTGCCCCCCTCCCTGCTCAGGGCCGGGTGCATCCCCGCGTCCATCCCTGCTGGGACAGGTCAGTGCTCCAGGCACGGGACAGGTCAGTGCTCCAGGCACGGGACAGGTCAGTGCTCCAGGCACGGGGCAGGTCAAAGCTCCAGGCACGGGACAGGTCAGTGCTCCAGGCACGGGCCAGCTCCTGCTGGGCCAGCAGGGCTGTGACAGAGCTGCTGGTGACACTGCAGGTGAGGGGTGACTGAGTTCACTCGTCCCTCAAACACTTGGCAAACCACCCCTGGAGAGGTCTGACACTTGCAGAACGTTGTTTTCAAGCCACAAGGACGACTTCTGTATCATCAGTTCCGTTCCTTTGCCTTTCACCAAGAGCTGGAGCTCATCTCTCAGGGACTGAGTGGTCTCTGGTGTTATGGAAATTGTTGACACTGGTCTCCCTCTCCAAGAGACAGGGTTATCGTGGTCTCTGGAGCTCAGGCTGGGTGCCTCAGCCTCGGCAGTTGTGTTTTCCCTCCTCAGCTGGAGCATCCTGGAGCAGAGAAGGAGCAGGATGGGAGTGCAGGGTGGTAGGGCAGCTTGTTTTGCTCAGGCTGTCAGCAACCAAAACCTGCTTCATGCAAATGTCCGAGTGGGAGGCTCAGGAGTGTCCCCCACAGTGCTCAGTTTTCATTCTAATGGATCCTGGTTAAACCTTCCCAAAGTCTGCCTCAGTTCTTGCTTTGTAGAGTCTGTGTTTGCTGATCCTGAGCTGTGCTCGTGAATCCCTTAAAATGCAAACTTGAATTGCGCTTGGCACGAGAGAAGGAGACTAAAATCTTGTTCTTATAATAGATGTTCCGAGGTGGTAAAACAACCAAACAAACAAAACTTATTGCTAAAGAACCATGTGTCCATCTAGAGGAATTTAAATAGTTTCTATTATTGACCGTATTTTGTTCCATTAAATTGGGTCAAATTTCTTATTTCCCTTTAATCAATTTCCCTGGAAGTTTCCTTTATTTTTCTCTCCTTCTAGTAGATTTTCCCATAATATTAGACAATCTGAGCCTATGATTTGTGACACATTAATAACTACAGAGGAAAGAGCTAGTCATGTAAAAGAATGTTTTCTTGGCAAGCCAGCGAGAGCTTTTCCTCAGCTGGGAGTTGTGCTGGTTGGAACACAGCAGCAGGCAAGAAGGAGCCCTGCTTTATTCAGATAGAAAAGCAGAAACAAATGGTCTCTTTGCACTTGGGAGATACCTATTTGCAAGCTTAACCATAGCCGTGATTATTATGGGAGTATCATGGTTTCCAGTTGAATTAAATTAATTTTTTCCCCCTTTCATTTGAACTTCAAGACAGTCACGCAGTTGGCTGCGAGTACAGCTGACAGAAAAACCGGTGCTTTCTCTAAAGAGAACATTTTCTCTCTCTTGAAGCACAGGACGTAAAAGATAATTCTGACAACATTTGCCACTTTGAACGTGCAACCGAAATATTTCAGTCTTTAAAGTCTGAGTCAGAGCAAAGGGAAATGCCTGCCCCTTCTGCAGGCTGCCAGCCTTGCTCCAGGGGTAAACTCCTGTTTACTCCTGCTCTTTGCAGTGCTGCTGGTGGTAAAAGCAAACACCCCAGGCCAGCACACAGAGCATGGATTGCTGAGCAGAGTTGCAGCCGAGCAGATCCCCTCCACGAGGGATTAAAGGGAAATGCTGTGCATACCCACAGAGCTGATTGACAGAGAAGTGAACCGAGGCCGTGGCTTTCCTGCCATTAATCACACGCTGGCTTGGTGAGCTGGCTGCAGTTCATAGAAAGTATCACACTTATCTGACACTGCTGCCATGGGTGCTTGTCACTCCTCCTTTGCAAGGACATCGTAAATTATGTGCAGAGGAGGAGGTGGAGAAAAGCTCTCTATTTTTGGTGCTTTTTGCTTGGATGGCTCTGCACAAACTGCTGATTAAGTCTTGCTGGCAGCAAATTAGAAACTGTTGTCAGTCATATTGCGTTCTTCTTCTCAGAGTGTTTAGACCACATTTTCAAGGTTTCCCCACGAGGGCTGGAAATTTGCTTTATTTACTTGATTCCTAAGTCTTCCACCACTCCATACTCCTACCAGGAGGGGAATTATCCCATCCCTCTGATCAGAAATTTGCTCCTCTCTAGGGTGTCTTGCTGATGTCTCCCTGGCTGCTGGAGATGTCTCCTGCCCTTGGTCCTCCCATGGCTCCCCAGCCTTTGCCTCTCCTCCCACTGGAGAGCTCAAGATGCTGCAGGGAGGGATGGAGGGGATCAAAGTCTCTCACGACATTAATGAGTTGGAGAAGTGTTGAGCACAGCAGCTCTGCTCCTATCAATCCTACCACAGGCAGCTCGTGGTAAATAAACCCCGTGTGACAGCAGGAATGAAATATTTACTTTGGCTCATTGAGGTTTGCACTGAGGTGGAAGAATTAATCCCATAACAAATTACACCTCTGCTATTGCTTCCAGGGGTCAGGGGTTTTTTAGCAGCAGACATCCAGCTCTATCTGCTCTTCTCAAACCCAGCAGGAATCAGTGGCTGGATCAAGAGCTTTTGGGGCTTTGGAAAGTCATGTCAGGGGTGGTGAGTCCCAGCTCGAAGGCTTCCAGCAGGCTGGGGTGACCTGGGGCTGCTCTGGGCAGGGTAAGGACAGGGGTGTCCAAAGAGGGACCTGAATATTTGTTCTGGTGAGGCCACTCACTAGGGTGCAAGTTGGGACCCCACCTCTCTTAAACAGCCACATTTTTTGGTTTACTTGGCTTGTGAGTTAATCTGGGGTAGCAGTGGCTTTGTCCTCAGTGAGCTGCACACGAGCCTCAGTCCTGCTCCTCCTGAACAGGGGTCCCAAGGGTAAGATCTCTCTGGCCTCTCATTGTCAGCATGGGGACAACAGGTGACCTAAGATCTGGAGTCAGCGCTGCAGGTGTTGGAGAGAGTGTGGAGGGGCTTTTCTCTAGCAGGAGTTCATCTCAGAGTTACTGAATGTCTTGGCTTGGAAGGGACCTTAAAGCTCATTCAGTGCCACCCCCTGCCATGGGCAGGGGCACCTTCCACTGTCCCAGGGTGCTCCAAATGAGATTGTCCCTTGTCACCTCCCAGCAGCAGTGGGTGACACTCTCGTGGGGGAGATTGGGAGCTGCAAGAGACTTCTCCAGGTAATCAGTTTTCTCAAAATGCCCCTTTTTTTCCCTAAAAGCCAAATCTCCTCTCCGCTGCAAAAGGAGAGTTATGGATACTGTGGGGAGGCAGGGAAACAAGAGCCACCCTTGCCCGCCTTGGCACAGTCCCTCGTGGTCAGCCTGCAGCTTGTGCATCCCGAGTGAAGTGTTCAGCCTGCTGGCCCAGAGATTTAGGCCATCTTCAGCTTTTGTCCAGCTGCTGGCATAGGGAGGGGGCTAAAGGCTGGAGCCTGGGTGGGCTGTGGGCAGCGGGGGCTGCTCCCTGCAGGCTGAGCTCGCTGGAGGTGCTGCAGGGCTCTCAGACAGTGGCTCCCTTTCTGTCTTGTGTCACTGCATGCATTGTATTTCTTGGCACCACCAATCCATGACATCTTGATTTGCAAACAGTCAAATAAAATAGAAAAATAATGTCCCCTGTTAATAGGTTGACACACTGCTTCAGGCCAAGCGTGAGTATTTCTATAGCATTTGCTTTGCTGCCTTATGTCAGTAACTGTTGCTATTGAAAGTAAACACCCCAACTGGTTAAATCAACAGTGTTTTGTTTATTCAAAGCTCATAAACTCCAGTAGCTGTAGGTCACTTTATGAAGTGCCAACCCCTGGGGGAAGAGAAGGAATAGTGTGAAATTATTGCATGCAGTCCACCCATCATGAGCCTTAGAGGAAGGGGATTGATTAGCAATTAATATTTCTTGCAGAGGAAAAAAAAATAATCCTATTGAGGCAGCTCCACACTGAACCTTGAACCTCTGTACTGGTGGAAATGGGGGAGGGGGTGAAGCCTTCTTACAGGCTTGGGTGAGAAAGAGAGACCTTGGAAAATGAAAAGTGGATGGGTTTTTTAATTATTAGAAAAGGATTTCAAACCACCCAAAGGGAGGAGAAGAATTCAGGTAAAACAGGGCAGGGGAAGCCCCTTAGTGTGGTATCTGCACTGGGGAGCTCAGCTGGGACTCTTCCCAGTGGGACTGTTCTGCAGCACATCTCGGGCACGTGAGGCCTGCACACCTCCACTTGGCTCAGGGCAAGCACAGTGTTGGAGGTGCCCAAAGTCATGCCAGGTGCAGCAGCTCCAAATGTAATTGAGATGAGTCAGAGTCACTTCCAGGCTAAAATTTTTCCTTCCTCATCCCAAAAAAGCCTTGGGAACCACTGATCTGTGGGATGTCATACCAAGCTCTTGTGGATGTTCATACCAAGCTCTATGAACACAATGAAGCTGGAAAGAGATGTAGGTTAATCCGGAATTTTGATGACTTAGGATGCTTTGGAAATGAAATTTGGTGATTGAATAGGCATAAAGAGTGTCCAGGGCAATGCTCAAATACTTCAATGTTTTCTCTTGACTGTTGTAGACATGCTTTTTGATGATTGCTATTTACTCTTCAGCCTTTGAGGTTACAGATCTGTCTTTGTGATAAATCCAATTATGAACTCATCAAAAATGTTAGTATTTTGGGAAAGAAATTAATCTTACAGTCTCGTGAAAGAAATTATCAGCTTCTTTGAAAATAATCTGAATATATATTCTTAACTGGCGGTGTATTAGCCCAGATGTTGTTACATACTTGAACAGAAAAATGAGTCCTAAGGTAGTTTTAAATGTATTTCAAAAATGCCTCTGAAATGGCATGAGAAAGTTACAACTATCGAATTGCCTCTGTTCTTTAATAAGAGCAAAGTCTCTGTCTCGTGACTGAAGGGTTCAGCAGAGCTAGAAAAGTTGCAATGGAAGGTTTAATGCTTGAGCTTTCTCACCAAGTACTCCAGCATTTTCTCCAGGTGACGAGAGAATTTCATCTTTCCGAGGGTTGCGGAGCAGTAGAGCAGTGCCAGGTCAGGTCACAGACAGCCCAGCCTCGCCTGCGAGTGAGTCAGGGCCAGCACTGAACATACAGGATCACATTTCCTCCTCCTTGGCTCAGCAGCCAACGGTGTTCAGCGAAGACACAAGTGCTCGGGGTCTCTTTGTCAGGGAGAGCTAAAATCCAGCCAAGGCAGCTGGGAAAGAGATGAGCAGGATCCTCTGGAGGCCTTTCCAGTTGGGGTGGATGAATCTGGAGGAGTTTGAGTGCAGGTCATGAACTCGCAGTTCAGCAGCCCCCAAGCTGCTGCCCACCTGGTCTGGTCACAGGGAAGCTCCTGATGTTTTCCAGCTGTCTGTGTTGTAGGGAACAGTTCTCACATCTTCACTTTCTTCAGCTCCCGCCGCTCGATAGCAAACAGTTGGGCTGCCTCTGCAGGGATGGGGACCAGGGCTCTCCAAAGCTTTCCTGACCATGCAAATGGCTGTTTTACTGGGATCAGAGGAGAGTAGGTAGGAGGTGCTGTCCTGATTTTCTGGCTGGGGAAAGAGAGAATAACTTGCTAAAGTCACGCTCCAAATTCGTGGCCAAGAACAGTAAAGACCTTAGAAAGCCTCGATGACGTCCGTGTCCATCTGGATCCCACCCTACCTTTTCTTCCCTTGCCTTTTATAACCAGACTCAGTCTGTGACACAGGGCCCTGCTCCTCAGATGTTCAGGCTTCTGCAGAACATGCTTGGAAAAACCCTGGGCTGCAGCAGACCCGGTGTGACCCCTCCTGATCACAACTGGGGCTTCGTGGCTGCCCCTCCTGTGAGCCCGAGGCTCGGTGCCCACACATGGACATGGAGATGGAGCTGTTGTTGGCAACTCCCCTGTGCCAGGCCCTGTCCTGTGGGAGGCAGTGGGATTTTGGAGAAGAGGTTCATTTTTTTTTCCCTCTCTGAAGGAATTCAGTGTTATTCAGTGGAATCCTCTGTGCAGGTGGAATTTTTGGGCTCTAGGGCTGTAGTGTGCCTGCACTTGAAAATTTGGCCGTTTACTTGGAAACAGGCATGGGCAAGTTTCAGCTCATTCATCCAAGCTGTCCTTTCTCAAGGACAAGGAGCAGGGCCAGCACAGCTGAACCTCTGCAGCCAACTCCTGAATGTTTCCAAATAAAATGCCTTGAGTAAGTTTATTTTTCCCTCTCAGACCTAAATTTAGCACCCTGGAGAAGCTGCTTTGGCAGTCAGCGGATGGTAACGATGACAAGATCGATCTGTGGATAGTTCTGGGAAGATTTGGAAAGTCCTGGTAAAACAGAGTTGGTTTCATTCATGTTTGCAATTTGTCCACAGCCCAAAGGTCTGCTCATGAGCTTCCAATGGTTGAAAGACAAGACATCGACAGCTGCCTGGTTTATGGAGGACAACAGATGATCCTCACTGGACAGAATTTCACAGCAGAGTCCAAGGTGGTGTTCACAGAAAAAACGTCAGGTAAGGCAGGTTTTTCCTAACTTTCCCTAATGGGATAAGGCACATCTGTGGTGCCAAATCTCATAATAAGATTTGTGCTCACGATTACTTGAGTGAGTAATCACGTTCAAGTTCATGTAAGTAAAACCACGTGAGAAAAATTAGACTTGGGAGCAACCGTTGGTGTTGTTGCTTCACAAGAATCCAGGCACTGGGAATCAGCAGGGACAGGATGTGTTATCACAGAAAGGAGATGAGCACTGCATGTTCCTCTGTGCTTGTTCAGTCTCATGTTTAGTGAATGCTACTGCAGAAATCATCGTTGAGATGAACATTGTTTTAGCGATGTGAACTACAGGCAAAGATTGTGTTTTCTTCCCTTTAGTAATCTGTGGAGAAAAACCATACAGAATATATCTTTTTATATCAAATTATTTTTATACATGTAATGAGATATGAGAATACATCCCTTCTCCTTCCATATTTTTTATTGTAAGCATGGTGTTCCCTTTGTGCTGTTAAGAAAGCTGCTTGTTTGGAAGTTTTCTGTTGGTGAGCTGACATAGAGGCATCTTAAGTGATATATCCAGTGACTTGCAAGGGGTTTAGGAGATGGCATTGCCCAAGTGAGGAGCACGTGCGTGACCTGTGGGGTAATGCCGTTGGAAAAAAGTGAGAATCGAGCCAAAAATGAATGTACGTTCATGAGCCTACGTGGGCACCAGCTGGTGACGTGGGGGAAAACCTTCTGTGGGTCCCGGTTCCTTCCCACACCAGCAGCAAGCCAGGCTGTTTTTGCAGGTACGAAAGGCTCTGAAGAGCTGTGGAGGTTCAGATGAGCCTGTGCAGTCAGAGGAATTCTCCTGGCACGCTCTGTTTCCTTTCGAGCCCATGTATTAATTCCTTCCCCCTGTGCTGCCACTGTTCCACCCCGTCAGCTCTTCGGGAGGGTACACAGGAACATCTTGGCAGCCTGCAGTGCTACCTGTCCCAAGAATGTTTTGCAGTAACTACAGGAGATGATCCACTCAAAGGAGGTAGCTCTTAATGCCATTTCGAGGAAACGTCCCAAACGCCCTGCCCCTATTTCCATATAAGAGCAGAGAAGGCTCTGGCTGGAAGAGATGTTAGAAAGTAAAAAGAACAACAACATTTTCCACACTAAATCTAAAGCTTTTCTTCACTGCTGGGGAAACTGCAGGGTTTTTTTCCTCTTTTTTTACCTCCTGGTAGGGGAGAGACAGGACTTATCCCAGCAGCAGTGCCCAGTCTGGAGCAGGGATTTGCTTGCTGGTGTTCCATATCCTGCCTCCCCCCCAGCCCTTGGTCTCTGCAGGCAGTGTCAGTCTGCTGGACTCTGAATGAATGATTGGCAGAAGGGGAATTTAGAGGATGGGAGGTCCGGAGTCAAATCCTCGGGCTGAATCAGAAGTCTGTGTGGTTTGCCCTGGGTTATGTGGGGGACTCCGTGCTGAGCTGGTTCTCTGTGTATTCGTGCCCTGTTCACAATGCAAGCAGCACCTCTTACAGAGCCCTGAAATGCTTTTAAATGAAGATTGCTTTATTTAATAGGTGTGTCTGAAGGTGAGGAAGGTTAGGAAGCTGAGCTGGATACACAGATCGTGCATGGGCTGAGTGCACCATCCCGGGAATTGCTTTGTGCCTGGGTTGTCAGAGGTCGAGTGTCCCAGCTCACCTGAAAATCAGGATCTTGTGTGCCTGAGACTTCCAGCCTCCCTCATTATGGACTGTAGACAATTTTGAGTCTCTCTAGGATGTCTGTTCGTAGTTGCCATTGCCTTAGGGGCTGCGTGAGCCCAGAGCAAGGAGCCCCAGCTGTGCAGCCCCCGGTGCTGCTTTGAGCAGTGCCTGGGTGGAAGGAGGAGCAGCTCACCCACAGCTCCTCTGCCCTGCACAGCCCGTGCAGAAAGTGCTGATGAGCTGCTCAGGGGCAGCATAAGCCACAGCCACCACCCTGGGGGTGGATAGCAGCACAGCTCTGCCTGACCCCAGCTCTTCCAGAGCGCCACGCTGCCCTGGAGCCTGTGAAACAATCACACCTTTGTCAAGGCAGGAAGATGCAGCAAGCTCGCAGGGGAAGCTTGGTTTTCTTAGAGTTTCATTTTAACAGCTCACGAGCCTTGTCTGTGCTAGCAAGTAGTGCTGGATTTCCCACTTTTGCCACCACTTTTAGCTGTGCTGGTAGCAAGGAGAGTGAGAGCAGCAGGGTAGGCAACCATCCCGCAGCTTTCGGCACGCCGTGCTCCACAGAGCTCCTCGGCTTGTTGTGTGTCCAGTGTTTAAGGTGAGAGGAGCAGGGCTCTTTTCCCCCCAAGAACAACTATCTTTGTGCAGCCAGATCTTCTCCTTTTACTGTTCCATAGACTCCAAACTCTGGGTGCCCCTTGGATCTGGGCGAGGCGGGTGCTGGGAGGGCGTCAGTCACACAAACACACTAACTGAGGAAGCCGCTGTTTGGGATCACAACTGTACATGAGGTTTCATCCCTCAGAGGAACGCTCAGAACCTCTTTCCATTTCCTCTGGATCTTGTAGACAATTCTTCATTACCACTAGCAACACAGAGGAACGTGGAACTGGTCACATCTGAGACAAAAACGCGTGTCTCCGTGAGCAGTAATGAAGAGGCTTTATTTGTCTTTTCACAGAACTGCAGATATATATATTTTTCCATAGAAATACCTGGAAAATGAGGGCAATTCCCTGAATTGTGGTGAGATGTCATTGTGAAAGTGAGTGTCCCGTGTCACGCGAGCCACAGGCGGTGGCAGGGAGCTCGCTGGGGACAAGGCTGGGACAGTCTCGGCTTCGCCTCACGACAGGAAATGGCAGCAGGAAACCGAGTGAAGGGGCTGGAGCTCGGCGCTCTGAGGGGATAAAGTGCTTGTGTGTGAAATGCTGATGCATAAATAGCATTAATTTTCTGAATGCTGAAGTTTACCAACATGCAGGCCTTAGAGTTTTGAGTTCTTTCTAAGGTTATCTCTTCCCGATGCAAGATCATAAAACGTAGCTGCTGTGAGCCAGGGGAACTGATGAATTCCCTAAGCCCAGCACACAAAAGCAGAGTTTGGCTGAAGGGGTTTGAAGATCTGAGCTTGGAGACACGTAACTGAGCCCAGCTAAATTAAAGTAGGTCAGGGGAGGCAAGTACACTGGACTGTATTCTTTTAATTTTGATCTGGAAGAGAGGGCTTGAAAAGCTGTCTTGGAGCTATCAAGGACTTGGAATATGGTGAAGGTCAAGGGTGTTAGTGTTTGGTTGGGGCCCAGATCTTACAGTGCAGTTAAAAAAAGAAGAGATTTGGAATTCCCCCTTTTATTTATTTTAATTGTCATGTAATAATTTGCAAGTCAGATGCTGGTTGCATTGTGTTTACTCCCCTCTGTGTACTGGTTACTGCTGCTCTGCTGTCAGTGATAGAGGAGGTTCGTGTTTCTCTGGGAGGAAAGTGCAAATGGACTGTGATTTCCCCTGCCAAACTCTTCTGGTGGCCACATGGACATCGTGAATCATCGCTAGGACAATGTGGGTGGTGGAGGAACAACCCAAACACAACGTCCATCCTTGGAGTGGCTCCACCATAAATCTCCCGGCTGGGCCAGGCAGGGTAAGGAGAGGAGGTGCTGCCGTGCCCTTTGGACTGCTGCAGCTGCCAGGGCCCCCACGTGTGGACGTTCACAGCCCCTGTGACAAAATAAATCTGTCCAGCTCTGGAGTCCAGCAGTGGTGCTTGAACTCACTTGGATGTGTCCTGGTTGCGGGAGAGCTCAGCCAGGGCAGGATCAGGCTGTGGTGTTCAGTGTGGGGGTGCTGGGCTGAGGTTTTTGTCTGCACAGTGCCCAAAATGCTGCACCCCACAGGCTGGAAACAAGCCATGGAATGTGTGCCAGGGGATTCCAGCAGCCAGGCGTCCTGCAGGGCAGTCTGCTCCAGGACACTGGAGTGGGATGGCATCAGGGCAGGTTTAATGGCAGCAGAAGGTGGCTGGGGTATTGGTTTGATGATGGGATCACGCTCTTTGTGGGAGAGGTGAAAGGAAATTCCAGCCCTGTCTACAGCAGTGTTCCCCTTTTCTGCTGTGCCAATTCCTCACCGTGCTCCAAGCAGGGAGCTCAATCCCTCTTTGTAGTCTGACAGTTTCATGAATGATCCAAAAACTCCTGGGGAGTGCAGAAAATAGCAAACTATTTTCAGCAATTAACTCTGTGAACTTTATAATGCAACATTAATGATGCAATTTTCTCAGGCAAATTCAAGATAAAATAGACAAAAAGCTTTTTAAAAAACTTTAAATGTTTTCCCAGGTTCATTCAAAAGAGATGTTTGCTACTTGAACAAATAAACAGCTTTAAATATTGAATGTGAGGGCTGAGCTCCAGTCACTTACTGGTTTTCTAAATTAATGAACTTAACTTTGAAGAACTGAGAGGAATGGGGCTTATCTTAGGACTGGGCTTGTAACTCAGTCACAGATGCCATTCACCACTGGGCATGAATTAAGTGTCGGTTTAAAAGGCATCTTATCCTGACATAAAATCTGGGGGAAAACCCCAAACTGCTGTTTGGATTTTTTAATGGGAAAGGACAAGAAAAAAAGCACAAATATCTGGGAATAGTAACAGAGTTAGCAAAACTGAGAGTGCTACTGTAATCTCAAATGGTTCACTTTGTTTGCAATATGTGAGGTTGTGCAGAAAGTACATGAAATAAATTGGTTATCTTGCTATTTCCCTGCTGGTTTTGAAAGAGCACGTTCCCTGCTCCGTGCAGGCCGTGTGCCCCAGGGCAAAGGGAGCTCAGGGGCTGCCTGGGGGATCCCCTCCAAAGAGGTGTCACAGGTGGGGACATCAGGGAGCTTCTGTCCTCTTTGAGTATCCGTTTTGTGTGTTCTTTCTACACAAAGCAGGAAGGTTTCTCAGCAGGTTTCTCCCCCCGTGTGTGAGCACTGAGGAATAACAAGTATTCATCAGGAGGATTGGTTTGCCTGGCTCTGCTGTGCAGATTAGAAAGTGTCAGGGTAAATGGGGCACCTTCTGCTTCTCCTTGCTGCTGTAGCTGCTGAAAGCCAGCAAACCTTTCTCCCCAAAGGTTTCCCCCTGGCTGGAATGTGCTGCCTGCCCCAGGTGTTCTTGTAATCCCACGGGGCAATCGTCCGACCGGGGATCCCAGAAAAACACTGCAAAACAGGAAAAAATCTAAGGCTCACACACAGAAAAATGCAGAATAGTGTGGCTGCAGAAACGGAGTTGCCATAGCTGTTAGAGACTCAGCGAGACAGGGTGGAATCCAGTGTTTTGGAAGGTTTCCCCGTATGACACAAGATTTTGGAATTTTACAGCTGGTAAATCC
Organism: Mohoua ochrocephala; assembly: GCA_013398855.1. Lineage (NCBI taxonomy): Eukaryota > Metazoa > Chordata > Aves > Passeriformes > Acanthizidae > Mohoua > Mohoua ochrocephala. The sequence continues at coordinate 21,155 of VZTA01019745.1, forward strand.
TTATTAACACAGGCAGCCACTACTGGCCTGGATTCCCTGGCTCGCTCTTCGCTATGGGGGCGCCTGATGGAAGCGTGCCTGGTCCTGATTATTCAGCTTAATTGTTTAGGGAGAATATTAAAAAATAATAATAATTCTTGGCATAAACAAAAGGCAGAGAGACAAGCTCCCATCACCTGTTGACAGAAAATTGATCGTGAAGAAAGCTGGCATGGGGAGTGGAATTCCCTGTTCTCCCACTTAGTCATCGCATCCTGGTGTGACTCATTTTATTACATGGAGGTTCCCAGTGGTTTTATTTTGAGAGAAGCTTTTGTTTAATAATTTATACACACACACACACACACAAACACACTTATAATCTTTAAAAAACCCCAAATCTTTTCTGATGAGTTGGCATAAGGAATCATTTGGAAGAGCTCTGGAATGAAATACTCTTCCTGCTGCTTCACTGTTCAACTACTGTATTTAGGTTTTATTTTAATGTGAATTGAATTCCTCAACAATAGATGGGGAGAAATCTCCTCTAGACTTGTTCTCACTGTGCAAAATGTCAGATTTGGGGCTGGGCTGGCTGGTGGATGACTAATCCATTGCCCTTTTACCTCCCAGACCTTGCCTTGTATCTTTGGCCTTGGTGACTCAAACTTCTGTCCTCAGTGAAAGGAAGGCACTGGCCTCTGCTCGCAACAAACAGAGCTCCATTAACTGCAGTGGGCAGTCTTGCTTCAGAAAGAGAGAGAAATCCATGAAAATGAAGCTCAAGAAAAATTCAATAGTTCTGCTTTTCATGAGTTCCAAATACATTCATGCTGTGTTTACTGTGAAGTTTGAAAATCATTTTGCAGTAAGAGCTTAGAAGGAGGCAACTGCTCAGGACCAGATACTGAGCAACCTTGTGCTGACTTGCAGTAGAGTAACTTCCCAGCTGAAATCAGAATTCGTCCCTGAATTTGTCTGGAATTTGTCCAGAGCAGCAGAGATTCTGAGTGAATGTTCCCCGTAAGGTTTCTGCTTCCCAGAGCGGTTTTGTCCTACTGGAAACCATTCATTGCTCTCCTTTTGTTCTCGGGGTGGCTCTAAAAACCCTCCTCCGTTTTCCAGAGACGTCTGTCATCTGCTGATAAAAGCTGACAGAGATAATTGTTGTGCTTTTTTGGAAGCCCTTCCAAGGAACACAGTTGGATGGGGACAGTTCAGTGCAGGCCCAGAGGAGCTGAGCAGCACTGTGCAGTGAGAGCTATCCAAAAAAAGTCTTCCTGCCCAGGGTCTTGCAGCTGCAGTGTCATTTGTCCTGTCTCAAGGGTCGCGAGGAGTGGTTCTGTCCTTTGTCACCAGACTTCTCCTGGGGCAAGCTCGGGGCCCCTCCTTGTCCCCTCATGAGGATGTTGTAGACTGCAGCGAGGTCCCCTCTAATGTGTGTGCAATGTAACTTTGTTAAGAAAAGACCAGGGATTTCAGGCCTTTCTTCCACAGAGAGGCTTTCACTATATTTTACTAGAGCTTTGTTAACCTTTTAATTTTATACAAGAAAACTGTTCTCTTAGCTCTTCAGCTCAGAATTTCACTCTGAAATCTCATCAGCTTAGCTGGTGGAACTCCCGCTCGAGGTTGTTGGCTTTGGATGCCATGGAATTATCCGTAGGACTAAGAGTGGTTTTAACATAAAGGGTTGAACGAGTTTAGAGCCCTGCCCCTCCGCTCACCAGGCTGGGTTTCTCTGGGGAGCCAGCGTGGTTTGGTGCCTGGGAGCAAGGTGACAAGTTGTTCATTAAGCAATTTGTGCAATGCTCGACTGAAAAGCGATGTACACGTGCAGGCCTCAAATCACACGCAGGCGTGGAATCCCATACAGGATCAGCACAATTGTGTGTTTAGTCTTCAGCTGCAGAGAACTGCAGAGAACATTTCCTGAGCCTCTCAGTCCATCAGTCATGCTTGTTCAAATAAAGCAGTAAGTTTGTTTCTCTGCTAGTTACTGACCCCAAAGTCATGAGTAAGGGATCCTGAATAATGTGTAAAGGCTGTAACTGGTTCAGAAAACCTTTAATTGGCTAATTAAAAAAAGTCCTATAAGGGGCTGCAGAGAATCACCCAAAATGCTCCTAATGCAGACTGACGTTTTGATTTCCCCCGGTTTGAAGCAAGACTTTTGGTATGATCGCAGTTGGAGTTAGAAAGGGTAGAATTACTTTCTTCCAACAACTCATTCATTCCTCCAAAGAGTGCTGACACAATCAGATCTCTCATCGGGGTTTAATGCTAAGTCTCATAGCCCTGAAGCAGCACAAAAATCTCTATTTCCTGAACATTTCACTGACCTGTGGTGTTAAAGACTTGCCAACTAAGACAAACCATTAAATGAGCAGGGAACCACAACAGTAAAAATATTGCATGAGGCAGCCATGGCTGGTAAGACCTCAGGGTCTAAATCCAAGAATATTTTATCATCTCGAGTGCAACTGCTGCCCTTTCCAGAGGCAGGGATTGAATTCCCTGCGGTGGAGGTACAGATTGAAAGGCACCACACACGTGGAGCTGGCACTGGATTCCCCAGTGCTCTTTCTCAGTTTTTGTGCTCTCCATTGTTGAAGCAGGTTTAATTATGTGCAATAAGCAGCTATCTGCACTTGTAGACTTTAGATTAAATAATTAATCAAGCTGGGGTTTAATCTTCTCGGTTTCCAGGCAGGAGCCGTTTGTCCCATTTGCAGCATGACAGAATTACAGGGTAATGAAGGCCAGAAGGGACCTCTGGAGGGTTGAGCACAACCTCCTGCTCAAAGCTAAACCCATTTCTGGTGCCCAGGCACCACCTGGGTTCCAGGGAAGGGCCTTTGGTGTGACAGGTTTTGTACTGGGGCTGTGCTCCACTGGCACATCAGCGTTGGGATTTTTAGTACATCCTTACAGTAAGAATCCCATTTTTGTTGAGGACTTTCTCCAATCATCCACTTTCCTTTCCTCCTAAAAAGTTTTGCATTTATGCACATTCTAAAGATGACAATCATGCGTTGACAGTTTGGTGCAGGTTTTCTCTATTCAGAATTTCCTGACATGATCCTGAGACTTCTCCGTTTCTTCCTCCTGCTCCCCATTAGCTCCCAGAATGTGCATAATCAAAAGTTTTCTTTTCACTACCAGGAAAAAGAATAGGTTAAAGTAGAGAGAGACTTCTGAATGCAGTTGTATTTTTCATTTTCCTCACAGCCTCCCTCGTCCCTGTGCCAAAAGCTCCCCATAATGTGCATATCCAGAGCGGTTGAAGGAAAAGCAAATATTGATTGTCTCGAACTAAAGTGAAGCAGTGAGGCAGATGGAGCCACATCATCATATTTAAGCATAAAGGTCAGGCAGTGAGCTGCAGAGTGGTTCAATTCAACAGGGCTTCAGTGCTCAAAGAACAGGGATTGCTGCTGCTGACAGATTTGTTAGAAACCTGTTTGGCTGCCACAAATATGAAATCTATCCAAACAGAAGCATCTATCGTTGTTGGAATGATAACCCCAAATGCATTTATTTCTTGTTTGCTTATTCTCATTCTTACTTTTGACCCACGCAGACTTTGGACTCAGCCTGAGCATCATTTGATTTTTATGGATGGCTTCATTAGCTTTTAGTGCAATTTCAGTGGCTCGGTTACTAAATCAAGTCCCCTGTGGTTGTGGTTGCATGTGTTCCCCAGGCTTCTTGAATGTGGCAGATGACTTGGAGGCCCGTTTCTACTTTAGTTTATGCATTTTGGACCAACAAATCCTTTTGATTTCCACCTTCTTTGTGAAGTTAGTGCTGTTGTATCTGCACAGACTGTTTGAATTTAGCAGTACAGAAACAAAGATGAAAACATTCTGCCAGGAGCAAAACCAGTGTCAAATGTTCCTGCTTGGCTGTCTCCTTGTTTTCAGGACATCTTCATGTGGCATTGCTGAGACAGCTCTGATGTGCGTCTCTATCAGAGCTCTTACTTTGTGACATATTTTCTTGTTTCCTTTTCCCTCCTTTTTCCCTCAGAGAACCCTAAAGCTTTATCCTTTGGGGTTTTTTAGGAGTGTGGGGAGGTTCCTTAACACACACTGTGATGGTTTCTTTTTGCAGACTTCCCCTGGAAGAGGAATCCCCCCATTGAGCATTTGCTGCCTTGTCATCAGACAAGGATTTCTGGATTAACCCCCCAGTATTTTGGTTTCCCCCTTCCCTGTTTGCTGTCTCACCAGCAGCAAGGAGTTGGCTGCATTAACAGGGGTATAGGTTGGGTATAGCAGTGGCCACAGTGAGTGCTTATGTTAAATGGCATTAAATAATGGAATATTTTCCATGCCTTTGTGCCGGTCCCTTGGGATGTGCTGGCTCCAGTGACACAGCTTTGCTGGGGCCATCCCAGCCCCAGGAGCCACTCAGCCCCACGTTAGAAAACACAACTGACTCACAGGGAGGAACTTAACACTTAAAAACAAAAAGAGACAGAACTCGGAGTTGTTCAGTGCTCCCTCCCTGCAGCGGGATCAGCTGGAAGCCTGGGGTCTCCTGATGGAGCCAAACTTCCAGCTATTCCTTGGCTGTCTCCATTGCCCAGGGAAGGAGCCCAGGCAGGGCTGGGTGCCCCTCCTGCCCCACCAGCAGCCTCGGGAGCCCATCCCGAGGGAGGGATGTGGGTTGTGACCTCCAGGAAAGGCTGCCTGTCCCCAGGGTGTGTGAGCAGAGCCCAGCAGGGCTGGCCCAGGTGCGGGGTGCTGGGCAGGTGAGGTTCTGTCCCGTGGGGCTGAGGGGACACGGAGGAGCTGGGGCAGACAGGGACCCCGGGGCTGTGTCCTGGCCACGGAGCCCAGCTGGGGAAGGGCTGCCTGCAGAGCCCGGCACATCTGTCAGCTCATTGTCTGGGCCCAGCGCAGAACAAAGAGCGCAACGACAGAAAAAATGCAAAATGCATTTAAAAATACTCTTTCATTTCCCTTTTTGCCAGAAGCAGAAGTGTTTAAATAACAGAGGACAAAAGCAGCTCTTGCAGAACTTCCAAGAGTTGGGAAAAATAAAAAGCCCTGTGAGAAGGACTGGGTTTAGGAGATTTCCCCCTCATCCTGCCCAGTCTGGGGAACCCCCAAAGCAGCCAGCGCTGCTCCCCCTAAAGCAGCCTCCTGGCTGCAGCATTCCCAGTCCTGTCAGGTCCTTGGGATACGTGTCCCCTGGCCAGTTTAAAAGCAAGCTTTCAGAAAGATATGAGGCAAATTTTTTCCCCCCATCAGTATTTTTCTTCTGCAAATTGCTTGGTTAAAAGGCTCAATGGAATATAAAAATCAAAGGGGTAAAGATTAAAATCTAAAACAAAAAATAAGGAAAGTACTGCAAAAAATGTTTCTAGATTTAAGGAATATTTGTAACCAGATGAAGCAGCCAGTCCGTATATGAATGTCCTGTCACTACTGATACTCTCTTACAGCACAGGGGTTACATTGGTGGTATTCCATACAAGGGGATCAAATTTTATTTTCCTCTCTAAATATAATGGTGTAACTCAGAACGGAGACAGGCTGCATGGATGTAACAATTACGGGCAGGAAAGCTTGCAGTGGTTCAGGGTAGAGGCTGTCACACATGCAGTGAAGTGCTTTTGCACTGAGCACAGTGAATATTTGGGGCTTTGCCGTGGCTTTAGGGCTGTCAGTGGCATTCTGTGGGAAGCCAAGTGGTCTTGGCTTAAAGCAGCAGAAAGTTTGCTGAGCTGCTGACCCAGTGTGACCATTACCCATTGTCTGACCTTCTGCTGCCCTCCACCAGTCAGGCTGGCTGAACTCGGGCCTGGTAAAAAGCAGATGTTGCACCTGTACTAAACAGTTCATTCCTCAGTTTGGCTAATTTCTGCATAAACATTTAATTTCAATATGTATGTAAGCTCTTTCCTGGTGAGAGAAGAGTTCAGTGATGTGTTTAAATGAAATGCTGTTGCTTTTGGTTTGGACTGGGAAGGTGCTTGAAATTAAGTCCCTTTTGAGAGCTTTGCTAACTTGATGCCCTAATTTGTCTCTTATTTTTTTTTTAAATTTTAATAAGTCAAGTTCTATGATTTAAAAAAAAAAAACACAGTGAGGTTAATATTGTGATATTCTTCTAGATGGGCAGCAGATCTGGGAAATGGAGGCAACGGTGGACAAAGATAAGAGCCAGCCTGTGAGTATGCAAAGCACTGGGTGTCCTCTCCTGCAGCTTCTGTGCAGCACATTGTGCTCAGGGGGAGCTTCCAAAGAGCCTCCCAAAGGCAGAAAGAGCAGCAATGCTGTGATAACAAATGCCAAACGCTGCAGCAGCACATGTGCTGCAGAAAGGAACGATTCATGGGGCAGCAACCCCCAGCAAACGGAGGCACTGCCGGATCTGTGCTCTGCAGGCTCCACGGTGCCAGCCCAGGCTCTGCAGGATGCTGTCCCGGCTTCCCTGGGTGCTGTGTCCTTTGCAGGATTTCAGATGAACAGTGATCTTTGGAGGGAATGAGCCTCTTTGTTCCCTTTCCTGCTGGGACCTTGCTGTGGCAGGCAGAGCTTTTGGGAGCCAGCAGTGACACTGCCATGGGCCATGCCTGCCCCGGTGGGAGCTGCCACGGCAGTGGGGTCTGGCTGTGTCTAAGTAAAAAGCCTGTAGAATAATTGAGTTATTCTGGCAAAAAGAGGGAATTCTGCAGTGCACATTTATTTATCCAGCACTGTGGGACTAGCAGTGCTTCTGCATTTATCTCCATTTCGTGTGTTTCATTTGTAGCTGAGACTTCTCTCTCCAAGTTCAGGACAACACCAGGTGCACGAGGGACACAGCCCATGGAAACCAACTTGCCAGTACCAAAAATCATCTGGTCTTTCACCATCTGCCCTTTTTTCTCACACCCTTCTTTATAGGGATGAACAGGGAGATTTCTCTTGTTGTGCCTGGAGGTGTAGCAAGGGGAGATGCACACGAAAATCCCTGCTCAGCCCCCGTTGGTAACTCCTTGTTGTCCCCTGTGTGGTTTCAGAGCATGCTTTTTGTGGAGATACCCGAGTACCGGAACAAGCACATCCGCACGGCCGTCAAGGTGAACTTCTACGTCATCAACGGCAAAAGAAAAAGGAGCCAGCCCCAGCATTTCACCTATCACCCAGGTACTTCCCAGGGGCAGAGGCACTCGGTGCCTCATTTCATGAGCAAGATTTGATTTTCTGCTCTGTTGTTTTCTTGCCGTTCTTTGAGGATGTAAATGGTGCTGATTTAATTCAGCTCAGCGCTCGACAGCTGCTTGGTTTAAAGGATGCCTGTGATTTATGATCAGGAATTTCCATCACTTTGGGGTGGCAGCTCTCTCAGTTATCTTGGCAGTGGGCTGATGCTGCCCCGTTCACTTGATGGAAGTTTGCCAAGAGGCTCAGTGGGAACAGGCTCAGTCTGGGACATGATGTGACCCTCAAAACCATGAGTGTTGCCTTCTCTGACGTGTCCAGCAATAAGAAAACATCAGATCTGGGAAAGGGCTTGGGATGGAGGAAGGCAAGCAATATCTATTCTTCAGAATGAGGCTAGCTGAGAAAAATATGAATGCTTTTCTGATGTTCTTCCTCTGGGGGATTGGTGAGCCATGTCACAATAAATGCAACAGGATTACTAATGAGATTCCCAGGATTTCTCAGCTTTGGCTGGGAGAAAAATATTGTGAGAAAATCAGGTTTTGTGTTTGTGGAAACCAGAAAGCATAAAATAACAGCACCAGCTTTTATGCAAGCTTCAAATGATGTCTTAATTTGACTTGTCTCTAAGGAGAGGCAAACATTTGTTCAGACTCTTATTTTGGTCTCCTCCAGCCTGAAAATCTCTAGTCCTCTCCCTGAATTTATGAACTCTATAGGGCGTCACCACTGTGAAGGTTTTGTACAGTTGCTAAATTGTTCTGCTCTGGAACAGTACTGAGAAGCACACTTCTATCTCAATACAATCCCTAAAACAGAGCATTTAGGAGAGGGAATCTTTACTTCCAAAAAGGAATTTTGCATGACTGCTTTATGGTTTCCATTGTATGGTGTTTCTGTAGTGTTTTGGGAAAGATTTGACAAAGAAATCATTGGAAATGTAGAGGACCATCCTTTACCACACCAGGATTCACACAACTCTTACTAAATCGTGGTCTTTTAAATGGTGGTGTCAGACAGGTCTTCAGCGCTCAGCACTGAGGAAACTTTGTGCAGCAGAGACAAAAGCTCTAAAATAGTTCAGCTCTGCCTTTGGTCACTTGTTCAGTGTTTGACAGAAAGATGGGGAGTTGTTCATGTCCTGGGATTTCTATTGGTTCAGTTTTCCTTTGAGATGGAAGTACTACACGAAACACCTATCTGTGACTTCTTATTTTGTCTGTGTTCCAGAATGACCCTCAAATGAATTAAAATAGGAGCTGAAGTGTTGAATTTTTCAATTTTAGCAATTTGTGGTTCATTAGTACGTTAAAGATTTTTCAAGAACCTCTTAGCACAGAGCGCTTTGAAGAATCTTTGCCATGGTTGCATGTGGGTGATTTATTAAACTCGGGGCTTGTGACATGTGAATTTACACACACAAATCTTGTAAAAGGCTTAAATCTCTTATTACTTCAAGGAAAACCTCTCTGTTTCTCCTCAGCTCGTTACGAATAACGTCCTTTGCATGCTTTATTCTAGTACCATCAATCAAAACAGAGCCCATTGATGACTATGATCCAGCCTTAATCTGCAATACAGTACACAGTGCTCTGGGGACAGTAACACAGCCTTACTATTCACAGCACACAATGGCCACCGAGTCCCCTTCCTGCCTCGTGGCCACTATGGCTCCTTGCCAGCAGCTGCGCTCAGGCCTCTCCTCTCCCGACTCGCGGTACCACCAGCAGAACCCAGCTGTGATTTACCAGAGGAGCAAGAGCCTGAGCCCCAGCCAGCTGGGCTACCAGCAGCCCAACCTGATGGCCGCACCAGTTGCCATTGCAGATGCCCACAGGTCCGTGCTGGTGCACGCCGGTTCTCCAGCCCAAACGCCGGCCGTGCTGCACCACTCCCCGGGCCACCAGCAGTCTTCTCCTGTCATCCACTACTCTCCGACCAACCAGCAGCTGAGGTGTGGAAGCCACCAGGAGTTCCAGCACATCATGTGCTGTGAAAATTTCACATCCAACGTGTCGAGATCCAGCCAGCCCCAGGCCAGCCAGGCGCAGAGGCTGAGCCCCAGTTCGTACCCCACCGTGATCCAGCAGCAGGCGGCCCCAGGCCAGCGGGCAGCCAAGAATGGGCCACCAGGGAGTGACCAGAAGGAGGTGCTGCCAGCAGGAGTGACCATCAAGCAGGAGCAGAACCTAGACCAGGCGTACCTGGATGATGGTAAGTGCTGTGTTTCTCTCACGGGCCGTTCGTTGGCGGGAGGGAGGGGGCAGGTTCAGAGTTCTCAATCCCCCTGTTCCTCGGCGTGGCCTCCTTTGGTGGCTGTGGGCATTTGCTGCGCATTCAGGCTGGATTTGGGTCTTTCATTAGGTGCATTTTTGGTAGATGGGCAAAGCACTTTGGCCACTCATCCAGGGAAACCCTCTGCTTGCTCCGTGCCACGGGCTCAGCCGCCAGGTTGAGCTGGTCCCGTTTTGCTTCCATTTGCCAAAGGATCCACTGCCAGTTTGGAAGATGGCGGATCTGAAACGAAGCGCACTTCTTAATTATTTTATTATATTTTTCATGTCAGGGCAAAGTCCACTTTGTAAAATGCTCTTGTACATTTTGTACCAAAAAAAAAAAGCCCATTGAGCAGTCTATCAAGGCCTGTAATGAATGGGGTAGTGCTGCAGGCAAAACCATTGCAGATGTTCTAGATGAACAGTGGGACATTGATGAGTAAAACAATGCTGTTTCTTTGTTGTGAGCCAGCTGATTTAGCCTTTAGGAATGAACATAAGTTAGAGTAAAGCTTTCTTTGAACATATCCTGCTTATTCTTAGGTAGGCAGCTATTGGCAATGTGACTGATTGGTTCTTTTATTAAAGCACGTTCCTGGCAGGAGGAAATCAATGCAGAATTAATAATGCAGCAAACCCAACATTGATTTGGCTGCTGGATGTATTGCTGCACATACAGGATGTTCTTGTGCAGGAAGTACAGAGCTGACTGTCACGTATGGGAACTCTGCTCTCCTCTCAGTGCAGGCGGTCGCAGGCTCGGATCTGCTGGATGTGCACCAGGACGTGCTCTAAGCACCCGTTAGTTTGGGATTTTCACTGCACTCACTCGCCTGGAGTTGTGAAATTGTGCCTGTGAAAGTTTTACTTTCTTCAGCTTAGGTCCTGAGTGCTCTGTATCGTGTGCAGCCTTCGGTGCTGGGTTTGTGGGCAGAGTAGAGTTTGGATGGTTTCCTCTTTAGCTGTGTTTGCAGAGGGGGTAACGCAGTTTTGGTGCCATCGCAGTAAAATCTGGAGAGTTTCTACTGGTTCCCTTCCCTGAGCAGGAGATTTAGGAGTCCTAAATTTAACTGAGGAGATTCACTTCCCATTCAGGGAATTGGGCATGGTAGCAAAGCAAGAGAATCTTTCTAACAGGAGAGCTAAACGCTGTTGTTTAGGGTAACTTTAATTCGAGAAGCTGAGAGATTCTTCCACATTTCTAAAAATACTTGGTACACACCTTGTAAAAGAAAGAAGAAAGAAAGAATCTTGAAGTAAAACCTAACTTCAAAGTCAAGCCAAAGTCCACTTAAAAGAACTCCCAAGATGGACTGCAAAATTAATTTTTGTAATCAGGCCAGGGACACCAACTGCAGCACAGCTCACCAAGGATGCACTCACCCTCCCTGCTAAGAGGAGCCATTGGGCAGAACAGCAGCAATTAATCATGAAATCCCAGGCTTTTCCCTGGCTGACTGGATCATCTTGAATTGATTTCAGCTAGAGATTAATTTATCAATCATGCCACCCAAATCAGGCCAGGCAGGATGGGTCACATGCAGTCTCTTTACTGACCTCAGTGAGTTTACATCAGCTGGAAGTGTGACTTGGAGAATTGTGATTTACTTTAGGGCTTTGCAAAGCATTTCATTCTGAAATGTTCAGGACTTGAATTGAAAAGCCGCATTGTTTGCTGCTGGGGAAAAGTGACTCAGAACATAACAAAAGCCATGTTTTTCCTGACTAGAAAGTTTGGGTTTGTGCTTTGTAGTATTAAAAGAAAGCAAACCCAAAGGATTATAGAGGCTTTGCCCTCAAATCCCTTTTATCCAGAAAGCTCTTCTGAGATAAAGTGAGCTGTTAGGTCTCGCTGTGATTTCCACAGACAGACACTGAGCTGGTGCTTCCCCAGGCGGGCTTGGCATGAGCCAAGTGCTGCTGCTGCTGCTGCTGCTGCTGCTGCTGCTGCTGCTGCTGCTGCTGCTGCTGCCCAGGCTCTTGGGCAATCACTGCTCGGTGTCTCTCGCTTCCCTTCCCCCATCTTCCTCCTCCCTCTTCCTTGTTCTCCTTTCTCCAGAGTTCTGCTGACAGTCCAGCTTTCGTCCCTCTGCTCTTGTGGCCTCCTCTCATCAGCTCTTGCCCGCTGCTGTCATGGTTAACACACAGCCTTGGTGTTCTGGACTTTGTTTCTATTCTGAGCTTCGCCACAAACTTCATGGGTGACCTGGACGTGCCCCACGCTGTCGGTTCCTCATTCCTGGAGCTGGTGCCTCTCGGAGTGGGCATGTTGAGAGTGCTGGGGCTGTCCTGGGAGTGACCAGAGCACAACATCCCATAGCTGACACCACTGTTATTTCTCTCCACCTCTCTCAGCTTCCTGATGGCACTGCTGGCAGGACCCCTGATTATTTTCTTCTCTTTCCTGCTGTAAAAGAGTGTTGTTTGTCCTTCTTCCTGAGACCATGGTTTGGATTTGCTCAGAGCCTTCACTGCTCCACAGGACACAAAATAGTGGGAACTAAGCACACTTAACCTGTCCACCCCTGCCTCGAAAAGACAAGAGCTGTTCCCCCTGTGCAGGAGGATTCCAGGCCTGTGGGCTCTTGAGGCTGAGTGCAGCCAAACCAGCGTGGGCCTCGAGGCAGGTGATGATGGCAAGGATTTGCCATCTTGTCGGGCGGGTTTTGCCACGTGCCAGGAGCTCTTTGTGCAGAGCTGCACAGCTGGTACCACCCACAGCCCCTTGGTGATAACTCCAGCAGGTCTGTGGCCGGTCTGTGACCCTCCTGCAGATGCCCAGAGCTGCCATGTGCTCTCTTGGAAGGAGACCTTGGCCCCTCTTCTCCCCTCCCTGGTGCAGCCTCAGAGAGGAGGTGCCCAGCCCAGCCTGTGCTGCCCTCCTGCAGCTTCCCAGCCTTCCCCTCCCAGACAGAATTACCAAACAGGGTTACTGGAAGGAAGGCCCCACCATCCAGCCAGAGAGGGTGGATTTGGATGTGCACCCATCAGGGACTGATGCAAGTTCGACATTGCCACACATGGCTGCCTTCATATACATACTCCTCCTTACTTCTCTGTAAAAAAATATATATCTGTAACTTTTTGATATCAAATAGTGTGAAGAATCCCCAGAGGAAGGGACTGTTTGTGGAAAATTGACAGGAAAACCTTTTGTTACACACCTCTGCCCCACAGATTCAGTACTGTGGGAATTACTTTGGGAGTGACGATCCCCTGGATGTCAGGAGATCCCTCAGGATGCATCAGGTGTCCAGGCCAGTGCTTCAAATGCAAGTGAAAGCCATAGGGTGACAGAGTGATAAGCTCGTTTCAGCTGAGGCCTCATCTTAATATTATTCATAACCAAACCGCCCACAATGGTAAAAGTTACCCAAACAACCACACAAATATGTTGACAAATAGAGCTTAGTTCCTCCAGCAGCCTCAGAGCAGTGAGATTAACTCTTTAAAGCACAAACCCAGTTAAAAATGTAGTTCTTTGCAGCACTGTGTGCAATCCCCTGGCGGGGCAGGGTCGAGAGGGGGTGACCCAGGGCTGGGAGCACTGGTTGTGCTCCTCCTGCAGAGCCAGAGGGCTCCTGTGCAGCCCTGGGGAAGCAGCTCAGCTGCCGTGGGCCAGTTCCCCATCTGGCACACAGACACGAGGCTCAATTCCATCCACGGATCATGGTGGTGCAGCTTGTCTTGAGTGTTATCAGCTTGCCTGCCTTAGATCGAGATCTTTTTGGTTCAGCTGTCAGGCTGAACTTTGCAAAGAAGAATGATTGTCATTATTCAGATAGTAACTGCCTAACCACATCTGACACGCCGAAGTGTCTGCTGGATACAGCAGCTCTAAATTATTTTTGGTGCACAGTAATCTCTTTTGGGGAGGAGAAGAGCAGGGCAGATGTTGTGTAGTGGTTTATCGGGCTGCTGATCAGCGGAGATGTTTTATAGAGAGCTCAGGTATTTCGCAGAAAACTTCAGACACGTCAGATCTTTCTTAAGAAAATGGCAGTGCAGGATGTGAAGTGTGGTCCTTGCACATCACCCAGCCCTTCAGATCACCCCCATGACAAGCAGCGTGTTCATCTGTGCAGTTCTGCTCATCCAGCCCCACTCAGAGTGTGTTACATCCCCACATCTCCTTTGTGTGTTCTTTCATTCAGCAGCAAGAAAAGCCTCAGTCTGTCCCCACGGTTCCACGAAATGAAATTCAAATCCCTTCTTTCTTTCATGTTCAGGAGGAAGCTTTCTTTTCTGGCCAGCTCTGTTCTCCTTGGGCAGGGAGTACCTCCAGGAAGCCCTGGCTCTCCTGGGACTGTCAGCCCCGAGTGCTGCTCTGGGACTGAGCTCCTCGCAGCGAGGAGTCCTCGGGGCTCTGGCTCGATTCTGGCACATCCCGAGCTCCTGCTGGCCCTCCCCAGCCCGGCACGTGGATGGAGGGGGTGACATGGACCCAGCTCTGGCAGCTCCTGCCAGCTGAGGTTCCAGTGGGAAACCCTCTGGACCCCAGGGGTCCTGCCTGGCTGGAGAGAAGCTGCTTTCCTCTCTGAACGCTGTAGTGAGCCCATCCACAGAAAGCACAGAAGATGGTGGCTTTAGGGGCATGTTTTAGGTTGGTTTGTAGTTGTTTTCATCTTGTGTCCATGCACAGAGTTAGCCAAGCCAGGGAAGAGGGGAAATGTTCTTGTTTCCTGGCATTTTAGACAGGAGCGAATTTGAATCCTTGAAATGGGCTGGGGTTCAGTTTCGAGCAACACTTTGCATCTAAAAAAGCCATGCTCTGTTTTTAATTAGAACTACTTTTCATAGAAGGTGTGGTCACTTCTGCTCAGGCAGAGTTTGACTAAGAGTGAAGCCTGTATGTTCTCCAAAACATTCTGCTCAAACGCTCTAGCAAATCTGTGTATTCATCAGACTCATTCCTGAAGCTCTGACTCACATTATTACAGATTTTCTGTTCTCTGCTGGGACCTTGCAGCACTCCCTGGGCACACTGCAGCTTTATTTTTGGATCCCTGCTCTTGTGAGTTTGTGTTGTGTTAGGATCTGCATGCCCCCGTCCTGTGTCAGAGTCTTGCTTTTCTAGAGGCAGTATAAAAAGAGAACAAGAAGGTGGTTCTGCTCCCAAAACCCTGTAGTCTGTTGGCAGGAAGTAGAAAGATCAGTCTATTAGGAGGAAGGTCTGGGTTGAGTCTGAGCTTGGTCTTCCAGCAAAGTATTTAACTTCCCTGTACTTCAGTTTACCATTAAAAAGTATCTTATCCCTCCCTCTTGTACAGTTACACGTTGATTAATTAATGTTAATAACACACATGGATTTTCAGAAAAAACCCTACACTTGCATACCTAAGTAAGAACTAAGTCTCTTCATGGTTATGGCAGGCTCCATCTGATCTTCTTCTTCACCTCTAGAAACAATTCACTATTAAAAAGTTCAGACAAACCCAGCCCCATTTGAAGGCTGCCCTTTCCCCAGCAGCCTTTCTGAGCAGCTGCCTCAAAGCATGCGAACCAAAACAAAGCGAGAAAGAGAAAAACCCATACATCCCAGATCAGCAGTAGAGGAAGGAAGAAAATGAATCAAGTGATTAAAACCATAGTTCCACTGGCACCTCTTTGTTCTCGAGCTCAGGAATCTTTAATTGGTGCAGTAAGTGCCCACAGGCGAGCTGTGTGACAAAGCGCTTCCTGTGCCGAGAACATGCAGAGCCCATTAGGAGCCCAGAGCTGCACTGAGGGGCACGTGGGCACTGCTGCCTCCTCCGTGGGCAGGGTCCCACCAGGACCCGCTGCCCCAAGTCAATAAACCCCAGTTCTGGGGATTTGGGGTGGAAGGCACATCCCTGTGTGAAGGCTGGCTGTTATCAGCTGACAGCGCTCGGTTTTCAGGAGGCATCGAGCGATTTTCAATGATAGTTTTGAAATACTGGCAAAGAGTTACTTGAAAAAAAGACCTTGTTCGTGCAGTTGGGAATTGAAAGCTTCTAAACCACAATAAAGTCCTTTCCCAGACTTGCTGTCCATTTACTCCAAGCTCATGGCATTCCTTAGGCAGTCTGAATCACAGGCAGCAGACAGCTCTTACAAAGGGAGACCATAGACACCCATCTGTTGGGAGACATCTGCCAAAATAGACCCTACATTTACTTTTATTCCCTCAATCCACTTTCAATTTAAAGGGATAATAACAATAACATTTTTCACTCCAGTGACACTATTCATCCAGTGCAGGGAAATGGTAATGAATTAAAATTATTCCACTGCAGAAAGAGGCAGACAGGCTTTTCCCCAGCTCTCGCAGATGGATGAAGCGGGATCAGAGCTTTTGAGGGACTTGGCGCCAGCTGAGGCAAAAAGTCAGTGGTAAAACTGTGACTTTCCTGGGGAATCCCAGACTTCCAGGTCCCCCCAGGTGTGCAGGGGCTGGTGCAGCGCTGGCTGTGCTGTAGGTGGTTAAAACATGTTGCACTAAAGGGAGGGACTGGCAGAGCTCCTCTCTTCTTTTTCTGCCTTCCTGCAGGCTCGCTCCTTTCGTGCTGTGTCTGTCAAAGAATTGTAGGTGCTTTCTGGCAGTGAGCGTTGGTGGCTGGCAGGTCACGGTCACTGAGGTCAGGTGTGAGTGCCAGAAACCTTCTCAGTTCTTGGGGCAAAGTCTGGAGACAGAGCAAAGCTGCTGTGTGAGCAAGTGCAGGGTGTAAGGAAAAGGGATCAGTGATCTTCCTACAAGCTGGGAGCGATACCGGGTGCTTCACATGGAAATTCTTTCAGTTCGGTCAAAACCGTGACTGTTTTGACAAAGTTTTTAAAAATGGGGACTTTGGGGATGAGAAATGTACAGCTAGAAAATGGTTTATAACAAAACTGTGCGAAGCAGGAAAGAGGATTAACTCATTCTAGTGCTAAATTCTCCGTTTTGCGTGGAACCAGAGAAGTGCTCTCTGGAAGCCTTGAGCAAGGCTTGTTTTACACTCCAGCAGCTCACCACAGAGCTGCTCGTTCTGTGCTGGTTAAGGGGGTTGGGGTTTTGTTAAATTTTATTTTGCTAACACAGCTATTATGGTAAAAACCCTTGTAGAGACACGGCTCTGCTGGTGTAAAAACCC
The DNA here is from genome assembly GCA_013398855.1 of Mohoua ochrocephala. Classification (NCBI taxonomy): domain Eukaryota; kingdom Metazoa; phylum Chordata; class Aves; order Passeriformes; family Acanthizidae; genus Mohoua; species Mohoua ochrocephala. The sequence goes on from VZTA01019745.1 coordinate 37,667, forward strand.
TGGAATCAGCACAGCTCGGGCCAAGTCAGGGAACCACCAGCAGCTCTCCCCCTGCAGGGTTTTGTGCTGGGGTGGCTGCAGGGGCAGGGGGTTTGTTCCAGCAGCGCCAGGGCTGCTCAGCTGGGGCAGCTGACAGAATCAATGTGAACATGGACATAAGGGGTAATAGAAGGGATTTTCGGTAATTGCACGAGCTCAGCCTGCTTGCTTGGTCTGTTGACCGCCTCAAAATGAATCCCAGTAATTCCCAGCAAATGAGCTGGATTCATTTATAGGAACAGGCTTTGCTGAGGGGGTTGTACCTGCAGCAAGGTGTGTATTCGCCCTCACAAATAGGGAGGGGGATAAAATCCTTTTAGCTCCCCTTTAGAATGAGCATGATGTAATTGAGTATAATCACTGACCTGGCTCACGTCCACGTGGCAGCTCAAGGCTTTTGCTAATTCTTTGCAATTTCATTGCAGTTCTTGGAATGTTAATAGCAGTTTAAAAGGCCCTGTTCAGGTGACTGCAGCAGAATAGAGAGTTATTTTTTTTCTCAGTGATCTTTTCAGGTCTGATCCAAGAAAAAACAAAACGTTAAAAGTACAAACCTGGATGTTTTGGCTTTCAAAATCCAGACAGACAAAAATGATGCAACTTTGAGGGCGGGAAGTTGATTGCATGATTTAAAAACCAATCTCCTGGTTGTCGGAGGCCTGACTCACGAACCCTGAACGCCTGGGTTTGGCATTGCTGCTCTTCACAGTTTCATTTGGTACAAACTGGGTTAATATTAGGAATGTGCAGAGGTGGGGAAAAGGTCTTTGCTCCCCTTAAAGCTCGATGTAATAATTGGGAGGATTCAGTTCCTCCTGCAATGTCTCTTGAAAAGGCAACTCGAGTCCTTTTTGAGCTGCACTTTGAAATGTTGGGAGCAGCTGCACAGAGCCTTGCTGCTCGGAAAAGTTTGGAAAACATCTGCACATTTCTTTAGCTATTGTGAAATAAAATGCCTGGCAAGAATAACCATCTTAAAGATCTACAATCTTTTTATGGGGCAAACTGAAAGGCAGTTGTGAAGTCTTCTGCTGTAGAAAAATGCCTGGATTCTCAGCATTATTCACACAAGCAGAACTTTCTCAGCTCAGGTCACGTCCTGCCAGGCAGCAGGGATAGTTGGTGGGGGACTTTTTGTCTGTACAGACCTTTTCTCTCACAAGAATGAAGATCTAAAATTGATTAACTTAAAGTCCATTTTTCTTCCACCTGCTTTTCATACTTTGTTATAAATAATGATATAATTATTTATTTATAATTAATTATAAACCTATCTATATAGATATAAAATATAATAATTTATAATCAGTCATTATTTATAAATCTCTCGTCATTTTTAAACTAAAAAAATGAGGATGAATCATCTGAATTTCTTATCCAAGTTAATTTTCTTACGTGAACTCAGAGCAGTGAGAGCTGCTTTTCTGCTCAGCAGAAGCTGCTATGGCCTTACAGTGCCCAAACATTTTATAGCTGTTTCCTCAGCAGTGCCCAGAGACTCCTGTGCTCAGATTTGGATGCAGCGAGTGCTTAGAGGCACTTTGAAAGCAGTCTGGACAAATGTACAAGAAGACAATGCTGCACTGGCTACGAGAGGTACTCGATGAGCTGAGAGGTCATTGCAGCTTCTCTGATGTGAAAAACAAGCAGCTCACCTGTAGCTGTGCCAGTGGGAGAGCCAGGGCCTGGGGAAGAACAAATACTTGGAGTCCATAAAACTCCCTCCAGCACGTCAGCTCCTGGTGTGGATGTGCAGTCAGGTGCTGGCTTTCAGACTCCTTCTCACTGTGTAATAGAACTTCTCTGTGTTTACCAAGGAGAGACCTAAAATGCATAAACAATGCACTTGTGTCTGAATCATCACTCCCAAGTCCCCATGCTTCAGTTGTGCAAGCACAGAAATCTGGGCATGCATCCAGCTGGGAATTTCACAGATGACTCCTCGCTCTTAGAGGGGTCTGCACAAAAACCTGAAATCCAAGTATTTGCAGGCATTCGTATTCTCCAATTTATGTGCACGTCTCCTGGAGATGCTGCAGTCTGTTTGGAATTAAAACTCTGATCTCTCCAAATTCGCATGACTAACGGTCTGCAAATGACTTTGGAAACTTGGTCTTGAGTTGGATTTAACCAGTGTTAGGTATAAAAGAGTTAAATCTTCAGCTACTGTTAACTGGAGTCAAACCACTGAGGATCAAAGGGCTTCACCATGAGCAGCTCTTAGTGACTCAGTGAGAAACAAGGCTCACACCCCCCATCTTCTTACAGGTTCTCCTAATCCACACAGTTCCCATTTTAATCAAGGCATGTCCTTTTGTGGCTTTTTAATTTGGAAATTTTGCACTCTGAAATACAAACGAAACTCTGCATTCAGCTGAACAAATGCTGTTTCTTTAGAGTGAGATTGCAGTTAAAACTAGATGTAGTGAGAAAAGTGTCACTGGCTTCTGCCTGTGGTTGGAGTGATAGGCTTCCACCTGAGGGGGAGTTTCTCCCCGTGGATAATTGTCAGATGTGGAAGTAAAGGTCAGAAGGGGCTGGCCCTTGCTCCCACCCAGCCGTGTTGGGCGCTCTGGGAGGGGCTGGTTGTGCCCCAAACACTGTGCTCTGCATGACCACAGAACCTGAGAGCCTGCACAAATACCGGGGTGATGTCCCTGCAAAGTGCCAGTGCTCCTTTCTCAGTGGTGACTGGCTCTGACTTTCTGCAAGGAGTCTGAACCTCTGCTCTCAGTGTGCAAAGAGAAACTTGGGCCAGGGCAAAAGCAGCAGTAAATGAGAGGAGTGTGAGCTTGCAATCATTCCTCTGACCAGCTCTGCCAGGGGAGTCTAGTCAAAGATTCCCAAATTGTGGTGTGGTGTGGTGTGGTTTGGTTTGGTTTGGTTTCTTAATGATGGATGACTTCATCACCCGTGAATGAATCGAGTCAAATGTAGGACAAACAGTGAGACACATGAATGACTCCTATGACATTTGCAATGCCTCAATGGGTGCTGGTCTATTTAGGTGGTTTCTAAGTTTCTTTGGAAAGAGTGAGAATGACTGAAAGAAGGGGGAACCACTTCCCAAGTAGGGGAGTCGATGGTGCAAGTACTGTGCCAGTTAAGCCTCCCTGGGTTCAGCAGCTGTCGCTATGAACAGCGCCGGTTATTTGGTGAGATCTGGGTTCCAGGAGATCCCACAGCCACGAGGCCTGGGTGGTGCATCGGACACTGCATTCCCTTTGTAGTCAGATACTTCCCAGTGCTGGGTCTTCATCAGCCACTTGTGGGCTTCCAGTTGTCCCCAGGAGGCAGCGGAGCTGATCTCCTGAGGTGTCCCTGGTCTCCAGCACAGGAACCTGTGCTTGGGACTCAGGGAAGTGCACCACTTCCAGTCATTGGAGGCGAGGTCATTATCATTTTGTACAAATTGATGTTTGCAAAGGCTGGAAACAGTCTGGGCACACCAGGCATCGGGCAGATCCAGGCTTAAACCACAACTGAGGCAAATTGTAGTGGGACTTTTAGCAGCTGCATTTTTTAATTGTATTTTGAGCTGTGTGTCTTTTTTCCTTAAAATTGCACTACGTTTTCCCTTATCTGGTTTCTCCTGCATCCTTGTTCATTTGCTTTGAGAGGGGTGCTGTCTCCTTCCTTGGAAAGCAGTCCAAGATTGCAGCATCTAAGACTCCAGCAGGCAGACCCTAAGTGAAATTTTCAGCCAGGTAGGCTGGGTTACTTGAGGGCTCTTCTGAGGTCATCCTGCAGCTTCATACCCTCACATAACTTAGTGGTGGTGTAAGATATGTTTCCTTTTTAAAAAAATGCCATTGATTTTTATACAAATTTTTCTTTAGGATAATTTTTATATGCTATTATTAAAACACCAAACTAGTGCTATGTCTGTTTTAGAAATTGGTATCTCTGGCCCTTTGTTTTGTACTTGGTTACATTTCATAGCTCTTCAAAACTAATGCAAATTTTAGATCAGGATTATGACTTCCCAGAATTTCAGGCTGTTCAGATAACAATCTTGGTTTAGATGCAGCACTAAATGCTCCTCCAACAGTTTCTGTCATGCAGAAACACATCCCTGTTTTCAGAACCCGCTGCAGAGCACCAGTGTCGCTGCAGGGGCTGGCAGGAGCCTCTCCCATGGGGGACATTCCAGTGCAGCCCTCGGGGACAGTACCCTGGCAAATAATCTGGCCCTTAATCCCAGCCAGACTGCAGCATTTCCTTGATTTCAGCAGTCTGGGTGAACAGCACGAGCCATTCATTTCCTCCTGAGCCAAGCACACGTCGGTGGCCGGGCTTTGTTGCCCATGTGGATGCGCTGCCCGAGGCTCAGCCTGGCAGGATCAGAGCCTGTGGGGTGAGGGGGTAGCAAAGGGCAGCTCCCCCAGCCCCTCAGTGCCCCAGACAGAGCCCCTCGGGGATCTCTCTCCCCAAGACACCGCCACGCTCGGATGCTCCGGTTATCTGGGGAGTCCCTGTCTGTGGCACGGAGGCAAAAATGCTTTGGCAGACCAGTAAGTGAGGAAATTCATTTTCTTGTCTTTCGAAAACAGCGCGGCCATCACGCCTGGACAGATCGAATTTGTTATGATAGCAAAACAAGTTCTATGGAAACCATTGTGAGCCCCGAGCGAGGCTGCCCAGGAGAGTCGGGGAAAGCCGCTTTTGTTTGTTGTGCTTGGCATCCTTCTGCTCTGGATGAAGATGCTTTAATTTTGTGGGGAGACCCAAGAGAGCATTCCTCTTTTTCCATACCAGAAAGCCTTCCAAGCTGGCATAGGCGTCCCCTCTTTCCAGCTGCTCCTTTCCAAACACACTGTGCCTCCTAAAGATAGTCTTTACAGTGGCTGGGGCTGGTGGAAAACATGAAGCCTGCATGGATTAGCACAGGAATTCATTTGGGCTGACGAATTGGGTTTCCCTCTATAAACAGCAGTAGTGTTTTCATCTTCTGGACAGCACAGCCAACTTCACGTCCTCTGCTCCTCGCCCGGCCCTCCGCCCGTGTCCAGCCCAGCCGTGCTGAGAGCACAGCAAGGCCTCTTGTGGGGGATGGAAAACAGCTCGAGGTGTTCAACGAGGTGTTTGCAGCTATCTCCCCTCTCAGACAGGTTTTTTCCAACCCTTTAGAAGAGGTGGTGGGGTTATTTTTTGGTTATTTTTTTTTTCCAGTTTATTTTTCTTTCCAGGTAAAAGGGAAATTAAAGTAGTCCCTTCTCCCTGGCTTAGTGACCTTACAAGCAGCCCACACGGTGTGTTTTCTTTTTCACTTTGTTTAATTTTAAGTGCAATATGCTTATCATCTGCAGGAGTTAGGGATTCTCTAGAGAAGATTTTGCTTCCCTTTTTCCCCCCAGGGCCCTGCAGAGCATCACTGCCTCCAGAGCCATCCTGCCCCTGCCAGGGAAGCACCCCCAGCACAGCACTGCTCCAAATACACTTTCCTATCACTTACACTTTCTTTTATAGCTTAGTTAGTAAATATAATGATGAGGGAGGGGTTATTAATCACTCAGCGTTGTTCCCATGGTTTCTCAGGAGGGGGAAGATGGGAAGGCCAGTTATGTGATCAGGCTGCATCTCATGGTGGTTTGTATTTACCTGGCTGTTCAGTGATGGACGATTTTGTCCGTGTCCGTTTGCAATTCTGTTGATTAGCACATGTTTGTGCAGTTCGTGGTCTCCACGCTCCCCTGGAGTGAGGGCAGTGGAGTTTAGCCCCATTCCCATCACAGCCATGGGGGGCTGCCCAAGGGGAGCCCCAGGGTGCTCTCGGGACAGGCTTTCAGGTCTGTGTCCTGCAGGCAAACTCGCTGCCTGCCCGGGCTTTGCAGCTGGAGCCTCAGCCACGCGAGGCAAACAAAACCCAGCAGATTTCCAGAATACTAACAGCTGGATGCAGATGGCATTCTTGAATTTAGAAAAAGAAAAGCCCAAAGCAGTTGCTCTCTGGCCCCTTCCCAGGCTGGGCACCTCACACCGCTGGGAGAGAAAGGAAACAACTGGGGGTGTTTCTGGGCACCTAGAAATGACAGGGGGCGAGTCCCCACTGGCAACAGACACCCTCCTGAGCCACAGGAATTGCCTCTCCTTGTGGCCAGAAGGCTGCAGCCCTGTCTCTCCTGATGGTCATCCCGACCTCAGCCAGGGTCAGCAGTGACCAAACCCTCTGGAGACTCTGCTGGCTGTCTCCACTCACAGTGGTGATTTCCAGCCCAAAGATAAACTGTGTGATCATTTTCAGCATGGATTACTCACGCTGAGGGGTTGCTTACGGTGCTGTTGAGGGGACCCCAAGGAAAGCCCCGTGGTGTGACCCATGTGTGACACAGCCAGGGCAGAGCACGCTCCCAGCCCACCAACAGGATGTTGAGACATAACCCAGCTCTGCTTGAGGGAGCTCTCCCAAGGTCGCTGGTTGCTGTCAGGGGAAGTTTTCAGTTCTGTGATGCTCCTTCTGCCCTCTGCCAGCACCCACTGGAGCATGAACTTGCTGTGAAGTTACCAGGGCTTAGCCACCCACTTCAACTTGAGCAAATTTTAGCTTCTCGGCCGAAGAGCGGAAACACGCAGCCTCTGGGATAGTCTGTTTTTCCCCATCACTTCCATTTTTAGGTCTCTCCATGTGGCATTTTCGTAGTACCCGGGATATTCCCTCCCCTTCACCAGGCCTGTTTTGCTGCTTCTGGGCTCGGCGATGCCGTGGCCAGCAGGGAACTCTGGAGGGGTTGGAAGCGTGGCATGTGCTCGCTGCCAGGCAGTCCTGCAGTGCCAGGGAACACCCAGGGCTGCCCGGGACAGGCTCTGCAGATGGGCTGCAGCCCATGGCCAGCACTGCCTCCCCACCATGAGCCAGCCCCCTCCAGTGCAGAGCCTTCCCATGTCTACGGGGCATCCCCCAGGACAGGCTCCAGTCCTGCTGCAGGACATCTCCGTGCTGTTCCCAGCTCTCGTTCCGTCCCACCTGTGTGGGAGGTGTGGGGCCTGGCCTGTGCCACGTCCCAGGAGGTAACCCGTGCTTGTCTCTGGGTGCATTTGGTGTTTGAAACGTGGCTGCATGTCTGACCCCAGTGATGCAGGTGGGAGTGAGCTGCCCGAGTGCCTTTAGGAGCGTGGCCTTCCTGCAGGTAGCCGGCGGCTCCGCGTGGTTCCGCTGCGCTGTGTGTGTGTGAGCCGGGGCATTTCGCTCCTGTTGGCAGCCACCCTCCCTCCAGCACGGCTCACAGAGACTTTGGGGATCTTGGCCTCGCTCCTGCTGTGCGTTCCAGCTGTCTGTGGCTGGTTCCCCGCTGCAGGACAAACAGTGTTCCCATTGAATGCACGATCTGGCCGCAGGCACGGCCTGCCAACTGCTGCTGAACGTGTGCTGGGCTCCGATGAGATCATATCGAACGTAAGCAAGTTTTATCTTTATTTTAGGCAAGAGGGTGTTTTATCATGCTGTGGTTCCAAAGCCGCCGTTGTTAGGCTGGAATTCTCCCAGGAAGTGTAGCAGTGCACGGTTAAATGCAAAGTAATAGGTTCAATATGAGGCACAGACACAGAGCTCTGAGCTGGCTGTGCAGGCTTGTGTTTAAAGGAGAACGTGGTTACACAGCTGGTGAGAACTTGGGAGAGGTCAGGATGGGCTTGCCAGGTATCCCAGACCTTGCAGCATGTCCCTGGGACATTGCCCCGAGCACAGGATTCACCTCCTGCCTGGGCTGCGGGGGGATGCGCACAGCTCCCAGACCTCACAGCTGGAAAATTTGGAATGGCTCATCATTAAATCCCGGGATGGATTCCCTGGGGCAGTCTCTTTGGGTGGTGGTTCCTACATCTTGATCTGGAGTTGGGATGGGAGATCTGGAAATAATTGAGGGCTAATTTCTGAAAAAATGTAGGTTATTGCTGTTGTGATGGAGCTGGGAATTGCCCAACCTCAGTAATATGGTCTGCACTTCAGCTGAAGGTGAACCTCCACTGGGCATGGAGGAGCTCATTCTGTTTCTGGTAATTGATATCTTTTCTCTTCTCTTCTCTTCTCTTCTCTTCTCTTCTCTTCTCTTCTCTTCTCTTCTCTTCTCTTCTCTTCTCTTCTCGTCTTTTGTCTTTTGTCTTCTCTTTCATCTTTTTTCTCTTCTCTCTTCATCTTGAGAGCAAAAGTTTTGCTTTTCGTTCATGCCATTGACTCAGATTGAAAGTTTGAAGTCTCTGGATGATGCAGATAACATTTTTCTTGTTCTCTCAAGCTGTTTACTGTCAGATGTTCCTGGCCTTCTTGAGGCAAGATGTAAAACCAGTTACAGTATCTGCTCCCCGTGGTCTTTTGCAGTCCTTTTTCCAGTTATCCGTGTCTCTTATAATTAGGTCTGCCTCGTGGTCTCTGATTTATACATATACCCCATAGTATTATATAGTATTTTTATTAGTACATTACTTTATGTTAGAAACCCCAGCACTCTGTTGTGGCAGATGTTGCGTTGACTCCCAAGTTAAAAAAAGCAGTTCCTCCCTCAAAGGAGTTCCAGTCAAAGTGCAAAATAAGAGCAAACAGCTGGATGTGGGCAGACACACAGTATCTTGTATGTGGCACCTCCCTGACATTATTAGATGTGAATTGTAACACTCTGTCAATAACCAGTTAAATATTTAATGGTCTGGATCCTTTCCAGCTGACGTGGGAGCAGTAACTGCAGCCCCAAAGTGCTGGACTCTTGTTGCCAGGACCTGCAGGGCTGGTGCCCATCTCTGCCCGTGGCCTTGGAGGCAATTCCTGAAGGGGGGAAGACTCTTTCCCCACATACTCATTTGCTGAAGGGTGTGATAGAAAAACAGTCTGTGTGTTAAAGTGATTTGGTGCATTCCCCTGCTCAGTGTGGTGCTTACTGCCCCTAGTCCTGAAAACCCAGCACATGGGAACGAAGGCCTTGTGCAGGCTGGCTGGGCTGGGGCTGGCTGGGAAAGCAGAGTAATCGCAAGCAGAGGGAGATTTGCACGTCTGGGCCGGAGGGGAGCTGGGTTTGCTTGGCAGAATTGCTCACAGGCCACTCGTGCATCTTCTCTCTTACCTCGGGACAGGGATTTTGTGCTGTTTTCTCCTGAGAACCAGGTGCAGAATTCAGTTCAGACGTATCAGGAGGGAAACCTGGTTTGTGGAGAGGCTGGGGTTCTGCAGGAGTCCACAGGCCCTTCAGAGGCGATGTTGCAGAGTGAAGACACAGCACAAGATAAGATGCCAGAGAATTAGAGCCAGTGAATAGTTTTGTGGATTAATAGACATAAGCACGAGAGCTCGAGGGAGGGAAACAGATTCCATTATTGACTGTTCATCCCCTGCAACACTGCCTAGAGGGAAGGCTAATATGGTTTGTTTTCCCTTAATTAAATATTTGTTAAATGGTTTGTTTCCCCTCAATTAAATATTTGTTCTGGTCGTTCCTTTGTGACAGAAATAAAAAAGCAGCAGCATTGCCTATCTTGTACTTTCAGCTAATCCTGAACATGCTGTGACTGTTCCTCTGTCCTACCCCCCAATTATTTCCTGTAAAAAATAGCTTTCTCACATCCATTCTCTTCTCTCTCTCTGTTTTTGAATCACTTTGCTGAATGACTCATCCTGCCCCAGTAAATAGGTTAAGTCTAGGAGAATGATGAGACTGCACGGTGACATGTGGATAAATAGAGCTGTTGCTCGTGTGCTTTCCCTGCAGTTGCTGTTTTAGAGGTGTTGTGGTATCCAGTACCAATTCCATCAGCTTTTAAACCATGAGGTGCTGCTGGAGGGAAAAGTCATTGCCAACCTCCTTTGGTTTTGCTGGTTTTGAGCTAAAAGAAATATGTCTTAATAGCAAGTGGCACTGCTTATCTCAGCAGTTCCGGATCAAATCTGTAAGGTCCAAACCATGCACCATAAACCAGACACGAGCACAGTTCACCCTTGTGCTGTGCAGCAGCAGCAACAGAGTTAAATCAAGACTTAGCAGTGGCAAAATGAGGACTCTTGCCTTGTGTTTCTTGAGCTTCAGTCCATCAGCCTAATACTTCTGTATTGGTTTAGCCAAGTAATGTGGTTTATGAAATGAACTCCATCCCCTTCTGGTATAAGTTTTTGTGTATTTATTTATTATGTGCTCACTCTGCTTGGAATATTTTACTTGGTCTCGTTGCATGTAAACTGAAGCTAAATACAAACTTCATCTTTTCTCAGTAACTCACTAACTATCAACTGGAGAGAGCCAACTCCATGACTCAAACACGTGTCCCTTCCCTTGCAGTTGCAGCCAAAACTCTCTGGCATCAGAGTGCTGCAGAATGAAAGTCATATCTAAATATATGTGAGCAGAAAGAAAGTCAGTTAAAAAAAGACTTTGTTATGGAAAGCTACTACAAACCAAATCCACGGTGGCCTGGAGTTCCTCATCACACCCAGGCTGATCTAGTTTTCCACTTTCAAGGTACTCTTCCCAAAGCAGCTGCTGACACTCGTGGAGGAGCTGCACAAAGCCAGCTCAGCTCGTTGCAGTCCCTTTCTGCCTCCTGTGTGGTGACTAAACAGACTTAAAGGGTTTATCTGATAAAGCACAGGATATTTATCACCATCCTAGCAAACAATAATACAGGGGCTTTTGTTTCATACTCGTGTAGTTCTGGCAGGGCCAGCATTGATGCTCTGAGCCAGGCAGGTAACCTGGGAAAGAGGTGGGCAGTGCCTGGCCCCCGGTGCCACCCTGAGCCCCATCCTTGGGTTTGGTGCAGGGCTCTGGACAGGGCAGAAAAAGGATGCAGAGAATGAGATTTAAAGAAAGGGAAACAGCCTGGTTTGCCGGGGTGCCTCTCCCAACTCTGCTCCGTGTCTGAGACACAACCCCTCTAAAGTCAGCTCAGGGAGTCCGAGCCTGCAGAGGAGCTCCAAGGGCTGCCCACAGGGATCTGCTGAAGCCTGGTGGGGCAGGAGGAAGAGGGCATGAAATTGTTCCTGAAGATGCCCTTTCTTCCTCCAGTCCGTGTGTGGGCAGGGCTTGCACCTGTCTTAGAATCTTCTGATGAAAAAGTGGTGACTAAATACTGAAATCCATCGAGCAAACAGGAAATCATCCTCCAGAGCAAAAATTGCTTTGTCTTGCTGTTGCAGTCACCAGCCCAGGATGAGAAAGCCCCCGTGTATGTGTGCATGTGTGTCCTGCAAATACCACACAAGACCCGTGTCCTGGTTCGTGGAAAAGGTGCCTCAAAAACTGAAATCATTGATTCCCAGCAGATTCAAACAGGGGTCAAATGGATTAAATAACTGAAAGCACCACAAAAGGCACCCATCAGTCTTAGAACCCTCCCCTTCAGCTCACTTTGGGGCAGCCTGTGGCAGCTGTTCCTGCAGGAGAACGTGTCGTTTGTGGTGTAATTCTCCTAGTGCTGAAGTGAGCTCAGCACCTCATGGTGCTTTGGGATCTGAAGGATCTGAAGTCCTACCTAAGGACTGTAAAACATCCCTGTAGTGACTCTTGGGAGGGCTCGCTCTCTGCTGCATCCACACACGTGTAGCACAGTGGATTTACTGCAGGGTGTAGCTCGTTCTGTGCAGGTCATCACCCTCTCGGGCTGTTTTCTCTGAGCTAAACACGGATTATTGGAGTTCCATGAGTGTGATCTCACAGACTTTGTGCGTTTTTCAGCCCAAAGCAGATCTGTAACAGGTCTAGTCCTTTAGGGATGCTTTGGCCAGGGCCATATGGCAGGATGATGACAGAGGTCCAAGCCCTGGAGTCCCCCCGCTCCCCTCTAGGTCACGCTTTTTCCTGCCAGTTTCGAGGCCGTTGTTTTGTAGTGGCTGTTGATCTTTTCTGGAAGTACATTGACAATAATGAAAGTGCTTAGAGAATCCTTCGCATTTCTGAGGTGGTGTCACAGACAGATTTGTGTTTTGAGTACTTCCTTCCTGCTAGTTTTGATCTACAGTGTGTTTAGGGCATTGAAATTTTTTTAGCAGAAATGCTGTCTTTATTTTCTGCTCTTTTCTTGCAGGCACACCCAGCTTCCTGTTAAACATTTTGGGTAGGACAGTACCAGAGATACCAATTGTTTGATTTTTACACCTCACTCTGGAACTGTACTGAAATATAAGGGAAGGATATTTAAATGTCATGAGTGCAGTCCAGATCCTGTAAATCCAGAGCAGCTCAGATATTGATTTCAGTTGGGATGGGCTTTAGCCAAAAACATGCATTTTATTTAGATTCTGTTTTCCATCAGATATCTGTATTACGTTGCTAAATTCATGAAAAGATGCCAATGGGTTTGGAGTCTTGATAACTCTTACGGCAAAAATGCATCCTGGGACTTGAGTTGCCACTTAGTTTGAGGTCAGCAACTCCTTCCAGGAGTTTGCTTCATTAATGGAGATGACCTGATTGCTGTTGGGCTGGAGGGTGTTGAAGAGGTTCACAGTTCCCACAGACTCCATGGGTTACAAGCAGGACAAGGCAGAAAAGTTGCATTATTTCAGTGAGGAGGAAACCCTGGTTTTGATGTGTAATTAAAGCTTTACAGCTGAGAACATCTCAGTAGTTTTATGTCCCCATTTTCCAGAAACAAGCCTTTAATTGCTGTTGATTTATAAAACAACCCCACAGGCTCCCAGTACTTTTCCCCAGCACAGTTTGTGGGGTTTGGGCTCCTTGTGCCTGCTGCACCTAAATTGGCATTTCCCAGTCAATGAGTTGCTGTGCTCTCGTGTGCAAAAGCTGATTTTCCAGGATGCAGAATATAAAATAGGCTGTGTACTGAGTGGGAGGTTCCAGGGTATGATACGTGGCTGCACAATCCTTGGGAGCCAAGTAAAATACTTCTTTTCTATATATAGGCACCTGAAATCCAGCAGCAAAGACACTTCTGAATCTTGCACTCAAAACTTAGTTTTTAAGAAGCACTTTTTGCTCCTTAATATTGCAATTCTTTTTCTTTTTTAATTTCCACATGGTTTTGAAGAAGTGCCAAATGCTTTCACAGTGAATTCAAAAGAAATCTAAAAAGATTAGGAAATTTAAAAAAAAAAAGGCAAAAAATTTTAAATACTGCCTTTTCCTGAGAAAAATAATTCACCTTATTTGTGTTTGAAGCAAAGTCTGTAACTTTCATAATTTCTTTGCCCAGATCTTTCCTGTTCTGTACAATTAAGGCAAAGTCTGATTTCCACAGCCACTGCGGTTGGATCTCTCGATGAAAAGGGACTGAATTTGGAGCTGCCATAAATGTGTTGTATCTTATTTGGGCACCGAGGTGACAATAGAAGTGAATTTTGCAAAAGGCAGTGACGAGTCTCTGACCTGACTCACAAGTGGCAGGGACCTCCTGTGCCTCTGGAGTCTCAGATCAAATTATCAGCTTTTCACGTTTTGTCACCAATTCAGGAGTGTAAGATTTTGAATATTCATTTTTAAATAATATCACTCAAGAAAAGAGGGGGAAAAAAGTAAAATCTAGTGCTGGATCTGAGCAGAAACAGAAAGGTCAGTGGTTAAGTTCTGCCTTATGTGTTGTATATGCTGAAATGTCCTTTTATTAAATTAACCCACGAAGTGAAAGAGTAGCTGCAAACTGTAACACTTGGCCATGCAACATAGGTCAAAGGTTACCTTTTTTTCTCAAAAATGGTTTTGCAAATCTTTTTCAGAGCTGATAGATACACACCTTAGCTGGATACAAAACATTATATGAAAAAGAATGACTGTGATCTTTGATCCAAGCAATCAAAAAGAAAGGTAATTGGTATTTTTCTGCCTTTTCTCCAGCTGTGTGTTTCTCTTAACCTTTATTTATTTTTTTTTTCAATTAAAAAGTCATGCCCCTTTTTATTTGGCTTAGAGGGTTTAAAATATTTGATTTAATTTAATTTTTTTTTTTCATTCTTTTCCTTCCCCACTTGTGTAGCACAGAGCTGTCCTGAGGCAGCTGGGGCCCGGTGGGCAGGGAAGGAGAGGTGGGGCTGTGCATGCTGGGCTGAAGTGTCCCGTCCTTCCTGGGCAGGTCAGGGCCGTGCTGTGCCCGGCCAGCTCCGAGGGCACCCTGCAAACCCGGGGTCACCTTGGCTCCCCAGCCCTGGGTGCTGCACCAGCTCCCGCTCCCGGGCTCGCCTCGCGGTTCCTCGTTCGTGGGCACGGCAGGACACGGGGTACTGCGGGCACGAGCTCTTCCTTCTCTGGGGAGACCCTCCCTGCTGTGGGACCCCCAGAGGGTCGCTGCCACGGGTGTGGGGCTGTGGCAGCACCCACGGCACCCCCGTTATCCCGGGGGGATGCGTGGCGTGGCACGGGCAGGACTGTGCTGGCCGTGGCACCCTCGCAGGGGGACATGGCCAGCACACACAGGGGCTCCTGTGGTCTCTGCACTGTGAGGGACTCTTGATTCTTGTGGGGCCTGGAGCCCGGGACAGGCTCTGCCCATCAGGGGGACACAGACTCCCCCCATAACTCCAGCAGCTCTGGGTCACCTCCCTGGGGATCTCCAGGGCCGCTGTCCCACTCCTACAACAGCGGGATGTGACAGAGGACATGCTGGAAGGTGCCCAGCCAGGAGTTTCCTTGGCCTGGATGGCCAATAGCAGCTGTATTTCAGTATCTTCTTTTATGATTGAATCTTTCATTATCTCTGCATATGCACTCGTGGCCCCATTGAGTCAGTTCTCTCCCATTAAATGGATCAATAACGGTGTGCTCCAGAGCAGCCAGTGCCAGGCACCTTAAATAACACTGTTTTATTTCTTAATCACATAATCTTCATTTCCTCTCCGCTAGAAATGAGCAAATAATGAGAAGCGAGACTTGAGATACATTTTAACCACGCTACCCAAAAAAGATAGCTGCGAGTTCAGAAGAGCAAGTTCAGCACATGCTCTCGGCTTCCTCTGAGGTTTGGACAGGGCTCAGTTTGCTGATTTTGTTCAGCCTTCTGTTGAAAGCCGGGTCTCTTGGGTTACACCTGGATCTGGGTCTACGTGCTCCCACATCTGGAGCAGATCCCCAAAGATGTGTGATTTTACTGGGCTTGGTCTGGAGGGGATTCCAAGCTGGGAGACCAATCCTTGCCTTGGGATGCATTCCTGTTAATTTACCTGCTCACTGGGTTTAGGGACTCTGGTTGTAGATCAGGACTTCCAGTGCTGGGACACGCACTTAGCAAGGCCCAGCTCAAACTGCACCTCACACTGCCCTCACCCCTTGGATTTAGGTGAAATTCGGGGTGGCTGTGGGACATTCGGGCCAGCTGATAACAGGCAGCTCTTGCCATTCAGGTGCTCACAAAAAACCCCAATTTTCCACATGGAGGAGCTGGCAGGGAGCGATCTCAGGTGTGCCCATCCGTGGGGTGAATGCCTCAGACCGTTCCCCTGCAGCTTTTTAGCCCTGTTCAGGCTGCAGCCCCCTGTGACCTCAGCCCACAGAACCCACTGCTGACCTCACACGAGGGAAAGTGAAGTTTGCAGGCTGAGTCAGCACTTCACCACAGCATCCAACCTGCCCAGAGCCGGCCCCAGGCAGGGAACGACCACATCTGGACCCCTCAAAGCCCCTTCAGTGAACTCCATTTAATTATCTGCTCACGTCTCACTTCACGTTTAACCCTTCCTAGATGCAGGTGACTCTTGGCGCTGATATTTCCATGACTGTGACAGATAAAAGGAAGCTCAGCTGTGGTATTTTTGGTACGCTGGCAGCCCCAACAAATGTGTCGATAAATAAATCGCCTGCAGCCTCTGCCCACTTGTTTCTCGAAAGGAAATGACCCTGTAAGAGTGGGTGCCCACTTCTTTTACCTCACTGCTATTTTTAGCTGAGGCTGTGAAAAATTTCCATTGAAGACCTGCTCCTGTCATTTCCTGGGTAGAGCAAACAGGAAGCTCTGAGCGAGCGGGAGGAGGTTCTGGCCTCCGAGTGGACCGACCTCCCCTCCCTCTGGTTGCTCCCTTGCACTGCAGAGCAGCTCACACCGAGCACCCACATGGGCTTTGTGTGCCTCACCTCACCCCAAAGCCAGCAGGTGACAGTGGCAGGTAGGATGCTGGGCAGCAGGAGAGGGCAGGAGTTCTGCTTTTCTTGCCCAAACCATCTCCAGGAGGCACCAGTCGGGTTGAAATCGGGCAGTTCCCAGCTGGAATTAGAAAGAGCTGAGCCATGGGCTGTTAATGGTGGGATTTTTGAGCACAGAGTTCCTGAAATGCAGCCCCCCCACAGCCAGTAACAACGTGGAGCTTTGAAAAAACACAGATTTTACTTTCTCAGAGACAAATCCCAGCATGCAGAGAGGAGGGAGATTTCAAACCATGAATCATAACTATTAAAATCTAATTCATGTGCTCCCCTTCCCAGAGACTTGCCAGAGACTGGGCACAAGGTTTTTTAGATAGGGGGAAGTGGTGAAATACTATGTTCATTAATAATAGTATTAATTAATGTTTTTCATAAACATTTATTAGAAATGGGATAGAGTATAGAGGAGTCTTAGAGCTGCAAACCTGAGGATTAATCAGTCTTGAGTGAGGGTCTGCTTTGGTTTGAGTTAGTCCCTGGTTCAGCCCTCAAATATCAACATGGAGAAATCATTTATATCTGGGGTCTGAAACCTAGAAAAATTGGCTTTCTGGTTTTAAGGCAGCTTTTTCAAAGTAACTGAACAGTTTCCACACCATGATGAACACAGCACCAAGGAGCTGCAGGTGAAATGGAGCCCCCAGAAAGGCAGTCCTGGAGTTCTGCACCAGAATGCTCATGGTTTAGGTCTCTCCTAAGTAAAGTTCAGAGATTTCTGCACTTAAATTCTAGAGAGAGAATTGTTCCAGGAGGTGCCAAAGGGTGCTTTAGGCAAGTGAGTTTGAAAAGTTGCCAGGAGACACTGGCTTTTGTAAAGAAAGTGATTTTGTTCTGACTTTTTAAACAGACAGTGAAGTTCTTCAGTGTCTTCTCTTGAGCTTTATTAACAAGCCTGTCCCGGCCTCTCACAGTGAGCTGGTGGTGCATGGAAGTTGTTTGTGCTACAGTCTGCAAACAAATGATAATAAAAATGTAAAGCAGGTGGAGTCTAGAGTGAGATTAAAAAATACCAAACGTAAACCGCCCAAATGCAAACTTCTTCACCTGAATTTCAGTCTCTGTGTTTTCATCACTGTCAATTTCCTCCAAACCTGGCCTTTTTCTCTTCAAAGTATTCTTCTTTCAGCCTAGTGAGGATGTTAAAATGCTTAGAGATGTTTCTTTCTTTTTTCCCCGGGGTGAGGGCGGTGTCTGTGGCAGAGGGAGGTGTGTGTGTGAGGGACGTGGCAGGTCCTGGGCACGTGCTGCAGCCTCTCCGTGTTTTATGGCACTTGAAGCACAGTGAAACCCCCTCTCTCCACTCCTTGCCTTCCAAAAATGTGTACTCTGGGCAAACAGGACTGTTTAGGTTTTAATAAAATTAGGTTATGAATGCAGAGGGGATGTTTTCAGCTCGACTGCCCAAGGATTGCTTTTACTTTTTACTTGTCGTGATGTTGAAAGTGCTTTAATGTTTCCTCCTCTTTCTTTTATTTCCCAGTTAACGAAATTATCAGGAAGGAATTTTCTGGACTCCCTGCCAGAAGTCAGACATAGAAGAAGAGATTTGTGAGACAACTTTTACCGAATCCTTCCATAAGTGACCTCTTAGATCCTTCCAGTGCCCCTGCAACCTCCGGCTTCCTTTGCAATTCATCTCCAGGCAGCGACTCAGTGCGAGGAACAATGAATTGGCACCAAGTGACAGCCTTGGCTGAGCAACTCGCCACCTCTCTCTGTAAACACCACGAAGGACACCCTTCCTTTCATCCAGAGATCACATTGTTCTCCTGGAACAGAGCATCTGTCTGAGGAAACACTTCAAGCCTGCTGCAAACCATCTGCCTGCGCATCCATCCATCGACGGGAGACGGGGCCCGTCCCCCCGAGCAGGGCACAGAGCCTGGGGGTGGACACTGGGGGTGGGAAAGGGGAACAAAGAGTAATATATTCCATGAAAGGGTAACACCATCCTGCAGGTCACTAACAATGATTTGCCCTCCAGGTTTCAAAGCCCTCCTGAGAAATTTTATTATTGTAGGAGACTGGGGCAGCCCAAGCTCGCTCAGCCTTCATCCAGTCTGGGATCAAAAGCCAGTTTTCTCTGAGCACTGTGATTGGTATTTCAGACAGGAGATGTCAGCTGAATCCAGGAGTTTTCTTCATTTTTCTCGTCAGACTGGATAGGAATTTGAAGGAGAGGGATTCTCATAGGCAACCAGTGAAAAGAGCAATTCAGCAGTTGCAACGCCTGTCCCAAGGTAAAATAAACCCAGGTAAAACAGAGATTAATATATAGGAGTCACAGAAAATCCAAAGATTTTATGATTGATCCTTATTAATATTTAGGCAGTGTAGGAACACATCTTAGATATTTTCTCTCTAACAAATTGTTGCTGTTTCTTTTCATGTAGAACCTGCTCTTGGCTCATAACTTGTCTCATTTAGCAGCTGGAACATTTACTCACCCAAGCTGCAGAGGAAAATAATTGCATCTTACAGAAGCCATACATTCCAGAGAAAATATACACTTATTTACATTCACCTCGCCTCTTTAGCTTTGCAAAGCTCCCAGCAGTTCCCGGAAAGGTTACATTTCCATGTGAGTTAGTATTTTGTTATGTTTTGCTTCGTGTGTTAGAATATCCTGTCCTGCCTCCTGCTTAGCACATTCCAGGTAACCACTGCCACCTGCAGTTGTACAGCTCCGAGTCAGAACATTCAGGAGAGTCCGTGCACCCTCAGTGGGTGATCAGTGTACAGTAAAAGATAACTGTCATGTTTTAGGAATTGCATAGTAATCTTTCCTGGCTTTATAAATAAGGAATGCTGATATTTTCAGGAATGCAGAGCCTGAGCTCTGCTCTAGAAAGCACAGTGAAACTAATCCAGTTTTCAGTCGTGTCACAGTAAACTCTGCAGAATACCAGAGCGTGCCCACTGCTCACAGCAGGAATTAGGTGATGGAGACACAGCAGAGCAGCCTCAAAGTTGGTTCCCCAGTGTCTCGAGAAAGATAGTGCACAATCCCTGCAGAGCACGTGCTTGGTCCAACAAAAATCTCTTCAGGACTATCAGGAAGAATATATTTTCTGCCACTAAAAACTGGTGCTTAAACTCTGCAGGGTCTTGGGGTTTTGAGTGGGAGACAGAAGCATTAGGTTCTTCAGAGCACCTGACCTGGGTCTCAGCTAAAATTTGGCTCTTAAAACAGAAATCCGAATTTCACAAGAGCAGCTCTGAACTCCAGATTCAGCCCAGCTCAGATCCAGAACCAGAGCAGAGCCCTGCACATCCCAGCCTGGCATTAATGGCACACCCTGGCTTCTATTTCTGCTTTGTGAGATTCAAATCTTTCATCCCAAAAGGAGTCCCCTGTATCCCACCACCCACAGCTCCTGGGATGCCTCATTCTGCTGCTGTCCCTGTGGGCTCTGCCCTGCAGCAGCCCTGGTGCCGTGGCCAAGCCTCAGCCTGTACCTGCAGAGGTGAGAACGGCCTTGTTTTAATTGCTGACTTTTACAGAAACAAAACTGAGGCCCAGACTTGTGAACAGGGGAATTCCTGTCAGACAGCACTCAGCAGGACTCTGACTGCCTCACACGCCTCAAGAAGCTATTTTGGATTGTTGTAAACTGTCACTGGGCCAGAATCTGACACATATTAAGGGATTTTCATGCAGTCTGATGAATTAGACAATTTTGACATATTCTAAAGGCCAAAAGTTGCCTGTCAGAAGTTCTTTGCTGCAGCTGAGTAAAAGAACAGACCAAATGCATCTCCCAGTTTCACACTTGGATGTATCAAATGTTTTCCATCATCCAACCTGAAAAGTATAGGAGAAATTTAAAAAACAACCCAAAAACCCATTCACAGGGAAAAAAAAAAAATCCCCAAATTACTGGCAGAACTTTCTCTCTTGCTGGATTTTAAATAGAAGCTCAAAGAAGCCCAGGAAGGTCCTTTCAGATCTGTGATGTGCTGCTGCTGCTGCTCTGGTGATTGTCTGCAGCAACTACTTATCAATTTAGGAGTACAATTTTTTGCATATTTATTTTTAAATAAACCAGTTTAGAAAAGAAAGAGGGAAGGTAAAACCTGGTGCTGGATCTGAGCAAACAGAAAGGGGTTTTTTTGGTTTGGTTTTTTTATTTTGTTTTTGGTTTGGTGTTTTTTTTGGTTTTTTGGGGCTGATTTTTTTTTGTTTGGGGTTTTTTTTGGGGGGAGAAGTTTTTTTTATGTGCTACAGGTGCTCTAGTCACGCTTGCATTGACTGTATTCCTTCCTCATCTTTAATGCAGAGGTATTAATCTGTTTGTGTACATATACATGTAATTTATAGAATACACCCACACAGAGCGGGGCTTCTTACAAGGGCTGGGAGCGACAGGGCAAGGGGGGAATGGCTTCAAACTGACAGAGAGTGGCTTTAAATCAGAAATTAGGATAAAAATCATCCCTGAGAGGGAGGTGAGGCCCTGGCACAGGGTGCCCAGAGCAGCTGGGGCTGCCCCTGGATCCCTGGCAGTGCCCAAGGCCAGGCTGGACATTGGGGCTTGGAGCAGCCTGGGACAGTGGGAGGTGTCCCTGCCCATGGCAGGGGTGGCACTGGGTGACATTTAAGGTCCCTGCCAGCCCAGGCCATGCCCTGATCTCTGTGGGTGTATTTTATATCCATGATTAGAAATGAACACCCCGTGCAGAGCTGGGTCACTCCTGTGCTGGCTCCCAGCACCCGAGCAGCTCAGGCTGGAGGGTTCACCCCATGTATTCTCTAGACAACATTTTAGGGTTCAGTCACAGCTGCACGAGCTCAGGCTGTGCTGCCCCATCTGCTTTTCCATGCCACAGTAGTTAAATAATTCAGCTTCAACCAACTTTATATTTATTTCTGGAGAAAAGGAGCATCCTCAGACATAGTGTTGTGCGTTGCTGTCTCTTTAAAAAGGAAACTGCTATGTTAAAATTATATAGCTAGGCTGAAGAATTTCAATATATACAGTACTAAATTATTTCCTGTTCTTGCTGAGCAGTGTTTTTCCAGTATTAATATTTTTGTTACTTAACACAACTTTCTCTCTGTAGAAGCACAAGCTTAACCCTGGAAGAGTTAATAGCATTTTGTGAGCAATTTGTTCTCACTCTGTCTGGAAGATAGCCATATTTGCACATGAGGAAATTCTGTCTTTCCTCAGTTATCTGAATGTTTCACCACAGTGCCTTCCTGCCATTGTACCAAAGGCCTACAAATATCTTGTCTGCAGGGTGAACAACTCTAATGCATTTTCCATCAAAGTTGCACCATGTGAAGTTCATGGGGCTCGTTGGAACTCAGAAGTTCATCTCTTTATTTGTGTTGTGTGTGTGTGTATTTTTTTTTTAACTTCCATTTTTCCATCCAAGCTTTGGCTGCGAATACAGGATGAGCTTCTATAAACTTCTGCATCAAATATACGTAGAATAAAAATCATCATTCATGATATGTAAACAGTCTGAGAGTGGAATGGGAGGGGGCAGATATCAGGAAGATTTTTTTTTTATCAGTTACGAGTGTTGGAAGTCGAGTTTGCCAGGAGAGGAATTGCTTGTGAAGATACTTGCAATGAAATACGAAGTTCTGGTTTTGTTTTTCTCCATGAGAATGAGCAAAATGTAAGATCTGAGCAACAGCAATGGAGCGAAAGTGTCTCATGTATGTTGTTTTTATTGGTAGAAAGAATGTAGAAGAGTCATGGGTTTTGCACTTGCTTTATTTGTATCCATGTAAATATGTATCCCCTCCATTCTCCCTGTAGGAATGCAGCATTTCCTGAATGTAGAGTATTTCCAAAACCAGCACTATGTTATTCTCTCTTGTATAAAAAGCTGCTGCTTCATGACATATCTAAACCAGTTCTCAGAGTAGCTAGCATGTTTTTTAAAGTGTATTTTGTAATCCGTATCTCTACCAAAAAAAGTGACTGTGCTTTTTGTCTGACCAAATATGCAACGACTTTTGGATTAAGGTTTGTATTTATAAAGGATCAATTTTCATTTTCTGAATGCCTTACTTTTCTATGCAATTGTTGTTGAATTGTTGTTGTCCTGAAAAAAAAGATGTATTTGATAAATTTCCCAAAGACTTCAAAGACAGCTTTAAACGCTTGAGAAATATGTTTTAAATATTTCAATCTGACTTTTTCCCCTGCATTTCTTTCCAAATTGCTACTTAATAAGGAACAATTATCTGCCAGATGGGACTCAAGAAAATGACTGTCTTAATTTCAAATCCTAAACCGATTCAGATCCTCATCATTTTTGCACCACTTCAAATCATCCGATGTTCCAGTTTAGCTGCAGTTCTGATGAGTGTTTGTTGTTTATGTTCCACATTCCTGTGCAATAGGAAGAGATGCCACTGCTGGGTCTCGATGGGGCGAACTGTAAAATTCTCCGGAAATCAACTCTTCTCCTCATCATTTACACTGCAGTGGTTTCCTACCTGTAAGGCAGCACTCTGCCATCACACGTGGAAGGCTGTCATTGTTTATTCATCTCGGTTCAGAAGGAATGATCCACCTTTGGCAACGTTTGACATAAGGTTGGCACTGGGTCTGTGAGATCTGCTGCGTTACAACTGCAGGGCTCACAGCTGGGACCAGCTTCTTTAACCACCAGCCAGTATCAGACCCACTCTGGTCTGTGTAAGGGTTGTGTAGCCATTTTCATTGTTTCAGGGGTACAGAAATGTAAATTAGTACCTGCACCTTGCAATAAACTTCACCTGAAGCTGCTGATGCTGTAAAAGATGATCTCAACTGCAAAGAGTGGTTACCTGGGGAAAAGGTGGGGGTTGAGTTTCCTTCTGTAACTCATAAAACAGCAACATTGGGTAGAAAGCTCCAGAAGGACTGAGTCTCAGCAATGAATAATGTTTTTAAACCCCAGGAATCCCCAGCTGTGCTGTTGGAAGCAGCAGTTATTGCAGGATTGCCTCTGCTCCGAGCAGGGGCTGCCCCGGTGCCGTGGTGACACCTGGGCACAGAGAGCCTGAGCAGTGCTGGCCTGCCTGGCACTCCCATTTCTGTCTGAGTGTGTGATTATGAAGTGATTCTCCCCAAAGTCCAGCCCTCCCTGCCCTGGATTGGATGTTCAGGTAAAGCCATATTTTAATAGACACACTTGTCACTCACGTCATCCCAACAGATGTCTTTTGAATCAAATTGCTTGTTCAAAAACCTCTCACAATTGAAAAGAGGTTGATATCCTTCACATTCCTACAACAACGTTGTTAACCTCCAATGTAATGAATTTTTGCTATCTGTAAAGTATTTTTATATATTGCCTGTACTATGGTAGATTAGCAATAAATGAAAGGGCATCATCTGCTGTGAGAGTGTTTGGTCTGTTCTTAAATACCTTTCCTGCCTTTGAAAAATGAATATCAAGGGGCTGAGTCACCCACTTGTCTTCCTGTCCTTGTCACCCCCCGAACACTCAGGAATGGGATGTGCAAAAGGATTACAGAATATGGAGCATTTCATCCCCAATGAGCTGCTCAGCCCCCCTTTTTGTCAGGATCCCACCCAGGTTCTGTGGAGGAGACTGAGTCACACTGAGACTTCTTCATTTTCTCTCAGGGAAAACAGACACACTCTTAATTTTCTATTCCCAGCATCCCAATAAAAAGCCCCAAACCATCAGCACCAACAGATACTGCAGAGTCTCGGCCTTAAAAAAGCAATTATTTCCATCTATGGAAATGTCCTTCTGCATCAGTGGATGCTTTTTTAGAGACTGGGGATGGACTCCATTTCACTTTTTTTCATCTAAATCTTCATTCTGCATTTCTCTCCTGGAGCCACTAAAAGAGACATTTTCATACTGCTGTGCTGGAGGGATGCCCAGAGCCCATTGTGGCCCAGTGAGAGTCGAGTTTATACAGCGTTCAATTAAAGACATTTACCTTAACAAAATCAATATTATCCTTTGCATTTAAAACCAGGGAATTCAAACCATATTCCATGCGTTTGTTGGCCACGGAGCGAGTGCTTTGCTTTGCTTATTCACAAAAGCCTCAGAGCAGGGGCCATGTGGAAGTTCTTAACTCCCAAACCCTGTACAAAGGCTGGGAGCCTCACAAACCAGACAGGCTTCGCCAACAAAGAAGCTGTTACTGGCTAGGGGAGAACATTTTATGATGAGCAAATATATGGCACACAGGGTTTTAGCTTTATTCAGCAACAGGAAAATTTAAGTAACTTAACCTGGAAATTCCACAGCTACGGTCTGAGAACTCGAGCACCTGACCTGATTCTCTGGCTTTAATTTATGTCTTGGGGCTGAATTAAAGGACTACAACAGTACCCCAGATTTTTCGTCTTAACGGGAAATTTCCTGGATTTTGTAGACTTAACTCGCTCTTTTGTAACCCTTCGACATAGCTGACTTTTTTCCCAGTTTTCAGGGTAGCAGCAAGGAAGAAAAGTCCATGTTTCTAATGAACATCTGGGTCTCGTATGAGCACTCGCGTGCTCCGCTGTGTAAATACGCGATTTACAGCTTCTTTTTCTTTTTTGAAATACAAATGTAATTTAGGCAATTTAAGAATCTGCCTTTCAGCTTCAGAGCAGATTCTTTTCTAAATACATCATCACTGGCTTGCTCAGGTGGCCCCGCTCGACTGGGCTGCTCCAAGGGAGCTTCAGGGAAGAGGAGCTCCCACCCGACACCATCCTCATCCTCCCTGTCTCTGTGCCTTACTTGGACTGGCTGCTCCTCTGAACTCATCATCTCAGTGAACTCATGGTGTAGAGGGGCTTGAATTAATTTTATTTGGGGAAGGCAAAATCACAACAGAGGATTTGAGCTCCTACTGACCCAAAGGGGCAAAACTGCACAGCAAAATCGCTGAGGTTGTGAGGGATCACTTACCCTAAAAACCTGGGAAAGGGAGGTGGGAGAGGCTGGCAGGAGCTGCCCTGTACACGAGTGGCCAGAGCCAGGCACCTCTTTACTCCACAGACCAAATCACAGCCAAGCCAAGGAGGGCACGGGGGCAGCCACTAAGATAAAGCCATTATCTGTTGCTCAGACATGCACACAGTAAAAGGATGGACCAGCTGTCTGTCTGTCTACCTGAGAGCTCAGCTCTGCCCAGGGGTTTTGGATGTGATGGATTTCAGGCCAGGGATGGGGTGTGGGGAGCAGCCAACATTCACCGTGCCAGCCTTGTTTTCTTCAAGGAGCCTTCCTCTGCATCGTTTCTGCACAGCTCTGGGGTTGAATGCCATTAAAGAAGTTATTTCTAAATGTTATTAACTGCTCTGAGGGCTGGGCTGCGCCTTGGGCACTAGAGAGTAAGAAACCAGCAATAAGAAACTGCAGTTTAACTCCTCACACCCCTGGCCCTGACCTGCAGGCTTAGGTTGGCCTGAGTGTGTTTTTCATGGACCCTTTACACAAGATTAGTGAAAGACAAGCAGTGCCATGAACGCCTCCTGAGCTGCCTGATTCCATCAGCACGAGCAGACCACTGACGTCGAAGCCCAACTGATGTTTAATTTCCCAGCTTTTCCATGATGGGCTTCACTAAAGGAAAAGCAGGGGGAAAACCTGAGACCTTTCCCTTTTCATTCTCCAGTGACCAGCTTGGTCAGGAGCACCTTTCTTTCCTTACCTTTATTCTTTTCCCCAGTTCCAAACTCAAACAGTTCCATAAATCAGGATTTGTGTTGGCTTACTATAAAGGGCTCTTACAAGAAACCACATTGGCTCCATCCACCTTTAGAAAGGCCAAACAGCATAAGGAATAAATGGAATAAACGTACTGGGGCTGTATCTCACATGGGCAGTGTTACATGAACAGTGGGACTCGGGGATCTGAAAGGTCTCTTCCAGCCCAAACGATTGTCTGATCCTCTGGGCTTTGCTCTGGGAATGGGCCCCGCTTTGCCTCGGAACGTCACTGCTCCCTCTCAGCTGCAGGCTGGGGCCACAGCAAAGCTGACAGAAAATGTGCTGAGAGCTGCAGGGCAGGTTCCTCAGCACAGGATGGCAGTGCCATCTGCAGGGAGCCGAGCTCAGCGCCGGTCCCGGCCACAGCCCCGCCGGGAGCCCACCTGCAGAGACCCCCGAGGGAGCAGGGGGTGGCCCGGCCACCACGAGGAGCGAGTGGCTGCAGGAGAAAAGGTTTCCTTTGAGGAATCATGGTCAGACAGGCTCTGGACAATTGGACAGGACAGGACAGTCCATCTGCTTACATTTCATACATGGTGCTTTGCTGTCAGATTCCTGCCCGTGCCACTGCATCCCGTTTTCCAGCTGGGACTGGAGCCAGAGGAACCCCTGCGTTCACTGTCAGACACAGAGAAATCCAAGTATTCCAAAACTTAAACATTTAAAAATTACAAAATTCCTTGGGGTTATCCAGTATGGTTTTTTCACCCACATAGCACAAATTTGTCAAGGAAATGCTATGACCTTGTTTGCACAGAGGGTGAAACTGAGGCACGGGGAAGGGACTCGTCCAAAGTCCCAGCTCCAGCAATGATAACTGGGGACAAACCCCAGCTCCAGCAGTCTGAGCCCGGATCAGTGTCCACGCTCCTGCTCCCCCTCATTCATGAAGTTTGGGGTGGCTGCAGCTCTTCTTTCCAAGGAATGACCCCGAGGTGCTGCCCACGAGCTGCTGTGCTCAGGTTCCATGGAATCCCCTGGCATGGAAACCACAGGACACCTGGACACTGCTGCTGTTGGCACAGCGTTCCTGGTGCTCCAGGAGGACAAACACCAGCCTGTTGTTCTGCTGTCCTTTGTTTCTGATTTATGGATCCCTCTGAAGCAGAAGTGAAAGGTATTCACTTCGTTTCTGGTATGTGGTAGAAAGGGGGATTTCAAGAATGGCCACCAAAATCCTGCTGTAAAAACAGCAAATTCCACATTTATTCCCACTTCAGTGGGTACATCTGCATACTAATCAGGCAGTCACTGGTCAGTTGTTGTGGGCAGAAATACAAGGTATATTTTCTGCCCTGTAATAAAAAGGGTTTATTAAGCCCTGTTCAAAGCCAGACCTCTCTGGGTTGGAGGCTGGGGTTACCCTCTGTGTGTCTGACATCGTACCTGGGCCATTGAGCTGCTTCCCTTGTGTTCCCCTCTGCCAGGAATCCCACGGGGCAGGAGGAGTGACACTCCAAAGGGGGAGTCCTGGCGTGGGGTGGCTGCAGGGAGCTCTCACCCGGCTGTGGGTCTGGCTGTGAACCTGCCAGCGCTGGAGGCAGACTGGATTTCATCCCCCTCGGGGTCAGGGCTGCGTTCCCTGCGGGGGGAGAGGATGTGGGTGAGGTGACCTGGGGTGAGGTGACCCCACAGAGAGCAGCAGCAGTGCCAGCAGGGCTCTGCCACAGGGACACCGCAGCCGTGCCCGGCTCTGCCCTGCCCGGTCCTGCCCGTGAGGAAGCCGCTGGCACGGAGCCATCCAGGAGCCGGGCCAACCTCTCCCCCTGGCCCCGGGAGCCTCGCCGTGCTCTGCTCGCCTGCAGCGCTGTTTAAAGCCCGGTTCATTCCCTGCCCCATTGTCCCCGTTCACCTCCCTGCAGTCGGACACATCCCTCTGCACAGCCCCGAGTCCCTGAGCTGGCAGGAACAGCCCTCGCTGGAGGTGCTGCACATCACAGACACAGAATCTCCCGCTCAGAGCGTCGGGCCAGTGTCTTCCCAAACCTTTGTTTTTTATTTTTAATTTAGCTGTTAAAAGACAAAAGGGGGAATAGGGAGAGGAGTTCATCCCACGAAGTATATTTCTTGGTTGCTGAGAGACTTCAAATCTCCCTAATGAATAAACACAGCACACTTAATTTTGTTTATGAAAACAGACTCATTGTGATGGCAAAAAGCATGAGTCAGTGCCCTGGGTGAGGGGAGAGCAGCAGCTGGAGACACTCACCGAGGAGCAACGCCTCGGAAACCAGAGCAGCTCTCCTCTCCACCAGTGCCAAGAGAGGCAATTTCTCCTCTAACACAAACCACCAGCACTCAGGCAGTGGGAGAAGGCTCCCTCATGACCTGGCAGTTGGCTGCTGAGCCAGTACTGCCACGGAAAGCTGCGGGTCTGTGGAGGAGCAGCAGACACTGCACACCCTGAGCCCAGCTCAGCCCAGCCCCAGGATGCTCCTGCTGGAGCTGGCCCGAGCCTGGCCTGGATTTGGGCTCCTGGGTAACAACCAGAGCTGCTGCTGGTCCCTCACTGAAACCCAGCAGAGCCACAAGGGAAGGTGAAGATCTGAGCCCCTCGAGGAGGAGGAGGAATCACTGACTCCACAAACCACGTTCCCCATTCATCCCCGCATCCCCTCTGATGCGTTTGGCATCCATTTTGCTTGGAGAGAATGAGCCAAGAGGGATCTGAAACTGATCCCGTGGCTTCCTGGCCTGGTGAAGGTCCTGAGGCTTCGCACAAGCAGGAGCAGCAGGAGCATTATTTCCTTTAACCAATTTCACTGTCTGAGAAATGCCTCATCATTGGACTCACTTCCCACGTCCCACCTTCCAAAGGGGACTCCGGTGTCCAAAACACCTGAGGAGCCCTGAGCTGTCCCTGGGACATGTCCTGCAGAGCCAGGCTGCCAGATCTTCCTCTGCTCCTGAGCACATCTTCAGAAACAACCCCAGCCCTTCCTCACAGCACGAGCCTGCTGTCCCCCATTGTCACTGATGTAAATCTGCCCCGGCTGCACGAGGGATGAAGGATCCTGAATAAGGCCCCTCCCAGCCAACTCTCCCCGGACAGAGCCCCTTTGTGTGCTGGGGGGTAACACACAGGGCTCTGTTCAAACAGAACGGGCCAGACACAAGTTCAATGCTTTTCCTTCCTTCCTTAAAAATGAATTAAAGAAAGGAACCCATTTTTGGAAGGCCAAGCATGGAGGAAGGAAAGAAATTTCAATTAAAACCCTTAAATTTCAATTAAGAACATTAAAAAGCTAAAATTGCTCATCTTACATTGGTAATGCCACCACATACACCACAGGAGACAGGCCGAGCTACCCCAGCTCCCTAAAAATGTCCCACAAAGGGACTGAAACAAGCAGAGATGTAAAATTCTGTGTGTTCCACTTTCCACATAAGTCAGAGAACAGCCTGTCCCTGCAGTTACAATCTTTGATGGCAAAAAGACAACGAACCAGAAAGGAATTAGAGATTTTAGCTTGGGCTGTCCATTATTAAGGGGCCTTTCAAGCTTTTGCCATCCAGCAGAAAGCAGTGTGGGCTCCTGGAGGCTGGGCTTTGCTCTACAAGCACACACACATCATTTTCAGATATTTAAACCCGTTCTCTAACAGGTCAGACTATTGCTTGTCACACCTGCTGGCAGAGCAAGGCTGGGGCTCGTGGGTTTTCATCACTACAGCCTGCACCTGTGGCCAAAACATCGCCAGCTACAGAAAATATAAATCACCAGCTATAGAATAATAGTAATTAAAAAAAAAAAAGGAGTGTAACTTCTGCAGACTGAAAGGTCACATTTCTCCAGGGTAAAGGTGGTGTCTGGGATCCCAGGAAGTGCCCGGGGCTGTGGGGGTGCAGGGTGTGTGATACACAACCAGGGTGACCAAGGGGGATTTTCACACCCATTTTGCACTAACTCACACTAAAATACAGGTACAAAGCACTGAGGGGTGGCTGGGAACGGTTCACAGGGTGACTGTTGTGCTCCATGGGGTGGTTTTACCTTTCATGTTGTCCTTTGGCAGAGTGGTTGATGTGCTCCCTGTCTCCCCAGGCACTGCTCCCCACACTCAGAGGCAGCTGCTGCTCCGGGGGTGGTTGGTTCAGCAATTTTCAGCAGTAACTCTATGCTCCACCTAAAGAATGATTTTCAAAAGGTGTTACGTATCAAACGAAGCCTGGGACAAATGAAGGCCAGCAAGCAACACCAGAGGTGCTTCAGCAGCCTGCGTTAGTCACAGGCCAGTGTTTCTGCTGCTGCAGTTCACAGAGAAACTGCCACAAAAGAGTGAAAACTCTGTGATCCAAGACCTTCTGTTCTTCTTCTTTTTGGTACTGGACTTGTCCCCTAAAGCTTAGGATGGCTGAATCACAGATGGATCCCTCCCCAGTTCCTCTGAAGTTCCTGATTAAACAGTGACTTTTCATGGATCTGCAGTACAAAGCCAATTCCTCATCTGCCACAACAGCACGAATGGAAGAGGATGTGACACCAGCCCCAACAAAGTGCCAGAAGTTTCACATAAAACCTGTGACAGTTCCTCCTCTGGTTCTCACAGAAGTCAAACCTTTCAGGTTCCCCGGCTCCAGAAGATGGAGAAGAGGCACCACGTCCCCAGCAGCATCCCCGGCACCGTGAGGGCCATTGATTTCCCACTTTGCTGTGCTCTGTGTGCCCCTGGTACAGGAAGGTCTTGGCCCTTCTTAACACAGAGATACTACTACAAACAAATAATGGAGAACAATAATTTCCCCCTAAGATCCATGTGAAATACTCAATATCCAAAAGGACTTACAATTCAGGGGGGAAAACCGTATTAAAATCTAATTCTGTGGTACTGAAGTTGGCTCAAACCAGCCCCTTTAAAACAAACAAAAAGCCCTCCCTGAGCACTGTAGATTAGCTGGCTTTTCACCAACCAACTCTGATTGAAAATCAAATGCAGATGTGAGGAGAGGAGCAGCAGTTCCAGCTCTCCCAGCAGCCGCCTGCTGCTGGCATGCTCCCGAAGCTCTCCCGGCAAACTGGTACCGGCTGGGCCCCGCGGAGCCGGCGTGGCAATCCCACGGCCAGGGATTGCTGCTGGCCCTGCTCACTGAGCTCACTGCAGCTCCCACAGCAGCGACGAAGGCAAAGGACTCACAAGGCTTGGCTTCCTCACATCTGAGGGGTCTGCGTGCGGCCCAGCGTGAGGAGCCGGGAAATTCACCCCTGCCTTGTCCTGGAGGATGGGGAGAGTCCTCCTGCACAGGGCAGAGGAGCTCCATCACCCCGGAGTGCAGCCAGCAACCAGAGAACTGCAACAGGCTGGGGAAGGCAAGAGCACCGAACAGCTTCAAACTCCTTTAGAAAAGAGCTGAAGAAGAAAGAGAGAGTGTGATGATAAAAGAGGTTTTGTGCTGTGCTGGCAGAGGAGCAGAATTGATGATGTGATGAGTCAGTTCCCTCTCCAGCATTAACAACCCTCAACACATCCCTCTTCCAAAAGCAGCCTCTGTTCGAGGTCCCTGGCTCCAACACCATCCTTGGGACAAGGATCTGTCTTCTCTCAAACTTGACTCTTCTTTTGGGGGAAGAGAAAACCACCACAGCACCACAACAAATGGTTCCAGGGCTGAGGAGCTGCCCAGCCTCTGGGCAAGAGAGAACATTTTGTGTCAAAATACATCTCATGTGAATGATCCTATTTACGGCACAAATTTCAGCCTCTTCCAGCTTGCCCTACCCAGAAACATTAGGAGAACTGAACTTGGGAATTGAAAATCAGATCCACTTCCACACGCAGAACTGAACTCTGCAGGATTGTTTTTTGCAAGTTTGTACCACTGGGTGCACGCCCTGCGCTCCCAAGCACTCCCTGCCTGCAGGACGCCCGCAGTGCCTACCACACCAAGGACACTTTGTCTCTGGGCAAAAGATGTGCAAAATGAGACTTGGCTCAGAGATCTGCTCACCAACAGCTGTAAAAATTCCCCTTCGAGTGTCCTACAAAAGCAGAGGGAGAAGGTAACCCTCGCTCTCAATTAATTCTCTCTGGAGGGTGAGAACTTGGGATACCTCTGTGATATTGGGCAGCAGGGTGTGAGCCTGCAGTGACAGAGAGCTCCTGCAGCATTGGTTTTATTCCTTTTGTCCCTTTTCTGCACAACAATCTGAGAATGGCAACGCCATTAAAGCAGAGAAGGTGGAAATAAGATCCTTGCTAAGAAACCATTCACCAGCATGGCCACGGATAAAAGATCAGCTCTGCTTCATGACTCATCTCTGAATCTATAACTATTTAAATACTCAAGTACTTTGAATTTTATGTGGTCACAATAAATAGCAACAGGCAATTGAATTCACATCCTCAATGTGCAATACTTGCTCAAGGGAAGCTCTCCACCTCACCATCTGCTCTCTCTTCCCCCTTTCTCTTACTCGTGCATCATCTTGGATTTCTACCTCTTTTTCCTCCCAGGAGAGCACAGAACCCTGAAGAGCACTCCCAACACTGCAGAACCATCTTGAAACAAAGGAGGAAATAGTCCATGAATTTTTACAGGAGCAGCTTTCATACTCTTCACACTCTTCCACCTGCAGCCTCTGGGCACTGCAGGCAGGATCTCAGTGCAGCACAGTCCACGCTGGTCCTTCTTCCAGCAAGGAAACACGCTGGCTTCACTCAATAACAACAATAAATAATAAATAAATAAATTAATAATGAAAATAGCTGGTCTAACATTGCACAACAAGCACCATCCACGCTGGGAGATGGAGCCCCTGCACGCACAGCCCCGTGTTTGTCTCGCTGAGCCCAGCCTGGCTCTGCACAAAGACACCCATTCTGCTCCAACGCTTCCCTCAAGACAGAGCTGGAGCTGGACTCCAGCCCAACGGAGCCCTCATGGGAACCAGCTGCCCACGGGCAGTCTGGGCTGGAAATGGACTTGGACACTCAGTCCATTGATGGCTCAGCACATCCCAAAACCTGGGGAATGTGGCTTTCCCGAGCCTGGTGGCTGCTGACCCTGAAACCTGAGGAACAACCACGATTTCAGTGGCAAGAACTTCAGCAGAGCCATCCAGCTACTCCAGAGCTGGGTTTTCAGCCTTCCTCCTGTTGCCAGAAAGGGCTTTAGTGCTAAACCCAAAGCCTCCCAGCTCCTTTGTTGTGGAGCTCTGTCTGCACTGTGCCTGCCCGAGCCAGGAACCACTTGGCAGCTCCTCCTGCACGCCTGGGGCCCCACCCAGGACACCGAGGTCCTTTCCTGCAGCATCACCAGTTCTTACCTGTTTTCTTCGAGACCCTGAGCACCCACCCAGCTCCACCATTTATCTCCCACGTGTCGAAGTGTGCATCCAGATGGAAGCACCTGCAGCATTCCCCATCCCGAGGTCGCTGTGGGAGAACGTGTGTGGGAATTGGGATCAGACAGGGGCTGTTTCAGCATTAGGCCTTATCAGTCACAACCACCCGGGTTCCAGCCCTACCTCAGAGAGGGACACAACGTGCACGTTGTTCCCCGTGCTGTTCTGCGAGGGATTCGGGACATCTGCAGCACATTACAGCCTTCTCAAAGAAATGTTGTCTACATTAAGTACAAGTATTTAATTAGCACTTCATTTAGAGCATGTGGTACAGCTCACAGCTCCGATTTGGGCCAGAGATGATTTTCAGGGGTGGGTGGAAGCGGGGGGTGATGCCAGGAGAGCAGAGCAGCTCCCAGCAGCCGCTCACAGAGTGGGCAGGGAACCTGCCCT
Source organism: Mohoua ochrocephala (assembly GCA_013398855.1). Classification (NCBI taxonomy): domain Eukaryota; kingdom Metazoa; phylum Chordata; class Aves; order Passeriformes; family Acanthizidae; genus Mohoua; species Mohoua ochrocephala. The sequence continues at coordinate 71,198 of VZTA01019745.1, forward strand.
GACCTGGAACCGGAGAGCAAACACAGCTCACAGGAACCACGGGTACAAGTGCCGTGTAGGACGTGACACCCCTTCCCTGTGTGCCACCTGGGGGTACCCCAGGCCCAGGGGAGGGAGGCCGTTCCTGCTGCTGAGGTCCAGGGAGCTGGAAGCTGACCCCGTCCATCCCTGCCCGGACACGCGGCAGGGCCCCAGCCCAGCTCTGCCTCGCCCCGGGGAAGCCCCGATGATTCAGACACCCCGTGAGTCACCCTCAGCCCTCATCCCTCATCCCTCCCTCCCTCCCCGGGGAGACAGTGCTGTGCTGCCGGCCCAGGCCAGCACCATTTGGGCTGTGCAGCATCCCCAGCCCAGCAGGAGCTCCCCCCCAGGCACATGGGCTCCCTGCTCTCCCCAAATCCCACTGCAAACAAACCTCTCCAGTAACACTCAGGGGAACTTGCCCGTGGTTCTATTGATTCTTCAAGGACCGGGAGATTCCAGTGTCCGTATTGGCCGAAATATTCCCCCTTGGAAGGAGAGCCAAAGCCTCAAATGTGAGTTTCTTGCCAAGGTCGAGAGCGAGTCAAAAGGCATCTCACAGACAGACGAGCAGAATCACTGCCCCGAGCTGCTGCAGGGATCCAGCTCTGTGTCTCACACCTCTCAAGATGAAGTCTTGATCTGGCCAACCTCAGATTTTTGCATCTGCTTGAATCCCCAAACCCAGCTACCTTTGTAGCACCTACAAAAACCACAAACAAATATCCCTTAGCACACACAGCAAATGCACTGTAATATTATCACAATAAATCTCTACCAGCCAGACCAAGAAGCTGTGGCTTTGTGGGGTTTTATACACAAAAGCACACACATCTATCTACTCACGTACATGGAGATCTATAAATACAGCTATTTGTACATATGTGATAAAAACTCTTCCTTGGCAGTGCCCAAAACTGCCACTAAAGCCAACATGGCTGTGGGGAACAGACACATAAAACCACTGATTGTCACTTTTCTAGTTCGTGTGCAGCCTCCACCCTTTCCACACCGCAGCCATACCCTGTGCTATCTCTTTGCAAGGGTTCTCCCTGCTGCACGTGGCACCAGTGATGTGTTTTTCACATTTCATTGTGTTTGTGTATTTCTTCCAAGTGCCACGCTCCACCAGAGCACGGCCATTGTCATCCAGTTATTGCTGGGGACAGGGAATGACACGGTTCAGGGACAAACAGCACTGCTGCCATTGGATGTGAGAGACTCACGCCCAGAATTTAAATGTCACGTGGATGGAAGGCAGCACACACCTGTGAAACAGATTCCTGAGTGCCAGAATACTGTCCTGCCACTCCTGGCCCGTGCAAGTAGTCTCTTTCCATCTTTTTTCCATCTTCCTTCAGGTACTGGAAGGTCCCAGCTGGGTCACCCCGGAGCTTCTCCTCTCCAGGCTGAACAATCCCAATTCTCCAGGACAGCTCTCCCGGGGCCCTGTTGAAAATTAAAAGGTCGGTCCCAGTTTGACAAAACACAAATGCAAAAGGTGCTCGTCCCGCCCTTTGCAGTGACTGTGATCCGTGTCTGCCACGGCAACAGCAGCTGGAAAAGGCTGAATTGGCTTTTCAGCATGACCTAATTCACACCGTGCGCACGCTCCGGGGAGCGGCGCGGCTGCTCGGCTCCAGCTCGCGGGGCTGGGAGCTGGGCTGAGCCTCGGCAGATGCAGGAGCAGCCCTTCAGCACTGAGCACCTCTGGCTGCTCCCTTGCAACTGCAGGACACGGGGGAGCCGAGTGCTGGGGAGAGGCAGCACACGGAGCCTCTGCTGGGGGAAGAAAAGATGAGGAGAGTGAGGAGAAGGAGCAGGGATCTCATGGGGAAGAAACTCTGATTTACATTGTCCAAAGGAACAGAAACAGGACATAATGAGGAGACAGGAAAGACATCTTGGGCTTTGATTCTGCTGGCTCCCCTTCTCCTCCCTGCATATTCCCTGGAAGTTTTCCTTGTGGCACAAACTGCTTCATGTGCATCTTGTTTACTTTTGGCCTGGATCACTTCCTTTGGAGCCAGCCCAGCCCCTGTTGGGAACATCAGATAAATCTGGATTCATTTGAAACTCCCTTTTGGAAGAGGCAGGGCTGTCCTTGTCAACATGTCAGATTAGGAATGCTCCATTTGGTTTAATGGGGCTGGCTTTTGGTTTAATCCAAAAGACTCCATAAACTTCCATTGTAATTTATGCTCCAAAGCATAAAGTTCTTCAGAACTCAGATTCCCCCCTCCTTTCCTTTCTGTGTTTTTTTGGAGGTAGTGGCTTCCTTTCTAAGCTGTGTTCCTTTGCTGTACATCAGATCAATTGCATCCACCAGAGAGGCTCCATTTCTCCTGGTGTAAGGAAGGGTTTTTATCAATCTGAAAACAATACAATTTTTATGACCTGCAATGTTTAAAAATGCATCAAAGAATGAAGGGAAACCAAGAAACAGAATATTACAGAAGGGTACCTGAAATCACTTCAGCATCGAGTGGGATCAGATTTATTTCTCCTAATACAGATTTCTCAGGTGCTACTGGCAAGTGAATTCAGGCACAATGGAACAGCAGCTCTGAAAAGCCTCTGTAGCTGTTATTTTGCTGTTCTCTTACCCTACAGATGGATGAACTCCTCCATCCCTAAAGGAGACAAACAGGACAGTAAAAGGCATCTTTACATCGGTAACTGTGGAGTTCTCCCAGTATCTCTTTATGGCAGGCAAAGTGTTCTAAACACTGAATGAACCAGAAAGGTTCTTGGATGTTTGAGGGGATGGATAGCTGTGAATTTAGTGCTGAGCTGGCACTCAGGACATCTGGGTTTAAATCCCGTCTCTGGCACCCACACATCTATTGTGTGACTTTGAATGAGAAACTGCCTGCCATTCCCAGCCCATGGAACAGGGATAATGACACTTCCTCACGCTCCCCTTTGGTCTGTCTGATCCACTTAGGTGAAAAATTAATCAGCTCAGAGCCTGTCCTTCCTCAGCCGCTGGAGCTGGTCAGCCTGGGACTCGGAGTCAGTGGGATTAGGCCAGCAGAAAATGTTTCTCAGAGATGGTTCAGTGCTTTTGGAGGAGCTCAAAGGTTGGAAGGGACCTGGCCTTGGACACTTCCAGGGATGGGGCAGAAACGATGCTGAGAGAGCTCAGCACATTGAGGAAAACATTCCCCCACAACCCTCAGAGCTGGCACAAATAAAGCTGTCAGACATTTTCAATATTTCTCAGCTATTTAAAATGTGAATATTCATCATTCTTGCAAACCAGAGCCTAATTAGAATCATAAATTATTGCTTCAATGTAGAGCAGAACAGCAGTTTGCGTTCTGAAGCTCATTTCGCCCAGAGCAGCCCCAGTTACACCTCGTGTGTCCCCGTGCGCGGTAGTGACGCACCAAGCACACCACAGCTTTTACCCTTTACAAAGCATTGAGGGGCAACCCCACATTTCCAAGCTGGATGGCTTAAATACATCTTCTTACCCCCAAAAAGGCAGAGGGGAGGACAAACCCTGGCCGTGGCTGCGTGTCCTGAGCAGCCCCCAGCGAGCCGAGGACGCGCACGGCGCGCGTGGGCTGAGCGCAGCACACACATCTGGAGGCGCTGCCAGCTCCGAGAGCTGCAGATTTTCCCTGTTTGGTAAACGCAGAGGAACACTCGGGTTCCTGCTGGCACTGCCCCGGGAAGGTCCCTCAGCCCCAGGGAAAACCAGACTGGCACTGCTGGGACCAGGCGCAGAGCGTGGCCCAAGACGGGACCCAAAGCAGAGCAGATTCTCATCAGCTCTGGGATCTGGTACTCACTCAGGTGCTGGGGATTCCTCTGCTCCTGCTCTGTCTCCGAGACCAATCCCATCTCCAGCCCGTTTTCAGGTCTTTTTGAATAGGTCTGCTCAACACAGGGAAAAATGACAGGGTTTAGTTCCACAAAGCAATAATTAAAAAGGAACAGTTCTACTGTAGGTGTCAAAGCACTGGGCCTATTCCATCCCATTTTAAATAACAATAACAACAACAACAACAACAATAATAATTTGAACATCATAAATTTTCCTCAATAGAAAAATCTAGAAATCAAAAAGACATTGTTTATATTTGGATTTTCATTAGATAAAAGACTTCCCATTTTAGCCTGGTTTTGGTATAAAAATAGCACCAGGGTAAGAACCAAAATCTAAATCTGTTTTATTTGTGTTAACAACAGCTCTAATTTCAGGCTGCCTCTTTCCTGCACTACATTTTTCTATATTTCCTTTTGAGAGTTGTCCAAGATCGTAGCCTTGAATCCAAAACTTTTACCATTTCCTTGTAGGTCCAGCATCAAATCCCAAGGATCAAATTATTTCCTGGAATTTAAGTGTCTCCACAGCAGATCAAACACATATTTAAGAAAAAGCTCTTCAGATTATTTAACGTGTGCATTTCTTTTAAGGATATGCAAATTTAAAGAGGAAATCTGAAATAATAACAACTTAGAGTGAGGCATAAATTAAACAGCAGCTATTTCGGATTTTATATAAACTATTTATATATTCTCAAATAGTGCATCACTGCTGCTGATACTGTGAAGAAAGTCAAGGGAGTGATTCTGCAAGGAGCTGGACAGTTAAATGAGCAAACGAGCTTTACTTGGAGTAGGAACAGGGAGAGAAGGAAATTCAGTGTATTCGAGTTTCAGTACAGCTGTGCTCAGGGAGAGGTCCTTCAACACCAAGAAACCAATGAGGAGCTGAAAAAGCAAGAAAACTTCTCTTCTTCTTCCCGTTTATCCACACAAATGAGGTGTGAGAGGCTGAGTCCCCCGAGCTCCAAACCTCTGACAAACACATTGATGAGAAACAAGCACTTGGGTTTACTGACTTGGGGAAAAACTTCCCTTAGTCCATAAAAGACTAATTTTAACTGTAGCTCATGCCTGTGTGAGCTTATGGCCTCTCCTCCTGATGCATCCAAAGTATTTCAAGACAGCTTTTAACTAATAATTTTAAGCTGCTGTTTTTATGGCTTTTAAATTGAATTTCAGGTTTTATTCAAAAGCAGTTTCACACCAACTGGAAGTGAAACCAGGTGTCCCGTAAATAACAGATGCTTTTCAGCATTTCTAACCCAATAAAAATAAAAAACCCGCTCATCTGAATGGATGCCTATTGATTTACAGAATGGATTGAACATTTATCTATCAGGTCTCCTCTCTGAGAGCAGACTTTATAGAGCAAAATAAATCCAACACATAAAAGTCAACATTTACTAAGAAAGTATTTTAAAAGAGCAAATGCAAAACAGCTTTAAACCTGTTCCTCACCTCTAACGTTTCTGACTGTTGATATAGATCATGACTTTTAGTTGTCATTTAAATAACTTCGGTCAATTCCCCTCAAACATTTCCCTTTCCCTGAAGCAAACAGGGCAGAGGCTGCTAAAGCCCTGCTACAGCACAGCTGGCAGGGCTCCGGGCTGGGGTGGAGGACGACTGGAATTCTGCAACTTATTTATGTTTCTCCACAGCTCAGGAAGTGGAGAATTCGGTGCAGAAAATGCCATTTTCCCTCGCAGCCACGAGAGGGGAGCCTTTTCCTTCTGTAACTTGGAGAAAGCCTCTCCAACTGCTCAGCACATGGAAAGCGTCGGGAGAGGGAAAGTCAGCTCCTTGGATTTAGCAGGGAAGTTTGGCATCATTTTCAAAGCCAGCAAATACATACATCCAGTCAATTAAAAACAACCCAGCCAGCTCATAACCACACTAATTATTTGTGTGCGTGTGCTGAAGACTCTTTGTTCCAGGGCTTTGACATGAAATATGGATTTCTATAGGAGCTCTGGGTGCTTCTCCTCCCTCACACGAGGCCTGTGTGGAGCCGGGATTGATTCCCTGAGGAGTCCCGGGGCTTCTGCTGAAAGCACAGAGCCCCAAGTGAAGCCTCCAGTGACAAAGGCCAGGCTTGCTGTGGGCTGGGAGCTCATCAGCTGTGGGCTCCAGTGCCATGTCTGCTGTTAGGGCTCAGCAGGTCACTGGGATGGTCTGGTTTACGTGGCCAGTAGCTGGTGATGAGATTTGCACCTGCAGGATGAGCAGGGCTTTGTCTCTCGCTGAGGATTAAGAGTCAGGGCCAGATCTGCACCCACCCGGTGAGAGGAATCCATCCCCATGTCGGCTCTGGGACCAGACCTCCCCTGGCCACCAGCACAGGGAGACTCCCAGAGCCGAGCCCCAGCACTGCTGCAGGAGGCCCTGGGGCTGTTTCTGGGGGCATTAACCAGCAAATCCCTGTCCCAGAGCCCAGGAGCCCAGGCTCTCTGGAGAGGAGGTGGGTGGCACAGGACGGCTGATGTCCAGCACAGGCTCAACCCCAAACACACAGTTCTCTCCTCCACTCTCCTGAAGCTGCAGACCCAGCAGCTCTGTTACCACAACGTTTGATAAGCTCCATAAAAAACCAGAGAGCCCACAGTGCCAGAAGGGACAGAGCAGGATTTTCACCTCCAGCCCTGCTTTGGCAAGGCTGTTCTCCTGAGAGCACGGCTCCAGCCCCTCCAGGGTCTCCCCAAGAGCCCCAACGAAGCTGGGCGAGGTTTCAGGGGATGCTGCCGGGAATGGCTGATCCAGAGCCCGGGCCCTGCTCACACACACTCGCTGCAGAGGCCCGGGCACGGCTGCTGTGCTGGGGAAACTGCTCAGATCTCGAGATTTCACTGGCTGAGAGTTCAGGAGCATGAATCCTGTGAGTGACTGGGCTGCTCCGCCGCCTCTCCCAGCCCTTGCTGGGACTCCCCTTGTCCCCTCACCGCAGCGTGGTTTCCATGGAACACAAACAGGCACATCCTGGCTGTCACTGCACGTGTACAACCCTCTGTGGGGCACAGTCCGAGGCCCTGGGGATCAGGAGACAAGCCCTGCTCCTGGGCTCTCAGAATTCACCCATTAAAGCTCACCCAAGGGAAGGAGCACTTCTTACTGTCAACAGATTTTGTTTGGAGAGAAGAAACTGCATGTAATAAAAAAATCTCCACTTGAAACGGGTCCTTAAAAGAGCAAAATAATTGAGATCATGCTCTTTATTTATCACCGGAAAGGGATGAGGTTTTAAAGCTGTTTTGTTCTTCTTTACAGTTGCTGTCAATTCTGACCTTTCCGTGTAACTCATCAGCAGTCTCTTATTCCTCCTTCTTTAAATAAAGGGAAAGAAGTGATGAATTTTAACAAAGGCTTCTTATGCCTCAGCGATTCTCAGAAGTCTGAGTTAAAGTAGCACTAAGAAAACCCAAAGAGCTCCAAACTGTTTGAAAAAAAGTTCTCACCCTCACCAGCGATCATCATTGATCAGCCTTTATTTGCACAGTATTTCTTGCTTCATTACCCACAGGTTCTGCAGCCATCTGGGTAGAAAGGACCTGATATAAAGGTAAAACAGAAAATGAAAGAATTCAATAAGTTAAAATGTTTGAGGCTTCTTTAAACAAGCATCCTGAAGTACTAATGACATAAAAACATTCACACACTTTGCTCACCTTGTGGAGTTTCTCTCATCAGGAGAAATGCCTTGGCTGGGAATGACTGAGCCCTTTCTCTTCTCAGTCCATTACCACCTTGGTCCCTGGACAGGGCTCGGGCAGACCGAGGTGTTGTTATATCCCAGGCTGTGACTCGTCTCCGTTTTGCCCTTGGAAGGGCGGGGAGGGGAGGGGAGGGGAGGGTGAGCTCGGCACAAGCTGCGATCTCCGGGAGCCCAGAGAGCAGAACCCCCAGCAGCTGCTTTGGCCTCAAGACACTCGGTCCTATTTATTTGAGCAGATAACCAGGCCAGCAGCTGGCGTGGCAGCATCTCCCGAATTCACCTCTTTTGGTCTATTTCCATATATTTAAATTTCCGTAATAAATTGGGTAGGTACTGAAAACTTTATGTTTGTCTCTCCTACCCAAGCAAAGCAATCTCAGAACTTCAGTTTGTACAAATACCCACAGACAAAGCTGCCTGTCCTCCTCTGGTCACATCAAGGAAAAAAAAAGTCCCATTAAGGGTTCTGGTTTGACACTTTTACTGTCAGCTCAGAAATTCCTGTTTCTAACAATATTTCACTGTATTTACCAGTTTCTGCCTGCAGCTCTAACTGGAACCAGGCACAAAATAAACAAAACTCTTTGGCACTTGCAGAGATTTGTGGGGTGGGCGAAACTGCCCACCCTCGGAGAGAAACAAAGGAAATCTCATTAATATCCATGTCTGCAGGGAGGCAGAGGGTTCTGTTTCTTTGGATTTAGCCATTAATCTGTTTTTATTGCTTTCATTAGTATTGTCATCCATGCTTCTGCTACTTTATACTTTACCAAGTTAATTAATGCTAAAGATTAAAATGCAGCTGCCTAAAACATCCTACCAGGATTCAAGCTGAAAACCCCCAGAATTCTAGAAGTAAAGTTTTATGAAAGAACCAGCTCTGAAAGAACTGGCTGAGCAACTTTCTTGGCTGTCAGGAGCTGATCTTCAGCAAGGCCTGGGATCTCCTCTCATTCTGAGGCAGATTAGGAAAAACAAAGGAAAACCAGCAGATCTCCTTTTCTGCTTTAAAAAAAACCCCAAAACTGTTTCAATAACACCCACACTTGGACAGGATTTTACCAGGGAACATGAGAAAACAAAGGACCCCAGACCACCATGAACCCAGGGATTGCTTTGCCTTCTGCCCAGGAGCACCAGAGCCCAGAGCAAAATCCCTGTGGGGCTGGAACTGCAGCTGGAGCCTCCAGCCCAGCTCTGGCTCACCCAGCTGGGACTGCCCAGAGGCTGCCACCGACCCCTGGCTGATAAAAGCCAACTCTGCCCCCAGCTGCCATCTGCAAGGTCCCAAAGTTGGAGATCTCCGTGCAATGAATGGTGAGGCAGCAAATATTCTGGGGTTTCTGAAAGCTCATAAAAACAAAGGTTTATAATCTTACTTAACACTGAAACCTCAGCCTTCAGAGATCAAAAATGGTGAGATGAGTGGTTAAATGAGGATAAACCTCTGTACTGCACTTAAAAACCAGTTGTTCACCTGGGAAGAGCCAGATGAGAATTTATGAGGCTGCTCAGGAAGAACTCGCCAGGCGTTTCAGCTGTTACTGAAATGCAACAACCCTGAGCTGCTCAAGGGGATGGGGGGAAAGAAGAAGAAAATCAAAAATGCTGGGAGGAGTGCTAAATGCATAAATTGGCATATTTGTACCTATTTCCATTCTTTTAATATTTCTGAATTAATTTGGTCTTCATAAAAAAATAATGGCAGCCTCAGAGGGAGCTGCAGAGCATTTCAGGCCACAGCACAGAGCAGAATCACGGAGTGGTTTGGTTTGGAAGGCACATTAAACATCCTCCAGTGCCACCCCTGCCATGGCAGGGACACCTCCCACTGTCCCAGGCTGCTCCAAGCCCCATCCAGCCTGGCCTTGGGCACTGCCAGGGATCCAGGGGCAGCCACAGCTGCTCTGGGCACCCTGTGCCAGGGCCTCCCCACCCTCACAGGGAACAATTCCTTCCTCGAGTCTGAACTCAACCTCCTCTCTGTCAGAGTGAAGCCGTTCCCCTTGTCCTGTCACTGTGTTTCCTTAGCTCATAATTCCAAGCACGTTGGAGGGCCAGGGAGCTGTGGGTGGACTCGGAGCCCGGCTGGCAGCGGGGCCTCTTCATTAGGAGAAGAGGATGTGTAACGTCTCAGAGTACTTAACTCCAATTAACTGATTAGCTGGAGGTAAAATCCGAGCAAACACAAGGCTGTTTGACGTCTGGAAGTCAGAGACTGCCAGCTGTCTCTGTTTGGAATACAGAGACCGTCTGGGCTTTCATTTTGGTGTCGAATTTGGGATGGCTGAGGAGGAGCTCCTGCGCTCAGCCCGGCCAGGGCACCACGTGCTCCGGAGCGTGGCCAGGGCAGCTGCTGCTGCACGAAGGGACAGCAGATCCGTGGTGCCAAATCCCACCCTGGGGGTGGCCCTGTGTGCCCGAGGGGGGTGGGTGACTGCAGGGAGAAGGGCTGGGAAAGGAAAACACGCGGCTGCTGGTGATAACTGATGGTGAGGGATCACTCTGGCAGGTAACTGATAACAATTAACACAACAGCAGCTCCCTGCTCAGAGATGAGGCTTTTCACCCACAGCTCACACAGCTCCATGCACTGGTCCCAATTATTACAGATATTTTCAGGGAGTGGGACAATTTCACAGCTCCATGGGATGATCTGCCTGTCACGCTGCCAGCAGCAGAGTTAAAGGCAAAGCCCCAGCCCGGCACTCCCGAACCACTGCCCTCCTTTGTGGGTTGGATCCCCAGCCAAGATGCCCCTGTGAGGACACACCTGGGCTGCCTGGTGCTGCTCCTGGCAGCGTTTTTCCTCCTCTCCCTCCTTTTTTACCTTCCCCTCTTGCTGCTCCCCAGGCCCTAGAGCTGACACGATGATCTCCGAGGTCTTTTCCAATCGATGGTGTGAGGCCATCGGTGAGTTTGGGGCAGGGCAGGGCAGCCAGGTGAGCCCACGCCTGCCCAAGGGAGACAGGAGCTGGGGCTCCCCGGGAGCTTTAGCCCAGGGCTCAGCAGGGAGGGGTGGGGACAGGACTGGCAGCAAGAGGCACGGACAGGGGCCTGGGACGAGGGAAGCTGTGACTACCTGCCACGGGAGCTCTGCTCTCAGAGCTCAGCACCACACCCGAGCAGTGTTTGGAGCAGAGAGCCTGAGCCTGGCAGCACACAGAGCAGCCCAAGGGCTCAGGAGCTGCCAAGAGATTCCCTTCCCCTCACTGCCTCCTCTCAGACTCCGCTGTGATCTGTGTCCTGCAGGAGGTTTTCAGCTGTTCTGATTAAATACTTAAACTCTCCGTGTCTGCACCAGAACCCAGGCCTTGGCTGAGGCTGGGACTGTCAATTCTGATTCCTACATTTTTCTATTAAATTTACTGTCTCGTTTCACTGCTTTACCTCATATGACATTTTTGCTTTTCTTTCCCAGCGTGCTTTTAACAGCACTATTGATTCAAATGGATGCAATAAATCGTTTTCAGAGGAACATGTTCCTGTTTAAGATCAAATCAGAACACTCAGCCAAGTTAATTGTCTTAAAAGGTGTGCTTAGGATCAGTGGAGAAAAGTTTCTTTATCGGATCAGATTCTGATCACAGATTTAACGAGACTTGCATGGTACGAGACAGGACAAATCTGCCCTTTAATATTTACAGTTCTCCAATAAATCTTAGCAATTAGTTTTTAAATAGCAGCAGCAATATGCCCACTATTACTTACTGTGAAAGCTTCAAACATTTAACACAGGATAGTTTTCCTATAAAAATAACTTTTAAACTTTGATAGACAAAGACATAAATAAAATCACTAAAAATACGTTTTTGCAGAGAACATAAATGTTATTCATCCCAAGCCATCCTGTGTCCAAAGCACATCATGTCCATGTGTTTCAGTTAGACAATTTCCATGGGTATTTCAAGTTTATGCACAGGCTGGATTAGATTGCTGGGATGGCAGGGATACAACACGATCCTGTCACACAAAAAAGGGCCAGGAGAGAGCCTGTCCTGCCTCGAAGCAAATAATTTATACCAGGCAACAGCCACCGCAGCGATGCAGCAAACACTGCTGGCAGGGAAAGGGACAACAACCCCAGGAAGAGAAACAATTTCCAAACCATCCTGCTTAGCTGGGAAGCAAACCCATTCAGAGCTCAGAAAATCACGTTCTGACAACAAACACAACCTGTAAAAAACAGGGGCACTGCAAATTCACAAAGGGCTCCAGTGTTTCAATCCCGAGCGCCAGGACAGCTCCTCGTTCTCCCTCTGACAGTCCCCAGAGGAAAGGCTTCTAAAGAGGCCAGGTCAGGGTTCACAAAAATTGGTTTTGAGAATATTCTTGTTGGCCAAAGTCATTAAACTTGCAAAAACCTGCCAGCACAGCCTCTGTCAAACAGTTCCAGTGGCGCTTCCTTCACTAAATACCTCCTCAAGCACAAAATAATTTACATTACACCCCTCTCATCCCACACCAGGCTGGCACTGCAGTATTCCAGAATTAGGAAGCTGATCTGCTGCCAGCTGAAGGTACCTGGGAAGGCAGGTGTGGGAGACATCTCCCTCTGTGCTAATGCTCCTGCAGCCGTGGGAACCCCTCAGCACTCCCCGGATGGGGACACAGCTCTGTCTGCCACCTGCTAATCAAACAACCAGGATCTGGGGAAATCTCACTCACAAAAAGTGCTGCTCCTCAAGGATTCCAGTGGCTGGAAGGCGCCCAGGAGGAAAGGAGGAATTTGATTTCCTAATTCAAAGAAAAAGCTCCTTAACAACTGTGTTCCAGTGCAGGGCAGAAGGCACCGATAACCTGGCCCAGACTGATTCACTGCCTCCCCTGCTGACTTGGGGCTGAAAACACAAACACCTTTATTTCTCATCTCAAGGAGACAGAGGTTAGAGGGTGTTTGGAGAAAATGTTCTCCTCTGCGCTGGCAATTGAGTTCCCTGGCGCACAGGGAGGGGCGGGGAGGGCGGGATGCAGGGAGATCATTCTCCTTCCCCGGGCCTGCTTCACGCCCACCCCAGGGTGGCTGAATTACAGCATCTCCCCTTTGTTATAAATTTCTACCTCCTGGTTTCCCTGTGCCTCTCTGTAGTGCACAGGAGCATTTTAATGTGTGCAATCCTTAAATGTCAGTGTAATGGGAAGCAGATGAGTCTTTTATGACAGCAATTTTTCTTTCATTTTTCCTGCTAAAACTATGCAGCGGGAATAAAAAAAGATTTAGATGGTGAAAAGTGTGGTTTAGAGCAGACATCACAATAATTCTGGCTTTAGCCACGTGAGGCACATCAGTGCATTAAGGCAGCAGCCTCCTGCCAGGGTGCTCTGGTGCAAACCGAACCCGTGGCACTGAATGAGAATTCCTCCTCAGTGCTGCCCAGCCCCTCAGGCTTTGTTATGGACTCGGTTTGGGGCTGCTGCAGCTGCCTCACATCTGCCTGGGCACTGCCCGGACACCAGAGCCGAGGGACAGTGCCTGCCCAGACAGCAGCACATCCCAGGCTGCAGCAGTGGGGAGGAAAAGCCATTTTTATCCTGTTCCTCCTCCTACCTCGCTTCCAGAATTTTGTACGTGGCACTTGCAGAGCCTGCAGAAGGAGCCAGGGATTTAATGAGCATTTGAAAGTTAAATAATTTGTAGATGTGACTGTTCTGAAGCCTCTGTTTGCAGAGAGCCAAAAAAAGCAATGCCTCTGTACGCAGAGGAAGTTGAACCACTCTGCACTTATCCAAAAATCTCTTCACAAAGTCCTGGAAATGCCAACTGAGCCAGGCAGGCACCAGTTTGGGAAGGTCACAGACCCAGGACATGTTCTTGTTACAGCTGCTAAGGGATGGAGATATCTGAAATCAACTGATATCAACACAAGTGCACGAAATAGATTTTCTTTGCACCCTTTTGACAACAATTTTTCAAACATTTCTCGCACTGCTACTCAGCTGTCTCACAGTAAAGCCTTTGGGTGTTTCTCCTGTCAGGCTGAGGCAGCACAGAGCTCACACTTCAAAGCAAAATTAAAAGTAATAGCATTAAAAGGGAAAAACCCACAGAAGTAGTAGGAAACAAAACAACCAGGCAACATTTCAGCAGGCCATGCTGACTTGTGAGATCACCTGGGATGCTTTTCTTCTGCCTGGACTAAGGATCCACTCCTCTGGTGGACAGGGGGACAGCTCCCTGTGCTGAGGGCCACTGGAGAGAGTTCCAGCTGCACCTTTCTGCCCATCTCAGCAGGTGAGGTGCACAAGGTGGAGCTGTCACCATTTGAGCACCTGAACTCCCATCCCTCTCTCAAAAGTTCATGAAATATGCCTTGAACAGTAACATTCCTTACCAGGAAAAGTGGGAACTGGCTCCTAAATTCTCAGTACCTCTTTCAAATTCAACCCTCAGAGTAAGACAGAAGTGCCCCAGGTATCTGCCCTGAGGGTCCCCAGTGAATCCCAGCTGCTGAACACCAGCTCAGGGTTCTGGCTGCTCCAGAGCAAGGCTGCTTTGGCCCAGGACCACGAGCTCACACTGGATCTGAACTTGGGGATGTTGAACATCCCTTAGAACCAGACCCGACCTGGTAACGAGCTGTTCAGGCCTTGTCCTTCTGGAGCTCACCTGGCTTCGATCAGAGGATCCCAGACTGCTGAGAGGTCTGATCTGAGTAACACAGAGGCAACAATTCTGACCAAAGTGTGTCTCCCAAAGCTGCCACTGGGGAGAAGCATCTCCCCAGCGTTCACAGGGACACCTGCAAGTCCCACGGGAGGGATGGGTTGGGTGCTCTGACCAGGTCACACCAACCACTGCTGTTTGGGCAAGAAACCACCCACAAAGGGCTTCTGCTCCGGGATCCACCACTGCCACAGCAGCACCGCGTGCAGACAGATCCATAAACGCCTGGAAAACTCCATCTCCAGATTTCCAACAGGTCTGAAATAAAAGCAGCAGGATCAGGATTTGATCCTGGGTGTCCATCCCGACGTTTCTCCCACGCTCACCTGAGATTTTGCCACATTTCTGTTTCCGAGGCTCGCTGCCTGTTCAGCACCGTGAGGTGAAACGATCCAACAATTATCCTTAGCTTTTCTACGTGCCCAGAAAGAAATTCATCATGAAATTACAACTTCTGAGAAGGACCAGACAGGAGCTGCTTTGTCCATGCACTGCATGAGGGAGAACCTGCTCAGATCCTTGGCCTGGTGAAAAATGAATGAGCCCCTCATACTCTGTCTACTCAAGAGAGCCCATGAACCACTTTAGGAGGTTGGTTTAACCCCTTAGGTAATCTCTAAAGTAGCTGTAATTAAAAATCTGCCTGGAACTGAATGAATGAGCCCCAGTCCTTCAGACTCTGAGTGAGAACAGGACTCCTCTACGGCTTGGTGATGTGAAGATGGCTGATAAAGAAAAGTCATGAAGTTCAATAGATGATCTGTTCGACACAGCATATTTTTAATTTCCCCTGCCTTGTTGGTGACTAAGATCTTCGCAGGGCTGAGCCACCTAAGCTGCAGCATTATTCACATGCACAATTGGAACAAAGCAGCAAACAGTTCAAATTAATTCCGTACAAAGCCAGAACAAATTGTATCATTTGCAATGCAGATATGATTTCAAGCTTCATTAACATCTTCTTTAGGGTCTGGTGCCCCAGCAGTAGGATGGAGTGATGCCTCCCCAGCTCCAAGACACGTGCCAAGCACCCCACCACCCCTCATTGTCTTCTGCCAGGGAAGGAAACCCAGGAACACAACGAGCAACAAAAGCCATGGGTGGTAACAGGACTTGCTTTGCTCCAGTTTGAAAGGTCAACTTTCGTTTTAGTGGAGTAAATTCCTGACACACCCAAACGTTGCCATTTCTTCTGCCTTTGCTTAAATAACTTCAGATCACAGTGGCGAAAGGGGATGAAAATGGGAATTAATTTCCTCAAAAACAACCCAGACCCTCATGAGCTTCCTTTTACTCTCAGCACCGAAAATGAAATCAGATTGTGAGATAAAACCTTTGTACAAATGGAGATGTGAGATAAGAGCTCCAGGATTTGACTGTTCCTCTTCCTCCCGTGCATCCCTGGTGCTTCCAGCAGAATCCAGCTCCTGCTCCATGGTGTGGGAGAGCAGCAGTGAACGGGGGGTTATGGAACACCCAAATTTTATGGCAGGAACAAGCCGTGCCCATGGCAGGGTCACCAGGACAGGCCCAGCCCTGTCAGAGCACACGGGTGGCTCCGTGGGAGGTCACTGCTGGCTGTGTGATGTCTAACATGGAGTAATTACATTTCATGGAAGATGTGGGAACTACCACCGATGGACAGTTTGGAAACACAACCTCAGACAGATTTGAAGGCTGCTTGCAGAGGAAACTCCGCTGGTTGAGTTGGTTTGTGGATTCGGGCTGATGCAATTAGACCAGAGCAGCTTTTCCCAAGGGTAAGTGATGGATAAACTCTGCGTAACAGGGATATTTTCATGCACTCCTTACACTTTGTGCACTTTTATTTGCATAACTGGAGAAGTCTTCCCTTGCAAGCAAAGCCCAGGGGAGGCTGAGTGGGTCTGGGAACGGCAGATTTTGATGGAGTGGCCACGAGGGGTCCTGCTCAACTCAAAACGGTCTGAACCTCCCTCAGCTAAATGTGACAAAATGCAAATGAAAACTTGCACACAGGCTGGATACAGAGATGCACACGCTAAATTTAGGGAATGCAAATACTCATCTGATTCATGTGCCCAGTGGGTGCCAGTGCAGGCATAAATCAGTTAATTGGCTCGGGCCACAGCAGCTCTGGGTCAGCCCAAACACTGCCCGTGCCCAGCCACAGCAGCTGGGGCACAGCTGGGCAAACACCCTGATCCAACCGGGCTCTGCACTGCTGGGACACACCTGAGCTCCTGCTGCCTTCAGCCAGACTCTGCCCTGGCTCCATGGCACCCCAAACACCCTGATCCAACCGGGCTCTGCACTGCTGGGACACACCTGAGCTCCTGCTGCCTTCAGCCAGACTCTGCCCTGGCTCCATGGCACGCTCCGAAGGTGCAACCGGGGCTGTGAGAGCCCCTCTGGCAGTGGAGAGTCGGGAGCCAGGCTCTGCCAGCGNAGGCACGCTCCGAAGGTGCAGCCGGGGCTGTGGGAGCCCCTCTGGCAGTGGAGAGCTCCGAGTCTGTCGGGAGCCAGGCTCTGCCAGCGCGGAGGGGCACAGACCCAGCCCTGCTGACAGTGCCAGGGGACCTGGGGGCAGCAGGATGGTGCCAGCAGCTGCCCAGAGGGCAGAGGGCACCTCCAGGGGGGCACCTGCAGTGAGGCTGAAGCGCTGGGTGTGCAGGAGCACTTCTGGGAGAGCAAAATTCTGAGCAGGGAAATACAGCCCAGGTTATATGCACAGATAAACATTTGCCTTTCCATGTGTTGGACTTGGAGCAGCAGGGCTGGAGTTCAGCCACTTTGGGAGCTGATGTGTCCCCTTTAAACATCCACTTTTCCAAAAAGTGACCCGTGAGTTTTTTTCCCCCAGCAAAAACTGTCAAAACCCGAGCAGGTGCGGGGGGATGAGCGGCAGAGCCCTGGGTGTGAGGCAGTCACCCACTGCTCCCTCCCAGCCCACTCGGAACCCTGCTCTGACAGGTAGAGCAGAACAGCCTTACTCAGCTCCTGTTTTGCTCCTTGAGTCATCTCTCTGTTTTCCTGACAAAAGCAGCTTTTCCACCTTCTCAGCACTGCAGCAGCAGCGCGGGGAGCCGATCCCCCTGCACGCACCGCCGAGATGCAGCACGGCTCTCACTGCCAGAAGCTCCCTCTGAAGAATGGCAGATGCAGACAAATAAGAACCAGCTGGGAGAAAAATGAAGTCCTGATGTCTCATCTGAGACTCGACCTTTACCTTCTCATTTGAGAGGTCTCCTTTAAATCAACACGAGGCCTTCCCAAATGCACACATGCCATTGCTCTAAAAACTTCTATAATCATATCTTGTGAACAAACATGAGTCATGAACAAAACTCTGAGAGCAAAAAAGGCTTCAAAATTAATCTACGTAATCATCACATTACCCTCAGTGCTGTCTAAATTCTTCCTATAACTCACTTTGGCATTTTACTGATGAAGATAAGGGACACAAAGAGTCCGAGTGGCCAGGCTGCCTCAGGCTGTGGGGAGATTATGGAAGGAGAAAAACAAACCATTACCGAGGGTCAGCTGAAAATGATCCAGTGACCTGCGGGCAGGGAGAGGTGGAGAAAGCAGGGAAAGCAGGGGAAACTGAATCCCTTTTTTTTCCCCCCAGAAAATGTTTGAAACTGAAGCATCCAGACCCGGGTGCTGCGGGAGGTGGGGCTGTGAGGAATCCAAAGTTCTGCCCCTGCCATTTTCCTGTCATTTATTTGTCCAGGGAAGCTCAGGGTCTGCAGGCAGGAGAGAAGGAAAGGATGGGGAGTTGTTACTGCTGGAACCACAGCCCCCAGGGCTGGAGGTGAGGGGGTGCAAGGCCTGCAGTGAACGGGGGAGAAATCTGAGATTCAGGAGATGCTGCTGCAGCACAGACACCTTGCAGGGCTGTTCCGATGGAGCACAAGGTCCCTCATCCATCACTTCTGACTCCCAGAAAGTATCAGTGTGAACACTCCCCAGTCTCCACGAAGGCCCATGGAAACAGGTCACCACATTTTTTGTCAGATTATACCTAAAAGGCATTATACATATATTTATTTCCATCTGTTTTATAGCCTTCATCACCATAGTAACTTATCCTGCTGCCAGTGCTGCACGGTATCTTCCCGGGCTCGGGAGAGGTGAAATACAACTTTCCCTTATCAGCACTCAAGGTTACTGCGCCATTTGCACAACTGATTTCAGGAGCACATCCTGCCTTGCCAAATCCTCTGCTGCTGCTGGTGCCTGCTGCTCGCCTGGGCCTGGGGCAGGGAGAGGAAGCTCTGCTCCAACAGGGCAGCAGAAAAGAGGCTGCACTGGAGCACAGAAAACAGCACTATTGATGCTTGCATTCAGTTCCCTCTCATGCCAAATCAACTGCTCTGAATATCAGATTCTTTTCTGATGCTTAAACTAAAAAAA